>JASPKZ010006462.1:1712500-1850957 GCA_030220185.1 Diploptera punctata | reverse complement strand
TGTTGAGTTGATTTTCACTAAATTAAAAAAAAAAAAATACATACATACATACATACATACAACATACATACAACATACTACATCATCATCATACATACAACATACATACATACATACATACATACATACATACATACAACATACACTACATACATACATACATACATACATACATACAGACATACATACATACATACATACATACATACATACATACATACATACATACATACATACATACATACTACATACATACATACATACATACATACATACATACATACATACATACATACATACATACATACATACATACATACATACATACATACATACATACATACATACATACATACATACATACATACATACATACATACATACATACATACATACATACATACATACGCTTTATCTGCTAGCCGTCGAGAAGAGCGGACGTGTTTTTGTTAGAGTGGTTGAAGTGTGCAGGGGACAAAGCATTATGGAAGAAGTTAGAAAGCTGATTGAAACATTGTCAACTGAAGTGAAAGAGGGGTTTGAAAAGTGCAACGTGGGTGAAAAAATTCGTGATATTGAGACGAACATGCATCGGATGGAGGACAGATTGAAATGGCTGGAATCTAAATTAGACTATTTCGAAAACCAGAGTCGCCGTAATAATATTGTGATATATGGTGTGCATGAAGAAGACAGAGAAAGCTGGGAAGAAACTGAACATATAGTTAAAAGAGTAGTGGCGCAAATCGGAATTGATTTGGTGGACAGTGATATTGAAAGAGCGCACAGAGTAGGTCGTTGGAATAGTGGAAAGAGACCGATTGTATGCAAATTATCACACTACAAAAATAAAATGTTGGATCCTTAGAGACAGTAAATATCTTAAAGGGACCGGTATCAATATTGCCGAAGACTTTAGTGAGAAGGTGCGCCGCGAAAGAGACTTTCTTAAGCGACACATGCTCGAGGCGAGGAGGCAGGGCTGCCATGCAATCATACAATTTAATAAATTGATTATAAATGGACGAATCTGGAGCAGGGAAAAACTACAAAATATGGACAACTCTGAAAATGAATTTGAAGAGGTCATTGACAGCGAGTCCCCAAAACATACAGGGGACGCTTCAACAGCAGGTGGTCTCCTTACAGCAGAGGAGGGAGAAAATTCTACACGAGAGAAAGAGAGAGGGACCACTACCTTAATAACTCCCAGAAATCCAATAAACATACAGCAAAAAACGGCCGAACGCAAACAGCATACCCCACCTCTAAGAAGTGAACGACCGGCGGACACAAGAACTCCAACAAGAAAATCACTAAGACTTCAGAATCTACCCGCAGAAAAGGAACTATTGAGAGGGGGAAGTTCGAAAAATACAGGTAAGACTAATGACAAGGGAACACAATAGGGTTTGTTGACAGTCGGTTCATGGAATATCGAAGGGTTAAAGCAAAAACTTTCAATGGACAGATGTGTAGAGTTTATTGAGACTTTTGATATATTAGCTCTAGGAGAAACATGGTTAAAAGCTAATGAATGCGTAAATCTATGTAATATGAAAGGTTATTTTAAGGGTAATCAAAAGAGAGGAAAGAGAGGTAGATATCCAGGCGGTGTTGCCATTTTATATAAAGCTAACTTAGACCCATATATTAAAAAGGTAAATATTACTTTAAAAGAGGCAATTTGTATATATTACCATACAGAAAGAGCAGAAATGTGTCTGTTGTCTATTTATCGCCAACCACTAAATTCCAGGTATGCCAATCCAAATTTTTTCGTTGAATTGTCTGACTCGTTGGCAGAAATAAAAGATAGGTTTCCGGAAGCGGGAATAATAATTTTAGGGGACTTTAACTGTAGGATTGGGGAGGAAAATATCACTATAAAATCGGATGATAATGAAACACGAGGTGAGGGTAGGAGAAGCAAAGATAAGATTTTAAATTCAGAAGGAAACCAATTGTTAGCTTTTTGCGATGCATTTGAACTTGAAATTCTGAATGGTAAATATGGGGAAGATAAAAATGGAGAACTGACATTTATTAATAAAAATGGAAGTAGCGTAATCGATTATTCAATATGCACACAAGACATGATTCCAGTCCTAAGTAATTTCTGTATAGTTTCCAGAATCGAATCACACCACTTCCCAAACAAACTTATTTTAAATATGAAAGGTATTAGTGAGACAGTTAATGATGAGGTGGCAACAATATTGCGGCCAATTATCCGTTTCAGGTGGATCGAGGATCTGAGAGAAGAATTTAACAGGAGTTTGGAAACGCTAATACAGGATCTGCAATTAAATGATCTTAGCGGGGAGGAAATTATTAAAACTTTGACAGAATGTTTTCAAAAAGCAGGGGAAAAATTCAAGGTTAAATACGCAATGAACCAGAAGGACAAAGGGTGGTACAATAATGCATGTAGAAAGAAGAAGAAATTTGTCGAAAGTAGTCTTTTAAAGTTTAGAAAAGAAAGCACAGATGAAAGCAGAAAAAATTATGCGCAAGAGAGAAAGGAATATAAAGACTTATTGGCAGAAACAAAACTAGCATGGCAAAATAAGAAATCCGAAGAAATGAGAGTCGCGACTGAAAGTGGGAACATTGCGGACATATGGAAAGCGATAAGGGAACTCAAAGTAAAGTCCATAAATCGGACAAGAATAACGCCCGGGGAATGGAGAAGTTACTTTGATAGGGTGCTGGGAAATGAGAGGTTAAGATATAATCAAGGAAATATAGTTGAGATCCCTGACCCAATTCATATTCAATTACTGGATCAGGATATTTCGAAAAATGAAGTGGTTTCTTCCATTAAATGTTTAAAGAATGGTAAAGCACCTGGAATTGATGGAATACCAGGGGAATTCTTGAAAAATATGATATCATCCAATAAATTATTAGACGTTTTGAAAACTGCGTTCAACAAACTTTTTAATGGAGGAGATTATCCGGAAGCCTGGGCGACAGGTGTCATCCAACCGCTATACAAAGGGAAAGGTGGGGCACAGATACCAGAAAGTTATAGGGGAATTTGTCTCTTGTCAGTGTTCGGAAAAATATATTGTAAAGTACTTTACGAACGAATCAGACAATGGGCTAAAGAGAACAATAGGCTCTCAAAATATCAGGCAGGTTTTAGAGAAGGGTACTCCACGGTGGACAACCTATTTGTTCTGAGAACATTAATTGATGACAATCTGAAAATGAAGGGGGGTAAATTATTTTGTGCATTCATTGATTTTAAGATGGCATTTGATACTGTGGACCGAAGCGCACTTTGGGAAAAATTAAATCGGAAAGGATTGTCTCGTAAAATGATACATGCTTTAATGTCAATTTATAAATATGTTAAATTTTGTATAAAAGTAGACCAAGGGCACATTACAGAGAGCAGCGAAGCCAATCGGGGAGTGAGACAAGGTTGCATTTTATCACCAATGCTATTTAATCTATTCGTTGATGATATTGTAGACGTAATGCTAGAAGGAGAAATTGAGGCTCCGGAGATAGGAAATGTTAGAATCCCAGTCCTGTTGTATGCAGATGATTTAATTATCTGTTCCAAGACAATCAAGGGATTGCAAAGAGGTCTTGACCTACTGGAAATATACTGTAGGAATTGGGGATTGACTGTAAATGCTAGTAAGACAAAAACAATGACATTTAAAAATGGGACGGTTTATGGTAGAACAGAGGAATGGAAATACAGAGATCAAGTTCTTCAAAACGTGAAACATTTCGAATATCTTGGTACGACGTTGAAAATGAACGGAAAGTGGAAAAAACACATTGATATAGCATTATTTAAAGGGAGGGGACAACTTAACAGTGTACTCGGTATTCTGGGTCGAGTGCCTGATATTCCAGTCAGCACATTAGAAAAAATGTATGGAGCTATGGTCAGGCCAGTCATGCACTATAGTAGTGAGATTTGGGGTTTCCAAAGAACGGAAATACTAAATAAGGTATATACGCATTTTCTAAAGTATATTACAGGACTTAGTAAGGCCGTTTCTAACTGTGGAATTTTATATGAATTCGGGTCATTCCAGGACGATATTAACTGTAAAATTCGTGTACTCAAATACTGGTTGCGAGTAATCCAAGGTGAACAAACAATGCTTAGAGCAATTTGCTACGACCACCAAATTAAAAACATAGATGTTAAATTTTGGGCAGACGAGGTTAGGAGAGAACTCCAAAAGATTGGGATGGGCTGGATATGGGAAAAAGGGACTGAAAATCGCAAGAACGTGTGGAGAAAAATAAGGAGGAGGTACTTAGATGTAAACCAACAAGATACCTTCGCCGAATGTACAGGAAAACGCTCACTGTGTTTACAAAGAGACCTAAAACACGTCTGGGGAAAAGAATCGTATATACTCAACCTAGGATTTAAGGAGAGATCAGGGCTTGCTTGGTTTAGGCTAGGGGCATGGAAATTTCTAAAAATTAGCGACGATCACGATATGCGAATATGTCCAATGTGCGGGAACTTTGAAGATGAGATACATATATTAGGAAAATGTAATGATTTAGAATATTGGAGACGTCAGTTATTACCGGAAAGATTTCTAAATTCAAATCGGGAAAGATTGGCATGCTACGAGTTATTGGTAAATCCAGAAAATTGGATAAACCTCGGTAAATTTCTGGACAAAACGCGAAAAATAAGGACAACACTCATTCATGAATAAATATATGTTATCAAAATGCAATACCATTAATTATTAACAATTATATATAAATTAATTAGTGTATAATGCTGTTGTGTTATTATTTAATTGTAATATTAATGTGTTTTCTTTATGTAATTGTAATGTTAATGTTTTTTAGTGTATAATGCTATTGTGTTATTATTTAATTGTAATATTATTATTGTGTTTTCTTTATGTAATTGTAATGTTATTGCTATTGTGTTATTACTTAATTGTAATATTATTGTGTTTTGTTTATGTAATTGTAATGTTAATGTTTTTAGTGAATAATGCTATTGTGTTATTATTTAATGGTAATAGTTTTATTGTGTTTTCTTTATTTAATTGTAATGTTATTGCTGTATTTGTTTATTTTTCTTTACACTAGTACCAATTATTACTTTATTGTAACGGACTGTCAACAGCACGTACGGCTTACTGCCCGTGCGACCCATATTTGTAAATAATATTGTAAATAGCTTACTTTTTGTCTAATAAAGTCCTACTACTACTACTACTACTACTACTATACATACATACATACATACATACATACATACATACATACATACATACATACATACATACATACATACATGCATACATAGTCTTCAGCTCAAGAGCAGGACTTCCACCGCAAACTCAGCATTCTCCACTCTCCCCTTACCGTGGAAAGACTCATCATGCCATGTTTGCAGCTTTACTAGGAATATGCAGGTGTGGCGGCTTCCCGTTTCTTTCCACACCCCACTCTCTTTTTTCCACCTTAAAATCTTAAAATCTCTTAAGAAGGCCCCGGCGGGCCCCGACTTGGAGATGAGGATATTGGATTTGGCTAAGACAGACCCTCCGGACTTCACAGAAATTCACTCCAGAGGTTAAATATCAGTTCCATCAGGGTTTTTGACCAGAACAGAGATCCGGAAATCCCAATTAGTCTCTGCCCCTTAAAAATGTTCTACGAATTCACTTTGAAATTCCGAACTCACCAGCTAAACCTAATGTTCAATCCTTGTAACTTAAATAATATATTATTTCATATTTGACTTCAGTTCTTTGCGAAAAATTGAACACTAGTGTGTATGTAGGCCTATTGTGTTGGCCGCGGTAGTCTAGTGGCTATGTTCCTTGTCTCTAGTACCGAGAGTTACGGGTTCAAACCCGGCCGGGTCAACGGATTTTTAGAATGGAAAAATCCAAGGGACAAGTCCCCCGGGAGGGAATTTAATTCTGAAAATTTTCGGTCTAATAAGAGAACCTGAAACCTGAAGAAAATACCTCTGAACAAAACTGAACCAACCTTCCTCCATTCAAGTAATATCTTAGTTGGCTATTATACCCCGGACCAACGGATCTGTGTCCCTGTAGCGCTGGCATCGTTCTTAGAAAAGTACACGTCAATACTCACATCATTTCACCGCATTCCCCTTCCTCTACGTCACTCAACAGCCATCGAAGAGGGATGTTGCCAAACTTCCACCAGTGTCATGGCTCTTGAATAATTAATAATGCAAGGTTGGAGTCAACTTGACAACACTGAAGTGTAAGTGCAATAGAGAGATAGAAGAGAGAGAGAGAGAGAGAGAGAGAGAGAGAGAGAGAGAGAGAGAGAGAGAGAGAGAGATAGAAATGCAGGGAGGGAAATGATTTGCCGAGGCAGAAAAGGAAGTAGGCTTTAGTTCGCACATCTTACGGGGGCACAGATCCGTTGGACAGGCAATAGATGTCTTACTGAGGCGATTGCTGACCATATGTCTTTCACTGACATCTGTTGTGAAATAAGCATATGCAATTACTTTGACCAAGAAACTCCCGCTAGAGAGCACTCGAACATGAGGGACGTATGGGGAATATACATACGCTTATTGTAATATTGACGTATGTTTACAATAAACCATGGTAAACTTATTTAATAATTTCACAATCAAACAAATAATGGGCACACCTAATTAAATTAACATTATCCGTAACTATAAAAGTACTCGTATAATTATACAAATTATTCTATTTATTTATTCTCAGGTTTTTTAATGTCTTTGACATATTCCTATACCCAATTCGAGATTCTATAGCCAATCTCCATTCATTCTATTTTCTCCACCCCCTTTCCTCCAAGCCTCTCATTATTCCATTGTCCTGACTACTACTCCTGTCATTGTTATATTTTTTACTTTCCTCTTCCTTCTTCCAGTCGGATTCCATTTATAAATCTTCTTCCCTAATCTATATTCATTATGTTATTCATATGTTAAAACCATCTTAATTGTGTTGTTTTTATAGTTTTTATTAGGCATTCTTGCTTTATTATATTTTGTCTTACCATTATTTCTAACTTTCTCTCTCCTCGAAATCCTTGCTAATCGTCGCCAGAAGTCAATTTATTTTGAATGTAATTTGTCTAGTGTACTTGAATCCAAATGCCTTGTCTCTGAGTAATGTGTTAGAGTATTTTTTTAAATTAAGAAATTGGAGAGAAAAACCAAGTAGATCAATTTAAGTACTTTTTGACATAATTTAAAAAAAAAATTTAAAAATGAATAATGCTTTCTGTGTCAATGTCCATCTTATGTGACAGTTCGAACTTAAAAAAACACTTTATTTTATCTTTAATTTACGTCAAAAATATTAAAATTTACCTACCTTGATTTTTCTCCAAACTTCTCAATTTTAATTTGTTTGTTTGTTTATTGTAATATATTTATCCCACAAAATCAAGTTACAAAAATGTATTTTTATTATGATTAAATTTGCCACATAATTGAGTAGGTTTCTCAGTCCACTATTTAGAAAACATAACTAACACTGATGGAGTAAATGTTTAGAATACAAAGAAAAAAAATCTGCAGAAATGAATGTTCTGAGATAATTGGCTGGTTACACAATATTAGTTAAGGTAGAAAATAAAGTTAGGAGTAAATTTAAAATGAGAAATGTAATGTAAATTTTAAGCGATTATAAGAAGGGTTTGAGAGAATGGACAGATATAGATGTGAGAGGTCAAGAATGAGAAGATCAAGCAGAACATGGAAACCATGTTTTGGAACCGTTACAGGTAGATTGGTGCCCAGCACTCGTCCCATAAGAGGACTAATCAATAAGTCAAGAAGGAGATAACATTTTAATTTAATGTTAATTGTTGATTCTCGGAGTAGTATAATGTAATTTTGTTTTTTTTTATTTATTTTTAATTTATCCATAATAAAATTATTTGTCGTCATCCTCAATAAATTTGCCTTCTCTCTTTGTAGCGGTCGTGAACATGTTCACCCGTAAGACCCTTTTCACCCAAATTTTCATCCATCACAACGTCTTCTTCTTTTTTCTATCTATTCTCCTTTACAAGATCTTCATAGGGATTCTATCGGACGTCATCCTCTTGAGATGTCTGTACCATCTTAAACGTCCTTCTTCAATTATTGTCTGTAACATACTTCTTTCAACATTCATAATTTTCCTAATTTCAACGTTTCTATTTCTTTAAATCTGGAATTCCGCTATGATCTTCTCCAGTAATCCATCTCTGTTGTCAATAACCTGCTAGCATTGCACCTTTTAATTGCCCATGTCTTTGTTCCACATAACATAACACTCTCTACAATAACCGTATAGACACATTTCTTTGTTCTGTAAATTATTATTTTTTTACTCCATAATGATGAGTTCAGCATGCCAATTACTCTCTGTCTATCTGGTATTTTTTTAAATTTCTGATTGTGATGAACCTTATTTTCCTAAGCTGATCGCATTTTGTTTTGCTAATTCCAATTTACTTATTTAGAATTATTGTATTTTGACTTAATATTACATCATTATTCTTCCGTGAAACAGAGATGTGTGATACGTCCAAATATCCTCGGAAATGGAAAGTATAAAATGTCTGGAAAAATTGCCGAGAGAAGAGCATATATGTAAAGCGAACAGAGACGCTACACCATGCACCTGCGAGACAGGTTCTGAAAGGGTAATCTTTCTTAATATAACAGCTGGGATATGCTTTATCCAACATACTGTACGAATGAAACTACCTTGTTAACAGCGCTCTGAATCACCGAGTTAGGTTTTCATTATTTTATTTGGAGAATTGAACATATTCTACGGCGCAATTGACCAGAAAGTCCCTTGACCTACCAACTGAGATAACCTCACAATTCCTTAGTGTCAATTGCAGATGTCGATGTTCATCTGGTCATTATAGGGGTGACATATGATCAGCATGTCGGGTCCTCACTCGTTATAGCTGTTTTTGTAACCTGTAACACTATTTAATTAGCTACTGGAATTCTTCATGATGGTATCGGTCCCTTAATGACCCGATTTACATAGACAATTTTCTTCCTCATTGGGGACTCGAATCAGAGCATACCCCATAGCTTTGCGCCAAGACATGATGGGTTAGACAGCTCGGCTATGGTTAGGAATACTCTACATATCTTAGACTTGCAAAACTACGTTTTGATATTTTGCATTTTTCTACATCAGAGTAGTGTAGATTGTGTATGTGTGCTGGTTTATCTTTTTAACCATGCCTTTAGCTTTAGTATGATTTACTTTTTGTTTAGCTGAAACTAATCGAACTCCTTTTGATTTTGCTGAGAGGGAATCAGAACTGGTTTCTGGATTTAATGTAGAGTATAGTAGAGAGGGGTTTGCGTTAATCTGTCTATAATATTTTTAAGCATTAGCCAAAATATAATTAGAATTCTAATTGGGTAAGACGAGTAGAAGAGAAGACTTTATGGTCTTATCTAGTGACCGACCGCATTTATGGCTAAATGTCTTCGACGTGCGAATTTGTCTCTAAACAATATTACCCGGATTCTATCACGGTGTGTTTGTGTGTGATTGCATTTCTGTATATAAGCCCGTACGAGTTTAACGAACAATAAAATAAGTAAACATGGCATAAATCAAGGAAAATAAAGAATGAAAAGCGTATACACCTTACATTTAATTAATAGTTACTCCATCAAGCAAATAATGCAAATAAAATATTAGGATGTTTAACGTTTGGAAAAATAAAAATGTAAGAATAGATACAAAAGTAAGAATTTATAAATCTGTCTTAAGACCAGTTTTAACATAAGGTTGTGAATGTCGAACAGAAACTCAAAAAACAAAACAAATTAATGAAATAATCATAAAATAAAAATTAAAATATACCCGTTGGCAGGTGTTATCGTCCTCGACTGTGTTAAAATATTACATTAAAATGTTATCTGGAGGCCATTCGGAAGTTAACTTCCATCATCAGTAGGATGGGTAGAATAGTAGCAGATTCATCCTACTGATGATGGAAGTTAACTTCCGAAAGGCTCCAGATAACATTTTAATATAATATTTTAACACAGTTGAGGACAACGGCACCTGCCAACAGGTATATTTTTATTTTTATTTTATGACTATTCACCTCAATGGAATTTGATATGAATTTTATTAGTATTGATATTAATGAAACAACCAAAATGAAAGTTTTAAGCAAAATCGTAGGAAAATCGCTGAGAGAGAAAACTCGCAGCTCTGTTATTAGAGAAGAATCTGAAATTGAACCTGTAAACCTCTGGATAAATGATAGAAGACTAAATTGGAACGATCACATAGATAGAATAGAGAACAACAGATTAGTGAAGAAAGTAGGTTACTGGACATCTCAGCAGAAAAGGCCTTTAGGAAGACCACAACTACGATGGAAAGACGTCACCATACCCCGGACCTGAAGTGAATGAACACGCAACAAGCTGCCAGCTATCATGCGTAGAGGAAAAATAAGTTCTACAAGTATGAAAGGCAGTCTCAAGATAAAAATTATAACTTACGAAGTTTATAGGCCTATATGAGTACTTATTTTTTTATGTTCCATTAAAATTGAATAATTTTACATTGTAAAAGTAGTGTTAACAATTACCCTTCTTTACCGAAACATATAAAAAATCAAGCCTTAATAGCAAAGTTAAAAGACAAACCATCTTTTTTCAACAAATTATATTTTTAAAAGATACAGAATAGTTAAAATTGTTTTATGCGAGTTATATATTGTTTTAAAAATCGCAAAACTATAAAACCAAAATTACACTGGTCAACATAATTTTTGTCTCATGAGTACCAATAGTTGTACTTAATGCAGTTTTTTATCGTGTTTTCAAATATGTATTCGGAATTTTTCCATCGCCCACAGTTTTTTTTATTTCAATTTCAATTAATGAATTTAAATAATTATTTTTTATATAAACTTTTTTCGTCCACTTTCCATTGAGCGATGAGCACTTCCATCAGGGGATTTCAGCTATGAAAAAAAATATCAAAGCAAATGGAATCCTAATATGCTGGCCGATTATTATTGGACCATCAAGAGGGATGCTCCACAGGCGAAATATAGCAGAAAATCGTAATTTCTTACTTTCGAGGTGAGTCCGAATGTTCGAATATTGTGTAGTTACGAATGTAGAAAATATCGAAGTGTTTGAAATTATAAAAACCTGTCTCTCGGAAACCTTGCATGATGGAGAAAAACCGATATATTTGAATTCAGGAAAAAAAAATACTACCAGAATCACATATTTTTCTTTCTGAGACAAAAAAAGTTTATTTTTTGTTGCTCAGTGTTATCCTTCTTTGCCGAAACATGAAAAAAATTAAGCCTTAATAGCAAAGTTATAAAATAAAATATCTTTTTTTCGACAAATTATATTTTTTTAAATATACATAATAGTTAAAATTATTTTATGCGAGTTATATATTGTTTTAAAAATCGCAAAACTATAAAACCAAAATTATGTGATACGCTTTGAAAGCCATGAAAACCTACAAAATTAGGATGCTTTATTTGTTAGACAATTTACATTTAATTTGGTCAACTGATTGTTATGATTGAATCACTCATTTGTCGCATTGTTATGAGCATAATTGCAATATTGTAATGCGTGAATACACATTCATAACTGAGTTTATACAATGATTAATATTATGTTAGCGTAGCCTATGTTTCTGATATATTTAACTTAATTCCTATATTATCTCGAAAGAGTCCTGAAAATTTAAACACAGGGCCACTTCACTTCGAAGATATTTCAACGAATTTTATGTCGCCTGTTCAATACCTACACGTTAACATTTTATTTATTCATAAATACATTTTACAATTCCACATTCTTCTTCTTCTTCTTCTTCTTCACTTCATGGCCTAGGCGAATTGCCTGTTCCGCCTCACAATTATTCTGTCCATCTTTTCACTGGCCTTCCTACATTGCTTGAACATCTTGGTGTATAGTTAAATGCTGCTTTTGGTAATCTTGTTACATCCATTCTTTCTACTAAATGTCTAAGCCATGTATCTATTGATTTTATCATTCAGCGGATCTATATAACTCTGTTCTTATATCTTTTTATTCGATCCAATCTTGTGCAGCCTTTTGTTCTTCAAGGAAGTTTATTTCTACGCTTTGTACATATTATACATTGTAATTTTTTGGTTAATTCCACATAATATGATTTTTTTACCATTAAAGAATTGGAAGTGTTTTCGAATTTACTATGAAATTCAGCTCCAACTCATTCGTAAATCCTCAAAATCTTTGTAACGTAAATAAATAGGCTATTATAGTATAAGGCAAAGTGATCCCACTACATGTCTTAGTAGGCCCTTGGGGTAGTAGGAGGTTAAAGCTCTCACTTTTTATAGATAATCGGCACTTGATGCCAGTCGGGATTCCTCAGCGTGACGGCCGCCATAACCCCCAGAATGAGCTTCTGGTATACTCATTTCCGTTAGAGGCTGAGTCGAACCCAGGGCCATAGTAAAGGAACAAGTACAAGTTAAAAAAACTAACTTCTCAGAACTTTCTTAAAGCATGTACTTAACATGACATAGCTTGTCGTTTTCTGGTTTTACATTGGATATGTGTCTTCCCGTCATGGTCGTAGGGCATAAGCGTCATTGGATAAACTATAATGTTATGTATTCGAATTCAAAACTATGTAGTTATTTCTGTTGGCGAAATATTTAAGTTGGCAGTGTGTCTCTCACCTGCAAAATTATCTGTTGCATTCTAACTTGCCCCTCACTTAGCCTAACGAAAAAAAAGAATAACAACAATAATAATATATGTAACTAAACAGTATAATCTGGTGTATTTCAGTATGCCTTTTTAAAATTAATACCTAAATTGTATTGCCATTCCACATTATTGAATGCACAAGTTTTAACCATATCAGACTGGAAAGTATGATTTACATTATAACAGATCTACTGCAAGTCCACGGTCTGGATGCAATAAGTAAAACGTAAAACTTTGTTATCTAGCTATACTACCAACCTAATAAAATGTCTCTACGACCGTCTTCGCTACTAGCTACAAACGTTGCTCAAACCTAAAACCGAATACAGGGTACTTGACTCAAAAGCATTGTGCCCGCCAGGCATGTGGCCGAAATCCGTAACGCCGATTTGACCAGCCGGTAATTCTTGGATATATTCCTTCTCCTGCGCCCTCGAAACGTGCAGGTCGGTATCGTAGAGCGAGTTGTTTACTGTCATACTAGTCCATATTTTGCCAGGGGGAGTTTTTTTTTGCTATGGAAACAACATTTTAAAGGAACAATTTAAAATGATCTCTCGGTAGATAATAATAAATACGGTTTGCAAAGGGCAAGACAACGTAACAGAGTGGTTATCAACAAGTGGCAAGACGTCATAATTGAATGGAAAGGAAACTCTAACAATTCATCACGTCGGGTAAGTAAAAAAGCTAACCATTAGCACAGGGAGACATCATAATTCACGGAGAGGGTAGAGACAACACCCCCTGACAGCCCCAGCGGGGGTGCGTCCATTACATCCACACATTAACGTCACCCCATTATGTTTTCATTTACCAGCTACCAAGTTCTACAAGCAACAATGTGGCCTATGATATAGGTTCGAAACCAGAACAAGGCAAAAAGGAGAGAAAAAAAAAGTGTTTGGAGAACCATTCAAATATCATATTTTAAGCAGTTTAAAATATCAGTTATTCAAAATACTACTAAAGAATTAAGCCATTAATAAATTGCTCAATTCTTTCAATACAGTACTCCTTAATTGTCTGTCATTAACAGTTTTTTCAAGTTCCATACAAAATAATGTTCATTCTGTGACTTAACCTTATTTTAAAATGGATTATTAAAGTAAAGAGTGTAATACAGTTATTTTAATTATGAATTCCTCGGGATATACTATAATAGAAATAATTTATAGCATTTGTGTCGTGAATGTACGGGTTTCTCCGAAAAAAAGTTATATATATATATTATTATTTTTTTATTTTAATTTTACTGCAAAAACCCAAATGCGCTATGTTCAATTAAAGGGATAATAAAGAAATCATCATTATACATTAACTTTACAATAGAATACAACATTAGAAATAATAATTTAAACTTATAATTATATTAAGAGTAATAACACTGGTCAACGTGATTTTTGTCTCATGAGTACCAACAGTTGTACTTAATGCAGTTTTTTTTATCATGTTTTCAAATATATATTCGGAGTTTCTACATCACCCACAGTTTTTTTTATTTCAATTTCAATTAATGGATTTAAATAATTATTTTTAATAAACTTTTTCGTCCATTTGTCCATTGAGCGATGATCACGGGAACACTTCCATCAGGAGATTTCAGCAATGAAAAAGAGATATCAAGGCAAATGGAATCCTAATATGCTGGCCGATTATTGTTGGACCATCAAGAGGGATGCTCCACAGGCGAAATATAGCAGAGGATCGTCATTTCTTACTCTCTAGGTGAGTCCGAATGTTTGAATATTGTGTAGTTACGAATGTAGAAAATATTAAAATGTTTGAAATTATAAATCCCTGTCTCTCGGAAACCTTGCGTGATGGAGAAAAACCGGTATCATATTTGAATTCAGGAGAACAAATACTATCAGAATCACATATTTTTCTTTCTGAGAAAAAAAGTTTCTTTTTTGTTGCTCAGTGTAATTATTCACATACTGCAACAATAAATTGTGTTTTTCAGTGTTTTTATTTTAATTTTTGTTGGTGACGATGGCATTAATCCCCGAATTTTATCAAAAAAATAATAATAATTGCTATACTTCACACAAAATTTGAGAGGGGGAAAGGCTAATGGCGATTTCTTGTTTTCTGACAAAATAAAAACTATTATGGAACTGATCTATAGAGAAAAATGTAAAATGAAATGCAGGTGTTTATATGTAAGAAATATATTTTTTCTGCTTGATAACAAAAAGAAGACGACTATTAAAGAAAGAAGGAAACATACACTAATAGCGCAAAAAAGGAGAAAAGATGATGGAGGAAGGGAAATTTCTGGCTGAGGTGAAGCGTATCGAGTTACTTTGAAGCTTATCCTTGTTAACACAAGATGTCTCCAGTTACTGTTTAAGCCCCAACATACGCATGCGTAATAGCTTAGTAATACGATCTTCACTTTCATTACAGTTTGCTTATTTCCACTTTCTAATGCTGCTAAAAAAGTTTCCTATATACATACAGCGTGTCATGTCTATCTTTATTTACAATGATGAAAACCGACCAACCTACCAGAATCTTCATTTTCTTAGTTTCTCCAGTCGTTAAGAGAGTGGAATTTCATTTTAACGACACTATCTTTGTTTGCTCATACATCCCCACGTGGAAGAAGAGCGCTCCATTACGGTAGTTAGTTAACCAAGCTAATTTAATATTAAAATGGTATTGTGAGGAGAAAAATTAATATCTGAACCAGGAATCGAACCGTGGACCTCTTGTATTCAGTACAAAAGTGCAAGACCACTACACTATACGAGACATGGTACAAATATTAACAATTCTTTCCACGTATACAAATCTATGATATGGCCTTCAAGGGTGCTCATCCAGTTCGGACAAAGATAATATTAGAAAATAAACCAATAGAACAAGTAGTAACATATAACTTCCTAGTTTGCGAAATATCATACACAGCAGAAACAGATATAAATAACAAAATAAATAAGTTTAATTATATAACAGGTACACTAAAAAGAACTTTGAAAAATAAAGCCAGGAAATACTCTATAATGAAATTATACAAGACAATGGCAGTGCCTATTATTACTTATGGTTCCGAAACATGGACAGTGACAACACAACAATCTGCCAGGATACAAGCTGCTGAAATGAGATTCCTTAAACCGACCAATAGCAGGATATCAAAGAACAGACAAAAAAACATAACACAGAAATAAGACAACTAAAAATAGAGGAATTAAACTCAACAATAGAGAAATACAGAACAAACTGGAAAGAACACTTGGCAAGGATGACTGAGAATAGAATACCAAAAGCAGCATACCACTATTCACCACGAGGAAGAAGAAATTTGGGAAGACCAAGAAAAAGATGGAAAGAGCAGCAATTTGGAGCCGGAACAGGCTAGTAAATAAGCCTAAACCGCGAAGTAGAAGAAGAAGATGATTTTCGTTTCGTCCGCTGCCAGGTAGGTGTCACTACTATCACTAATGGCCGGCTTCGATTAGAAGTATCTATATTTGAGAATTTACACCACCACTTTTATAAGCAATAAACGATGTTATTTAACATTTTCCAATGCTGTTATTTTAACACAGTTCCAATAACGGTTCGATTCCTGGTTCAGACATTAATTTTTCTTTTCACAATATAATTATGTATAATATTATAATATGATCCATTATTATATCAACGAGTGACAAGTAGTTAGCTCATTGTTTCAAAGATACGCCTAGTAGGCAACTAAGATTACATTTTGATCAAAGACTGTAATGTAGACTTGAGGTTCTTTTACGAACCCGAACATTTTTGGACTGGAGACAAACGACTGAAGTTCCTCCGGGAGGATTTTTTCCTTGTATTTTTCTCCCATAAACATCTATCGATCGCGGAGGGGTTTGAACATCGTTCCTCGAGACCAGAGTTTATTATTGTAAGCCCATGTTTCCCCTTTACAGAGATTTAGGCGCTCTCCCCCTACAGGGAAGAATTTGAACCATATTAATTTAGTTACACTTGTTTTCGTATAGATGACATTTTGAGTGGTCCATGGTCAGCGTTCCGCCTCATACTGATATCTAGGAAACTAAGGTAGTACTAGGACGGGAAAATTTGGTAAATTTTGCTTAGAGGCCTTTCCATTCAGGCTTAAGGATTTTTTACGAGCCTGAAAATCTTCGGACTCGGGACCCACGGCTTAAAGTCCCTCCCGGAGGACTTGCTCCTTGGATTTTTCCGTCCTAAAAAATCCATCGACCCCGGCCGGGTTTGAACCCACGACCCTCGGGACCAGAGGTAAGGAGCATAACCACTAGTCCACCGCGAGAGTTAAGGAGACCAGAGTTAAGGAATTTAATCCCTAGACCTTCGAGACAGATGTTATCAGGAAAATTTTCAACAGGAAAATTTTTCTGAAAAAATCACGAGCGTCTAAGTCGCGTTGGATTTGGAGAGATTATTAAGCGAACAATACATCATAAGCTAAAACATAATGATAGTGTTTAATATTTACCATATGTGAGGTTATGTTTTCCGATCTTACTTCCGGACGATTTCTAAGCTGGCTGTATAGATATAAATAGCTTACTGTTAAATCTCTTTGGGCTTGGTAAAAATCAATAACCATGATTTTATGAGAAATAACTATTAACAATCATGCAGATTCTTTATAAAAATTTAATAAATATTTTAGAGCAACAGAACTAACTTTTTTTGGTAATTTTTGAAGTTTTCTTTGGGCATTTCTTGCTGTAGGCCTACCATATCGATCGTACATTGTTGAATCGATATTCTTGTCAAATAAGTTAATTTGCGGAGATATATCTCATTACGAAGAGGAACAGGCAATTTTATCAACAGGAAGAGACAATTTTATCAACAGGAAGAGCAAAATTATAGATCTATGAGATAAATAGTCATTACAATCATTTCATAGTGATATTAAAATTAAACCAATGAACTTGTACAAAAACGTAACGCAGCAATACAAATACACAGTATAATAATTAATACAACCAAAACCTAGACATGATGTATTAGGCGTTAAAGAAATATAAATAAAATACGTAAAAATATTTGTTAGTGCTTACAAAAATTCATCTAGGTGGACGCCTGGCTATCGCGCTCGACTGCCCCGACATGGATCTCATATTCGAATGCTGGTAGTTCCGTAGGGGTTTTGGTGGTAGACCACACTGGGATTTCTTTTTAATTTTTCCTGGGGATCTCCGTATCTTGAATTTCGTCCCACCCTCCACCATCATGACTTTTCATCTCCATTTATTAATTTCACCTCATCTCATGTTAGATGTAACAATCTGGTTAAAAAACCACATGTGTTTTAAATATGTGGTTGTGGTGATCTAATTGGGTACGCTCATTTAATTACTCATGACTCCGAGCCTGTGTATCAACTTATAACAGAATAGGACCAAAAGGAGGGTTGTAGCCAATACTCGAGATCTTGGCACAGCCCAAATAAGTATGAGTTATGTGTATGAATACTTGATCTGTGTCGAACCAGAAACACCGTAACAGACTATAGAGTATACATCACCGTAGAGTAGATTTTCTAGCTAATTTATAATTGGTTATTCTATTTTTAGCCTTCTTTAGCCACATCCTACTGAAAAGAGGAAAATTACCAGACTAATATTTACTTACTCACTGGCACTATCGAACCCGTAGGTTCGTGGCCGCGTGGACATACGTTCTCCATACATCCCTATCCTGAGCTAATGCTTTCCAATCATTCCCTATATAATCTACTTCCCTCAAATCATAGTTAATGTTATTCTCCCATCTCATTCTTGGTCTACCAACTGGGCGCCTTCCTTCTGGCTTTCCTACAAGAAGCTTCCATGCAAGTCTTCCATTCCCCATACGTGCAACATGTCCTGCCATCGCAGTCTACGAGACTTAAGACTAATGGTAATAGTATTTGTTTTTTTGGAACAAATCTACCAAAAATGAAATTTATAAAATGCATATAATATCAAGAAACATTAAAATTGGCATATTCTTAGGATAGGATGAAATAAAATTCCCTTTCCAATATTAAGAATTACCAATTTATAATTATACTGAGCAAAAAAAAAAAACTTTTTTTTTTTTGTCTCAGAAAGAAAAATATGTGATTCTGATAGTATTTTTTCTCCTGAATTCAAATATGATATCAGTTTTTCTCCATGACGCAAGGTTTCCGAGAGACAGAAATGTATAATTTCAAACACTTTAATATTTTCTACATTCGTAACTACACAATATTCAAATATTCGGACTCACCTAGAAAGTAAGAAATTACGATTTTCTGCTACGTTTCGCCTATGGAACATCCTTCTTAATGGTCCAACAATAATCGGCCAGCCTATTAGGATTCCATTTGCCTTGATATCTCTTTTCCATAGCTGAAAAACCTTTGAGTTAGCTCATTTTGTTTTATTTTACAATGGACAAATGACGAAAAAAGTTTCTTAAAAATAATTATTTAAATCCATTAATTGAAATTGAAATAACAAATCTGTGGGTAATGGAAAAATTCCGAATACATATTTGAAAACGCGATAAAAAACTGCATTAAGTAAAATTATTGGTACTCATGAGAAAAAATCATGTTGACCAGTATTATTGTTCCTATCAAATTCAATAACAGATTAATTGAAATATTACAGTTTGTCTTTCTTTGGGATAATTGTGCTCTCTTTAACATTTATAGTTATTTTCATTATAAGGATTGAAGTGATTTTTCCGAATGAGTTGACATATTTTCAACCAAAGCATAGCTGGGATGTAAATTTCAAACGACTAAGTAAAACATTTTCAATTCGTCCAACATACATAATTTTATTTCATACTATATCATAGTGAATTATTTTTAATACATGCGTAAATAAATGAATAGGCCTATCAATAAAAATTAAAATACCTCGATGTTTTTATTATTAATTTCATCTGAATGATGGATAAATCGTATTGGAAGAGACAAATTATACGCTCAGACCAGGACTTGAAACCGGGACCCTTGTTCTCTAGACCAAGTGCTCTACCATCTGAGCTAACTGAGCAAGTGACGATCTAAACGCAAATTTTTCTCTATATACTTTGTAATTCCCGCCTACCAAATGCTATGAAGCTTTTGCTTCTATCTTTGCTCCTTTATTAAGAAGACCTATTTTGGAATTATACATTACAATATAAATGCCAGTACGGCTTTTTTTGATGTTTTTATTATTAATTTCAGGTTCAAGTCCCGTTCTGAGCGTAAAATTTTTCTCTTCAAATATGATTAAAATACCTGTTCAATAATTGATGCCAAATGACATTCTATAATATGCTTATAATGAACTTGCTCGTATGGAATGTTTAGGATATTAGGGCTATTTCATAATAAAATACAAATAAAACTAGTAATTAAATATATAAATAGGCCTATAAATAAAGACTTGTTCTTGAAAAAACTTAGAGTACTGAATGTGTAGTCAGCCATTTGTATTATTAACTAATTAACTCACTGCACTATCGAATCCTGAGGTTAATGACCTTGTGAACATATGCTCTCCTACATCCCTATCCTGAGTTAATTTTTACCAATCATTCCCTGTATAATTTATCGCCGTCAAATGATGCTTTATTCTCCCACCTCATTACTGATCTAGGTACTGGGTTCTTTTCCTCTTGCTTTCCTACAATAAGATTCCGTCCACCTCTTTCATTCCCCATTCGTGCCTCATGCCCAGTCTATCGTAATATCGTAGAGTTTTGACTTTTTTATTACATCAGGTTACCAATAAACATCATGCAGCTCACTTTTAAAAAAAAGGTTTCCTCTATTCTTCTAACTTTTCATCTATATTCACTTGAATTTTTTTCAGAATCACTTTATTCTTAAATACTCTTAGTCTTTTCTCTTCTCTTAAAGTATGAAACCAAGTTTGGCGTACGTTAGTAGGCCTATTAAAATTTGGAGAATAAACCTTTTATATTTTTTTCAGTTCAACATTTTTGAGAGGAAATAGGAATACGAATAGTTCTTGTATGCATATTAGCCTATGTTAAATTTCTTTCAGCACCCAATTCATGTTTATAATAATTATTCTTAGTATTTGAAATATTACTTGTATGAATGAAACAAATGAAAGCTAATTTAATTAATAGTCCCAAGTGACAAAATGTAATGCAAATTGTATCAACTACTAACAATATATTTTTGTAATATGGAATAATTTATTTTTATTTAGCCTTCTAATAAATAAGTAGGCCTTTTGAAGATATTGTCGTGTGTAGCGATGGCGTGGGAACAGGTGGAATTTGTTTAACTGAACTTCATACAAGTTTACACAAGAAATCCGTACTTTATTTTGCTTCCTTTTATATATATATATATCCATCCATAGTAATTCTGCCCGAAGGCAGGTCCTTCACTGCAATCATAGCATTTTCATGCTATGCTTGCAGCTTTACTAGGGAATTGTAGGTGTGGTAGCTTCCCGTTGCTTTCCACACCGGTGAAGGATGATGATGACGATAAGGATGATGATGATGATAAGGATGATGATGATGATGGCCATATGATTTCGGGGACCGTTTGGGCCTTAAAGTTTTCCTGACATTTGTCTTACAGATGAGGAAAAACCCCGATAAAACCTCACCCAGAAAATCTGCCCCGCCCGTGACAAGGCAGCACGCTACCTCGAGACCACAGCGGTGGTCATAACAAAGTAAAGTAAAGTAAAGTAAAGTAAAGTAAAGTAAAGTAAAGTAAAGTGATCCCACAACAGGCCCGGAGGCCCTTGGGGTAGTAGGAGATTAAGGCTCCTACTTTTTCTAGACAATCGGCACTTTATGTCAGCCGGGTTGTCAGCCCTGCGTGACGGCCGCCTTTACCCCCAGAACAAGCGTCAGGTACTCATTTCCGTTAGAGGCTGAGTCGACCCCAGGGCCATAGTGCCGCCAGAGGGTTTGGGTCAGTTTAAAAATCCTGACCCCAACGGGACTTGAACCCTCGACCCTCTGGCTTTTAGCTCAGTGCCTTAACCACTACGCTACACATATATAATTATTTTGTTTTGAGTCTCTCACAAAAATATTCTTAAATTTCACTTATTCACACTCGCAAAAGCTACATCTTGCAACACTTCCTTAGCTCTTCAGACCACTTTCAATGGATGCATTCTGAACCGCAACTGAGTGTTAACCGACTCGCATAACTTTTATATGTGATAATTGGAACTATCTGGAAGCCCAGTATCTCAAATAGAAGCCCCGAGAGGCTGATTCTTTTCTCTCTCTCTCTCTCTCTCTCTCTCTCTCTCTCTCTATATATATATATATATATATATATATTATAACATATATATATTAAGTATATTATAACACATATATATATATATATATATATATATATATATATATATATATATATATATATATAGGGGCTCGCCGTAGCGTAGTGGTTAAGGCACTGAGCTACAAGCCGGAGGGTCGAGGGTTCAAGTCCCGTTGGGGTCAGGATTTTTAAACTGACCCAAACCCTCTGGCGGCACTATGGCCCTGGGGTCGACTCAGCCTCTAACGGAAATGAGTACCGGACGCTTGTTCTGGGGTAAAGGCGGCCGTCATGCAGGGCTGGCAACCCGGCTGACATAAAGTGCCGATTGTCTAGAAAAAGTGGGAGCCTTAACCTCCTACCACCCCAAGGGCCTCCTGAGGCCTGTTGTGGGATCACTTTACTTTTATATATATATATATATAGGCCTATATATGCTTAGACAGATATAGAATGTGATATAGAGTGTTGGCGTGCGAGTTGTACATGTGAATCATGATCTGAATTAGAATCCCTGTTGCATTAAAAACTTTCGTGGTGAAGGGAGAAGTATATTGACTCTTTGGATGGGGATGATAGAAGTGCTATTCCATGGTTTCATTTGGGGAGATGGATGGCCCATAACCTAGCAAGTGAAGAAGGCATTAAAATGTGCCCGCTATGCGTTGACCGTGAAAACTGACAGCATATTTATAGCATTCTGTAGAAAGACAGAGGGACTTAGATTACAGTTGCTGCCGGAGATATTTCTCAGGTAGGATCGTGGGAGAGTGGCGTGCTGTGATCTTTTAGGACGATTCGAGAGTGAAGTAAAAACATGCAATTTTTTTGGGTACAGTAAGGAAATTGAGATATAGCAAAATTGGAGATCAATAATGATATATGTATTATCAATAAGAAGAATCTCAATATGGTCTTTGTTTTCGATCTTTAATTATATTATATGATAAGTAGTCTTAATTAGTTGAATAGCATGATAGTGCATTTGATGTCTTCAGTGACCGGGGGGGGGCATGAGCAACGGGCATGTGTGTATTGTGTGGGTGTGTGTATGTACCTATATATGTGCGTGTATATATATATATATATATATATATATATATATATATATGTTTTTTCTCACTTTTTTAATTTGTTTTCAAGCAATGTTTTAAAAATTATTAATAAACAGAATGAGCCTTTTTTTTGTATATATACATATGGTCTTTTCATTGTTGAGTGTAGATGTGTATCATTGTGTATATAGTGTAGAAATAGATTATATATATTCATTGTTTTGATACAGGCGTGTAGCCATGTAGGTATTTATTTATATTATTATTTTTATTATTTTTTTAATTCATGGAAAAATAATGCACGTACGGCCAAGCAGGCCCGTGCGCAATGTAAATACATATCTATTTTCTTTCTTTTAAAAAAGGGGCAATGAATTCTATTATCACTTTCTACTGTATAAGGCGAGATTTGAATCATAACGCCGCCCGCAAAATTCAAAGACAGTCATTTGAGTGACAGATCAGGAATGTATCACAATGTGAACTTATTTATATCCGTATAATCTCTACTATTAACCTTTCCTGATTACTTATAAAATTACCATTTAAATAAGCCATGGTTTACTCATGTGTTGGTGAAAGTGGAGTCCATTTTGGCAAATATATACTGTAGTGAATTGTACTGCAAAGTTCTATTTTGTGTTTTTTTTGTAAAATCATAAACTACTGGAATACGACATCGTATGAAATAATATATTGCTGATCATCAACGGGCATTAAAAGTACTGAATAATGTGTTATATTTTGCTGCAGATTTTAAATAAGTGTGTTGGTATATGATCGCCACCTTAATTTAAAAAAATTCGTAAGTCAAAATTTAACAGAATTATCAGGAAAGCATAAACATATTTTTAACATTGATTATTATTATTTTGTAAATATTTTAAGTGTATATGTTTTTAATGTATTTAATGTTTTATTTTGAATGTAAGATATTGATAACATAGTTACACAATAATAAGCCATGTCAAACATTGTTTATGCTCTCATCAAAATTTTGTTTGATTAGACTTAGGAAGTCATTACAAAGACTCTTGACGTCCCAACTCCTTTCAAAAATCGTTAAACTGAAAATATATAAAACTATTATTCTACCAGTTATATTATATGGGTGCGAAACATGGACTCTTACTTTAAGGCAGGAAAATATGTTACGAGTATTTGAGAATAAAGTTCTTAGAAAATTTATGGACAAAAGAGAGATGAACAGACAGGTGAATGGAGAAAACCACATAACAGTGAACTACATGGTTTTTATAGGAAGCCAAATATAATAAGAACAGATAAGTTTAGTAGACTGCGATGGGTAGGACATGTGGCACGAATGAGGAATGAAAGACGTGCACGGAAGCTTCTTGTAGGAAAACCAGAGGGAAAACGCCCAGTTGGTAGACCAAGAATGAGGTGGGAAAAATAACATTGGCTATGGTTTGAGGGAAGTAGATAATACAGGGAATGATTGGAAAACATTAGCCCATGATCGGGATGTATGAAGAGCTTATGTCCGCGCGGCCATGAACCTACGGGTTCGATAGTGCCAGTGAGTTACTTAGACTTGCGAGATTTTAGATGTAAGGTGGCGGTATTTTGTTTTATTTAAATTAGCATGGTAACCACAAGTCCACCAGGTCTGACTTAGGTAAGTGAAATTAGTTAGAAGGAATAGTACTTTATACCTTTTATCCATTTATTGGATACACAGACTGTACCTGTTGAGTTAACAATAGTCAGAGAGCTCGAGAGGAAAGATGTGAGTGACCTTTACCCTCCCACAGAGTGTAACAATAATTACAGTGTCCGAAGGAGGAAGCCACTAATTCAACCCTTTCCTTTCTCATGAAAGGGGTCGCAGGGAAAGAAATAGCAAATTACACGTCGAAATGTGGCTTTTGAAGCTCTTGACCCCAGTGGACATAGCAGCTCTCTAAAATCCCTTAGCGTTGGCAACTCCTGCAGTTACAATTTTTGCGCAATAAACGCTGCCCTCTAATTAACCGGTGCATCTCGTGCTCCTGGAGACTACGCAACACTTTCTACTGAGTCTTAAGCATTCATTAAGACTCAATTTCTTGACGCTGACATGAGAATAATTAAACTTACTTGATTAAAACTATATACTCTTCACAATTTTGTAGAATTATCGTATTCATATAACTAACCCACTGGCTCTATTAAATCCGTAGGTTCATGGCCGCGCGGACATGAGCTCTCCATACACCCCTATCCTGAGGTAATGTTTCCCAATTATCACCTGCATAATCTACTTCCTTCAAATCATGGTTGATGCTATTCTCCCACCTCATTCTTGGTCTACCAACTAGACATTTTTCCTCTGGTTTTCCTACAAGAAACTTCTATGACCCTCTTTCATTGTCCATTCGTACCACATGTGTGGCCCATCGTAGTCAACGAGACGTAACTGTTCATATTATATTTGATTTCTTATAAAGATCATGTTACTCACTGTTATGAAGTTTTCTCCATACGCCGTCTGTTCAACTCTCTTCGATCCAAAAAAATTCCTACCAAAAACTTTATTCTCAAATACTCTATTTTCTTCAGTTTTTCTCTTCCCTTTGGTATCTATAATTATGTGTTCCTAATTTCTGTAAACACAGCAGATTACTTTAATATATAAAGCTCTAATTTTATTATTTCGGCATGAAAGAGTCTATAACATTTGCAGAGAAGTCTCATCATCAGGTTTTTTACGTACCGTAAATGTACGACAAGGGCCCACGGTTTCCGTGGTATCCCGAGTGAACCTACCGAAAGTATTTTTATGGCCTGTAAAATCCATCGATACTAGCCAGGTTTGAACCCATGAAGATTGGAAACAGAGGCAGACATGGTAACAACTAGTCCACCGGAACCAAAATAACTAGATTGTTAAAATTTTCATTTCCTCTAATTGTACCAAAAGCAGCATACAGCTATTCACCACGAGGAAGAAGAAGTCTGGGAAGACCAAAGAAAAGATGGAAACAGCAGCAATTTTGAGCCGGAACAGGCTAGTAAATAAGCCTAAACCGTGACGAAGAAGAAGAAGATTTCCTCTAATTATTCATTTATTTGGTTAATAGACGCATATCGGGCGAATCTTTTCTTATCCTGCGGTGTGCGAAGTAATACAATACTGGCGTTTTACAGCATATATATTATTCACTGCGTCGCGAATCCAACCAGAGCTGTGATTCGATACACGGAACTTCACCGTGACGAACCAGCATGCTAACCGGATCGGTTGGAGAGCGTATTAACAGAACAAATAGTAGCCTTAATCTGACGGGCTGGTGAATATGTGTGAGCAACTGCTTTACGCATTGTCTCTAAAATGTGGGTTTGCTTAGTTAGGCTACCTGCCGCTTGATGAGAGGATTCACGTAGTATACAATTTTCTGTATTTTATTATTAGTCCTGTTATGTTTATTTTTACATCAGATATTCCATTAAGTTATTACTACTATTGTATACCTGTGTTCTGGTTTTTGCGTTTGTAAACGAAATATAATTGAATACAATATACTTATTTTTGTCCACCGCTGTGATCTCGAGGTAGCGTGCTACCTTGTCACGCAGCGGGCCCGGGTTCGATTCCCGGCTGGCACAGGCTCATGGGTGCAGTTTTTTCGTTGTTTTTCCTCATCTCTAAAACAAACGACAGGAAGCTTTGGGCCCAACGGTTTCCGAAAATCATCCGGCCATCATCATCATCATCATCATCATATCCTTATCATTACCATCATCATCTTTCACCGGTCTGGAAATCAACGGGAAGCTACCACATCTATAATTCCCTAGTAAAGCTGCAAAGCATTGCATGAAAATTGCAGTGAAAGACCTGACCTAGGGCAGAATTACTTTAGACGGATACTTATTTTTATAATCTTGTTGAAATCCTCTGAACATGAGTTTATATCCCTCCAAGGAAGCCGAAAATTGATGTATTGCCTGTGTACTCGATAACACATAAATAAATACGATAAATTTACGCAAATTATATTACTATTGTGACGAAATGTTGGGCAGACTTCTGAATATCACGGGCGCCTTATGTGGTGGAAGGAGATTCGTGAGCTTATCGATTCGAGAATCAGTGGCTCGCGGAAAAATTTCCTCCATTCTCAAAAAGTCGGTTCTCGAGTCTTCCACTCTACGTAGGTATGGACTAGCGTCCGGATTGTTTTTGCCCTCGCATATATAAAGAGGCGGGAGGGTCAGACAACTGTGTCTGGGTTATGCTCCAGTGAAGCGACCTGAAGAGTGAAGATAATATGTTCTATGTGATATTGTCAACGAGGGTAAATAACTGAAAAAAATGAAATAAATTATGAAGACATACTTTATTAGCAGCAAATTATTTATATAAAATCAGTGAAATATTTTATAGGGTATGGGGTACTGGTGATAGCAATTCATCCTTCAGTAGTAACATTGAGTCTGGCGGTCCTCTTGGTGCTTATTAACTGGAGTAGACTACATTCCAGTGCAGGGTTTTAACTTTTGCCTTCTCTTTATTATAATCCCTCATAGTTCACACTTACATTCATACACAAACAAACATTCATTCATCCTGAAATTTTCTCTGTACACAATAAAAATACACATAACATGTAGTCTACCGAAGTGGTGCGTAAATGTAACATAGATCGCATTAACTATAGCTATAGATCCAAAGCACAAAAAGTGCAGTGAATGTCATTAAAAAACACACGACATAGGCTATATTTAATTTTAAAAAAATTTCGTTGAACGACGACTCTGAATATCCATGACAATTGAAATGGTTGCTGCCACTGGCTGGCAGATGACGTAACAAGGAGTTTTATGGTTAGAACGAGTTTGTAAATAATAATTTCAACGTTCTTAACCTTTATATTAGCAATGTTTGTTCTGAGATATATTGTTTTAATTAATTTTATATTTTTAATAAAACGGAAAATAATCAGTGGAAATCATTTTTAATTTGTGTCGGTTTTCTGTTACTTGCTCATTATCTAGTGTTATTAGGTGATAACGAGGAGATACAAGAAGCAACAGGCACGTTTTATTCAATAAGAGTAAGAAACTGGCACTATAAGTAAATATCAATAAAATTAATATATATGGTCAAATATGCAAATAAATTATATACCGGTAATGGAAATGGACAGTAATGATAAACGAAGGGATGACAGAACTCGCATACCTAAGAAAAATACCGTAATTGCAACAGTATTGAGGTGCAGAAAGAAATTAAACATATACTCAATTGTGGAAATGCATGTTATTAAGCATTAAAGGGACTCTTGTCACACAGACTTCTCTTAAAAAAGTTAAACTAAAAATATGCAAAACTGTTATTCCTTCAGTTACATTATATGATACATATAGACAAAAGTGGAAGCAACACATAGACAGAATGAATGAAGATAGATATCCAAAACAAATAACAAAATGCAAACCTAAAGACACCCGAGATGTGGGCAGACCTAGAAAGAGATGGGCTGAAGTCGGAACGGGTCAACAGACCTAATCCATGAATGCAGATGATGATGATGACATTATATGAATGCAAAATGTGGACTCTTACTTTAATGGAGAAGATAAAGATTACGAGTATTTGAGAATAAAGTTCTTAGGAAGATTTTTGGACCAAAGAGTGATGAACAGACAAGTGAATTGAGAAGACCACATAACAGTGTGTTACATGATCTTCATGGGAAAAAGATCTAATAAGAACAATTAAGTCTCGTAGACTGCGATGGGCAAGACATGTGACACGAATGGGGAATGAAAGATGTGCATGGATACTTCTGGCAGGAATACCAGAGGGAAAGCGCCGAGTAGGTGGGAAAATAAAATTAACCATGATTTTAGAGAGACAAATTATACATGGTATGTTTGGCTTTGAATTCCGTAATTTAGGAATTCCCAATAGTCTTATTCCAAATTGAATTTCATTTACGACATTTTTTATGATTTTATCGACTGTGATATCCACTAAATTGAATATTGTTTCTTCGGAGATTTTATAGTCACTGAAGAGTTTGTCGGATTGAAACTTATATTCCATGTACTTCTGTTTTATTTACTTCTTTTACAAATGTCTTCTGTTTTTAGATTATAGCTGCTCACACGACTGACACTCCCTCCTCTGTCTCGTCGAACTGCATGCATTTTAAAAATGATTCCCTCTTGTCACAAAGAGGAAAACAAAAGCGAAGTATGTGCAGTAGAGAAAATCCTCATTTGTCCTGAGGGTTTGTTGTAGTTAGGTATACAAAATTTACTCATTACTAAGATTAGGCATGCGATCCATAGTATATTCCTCCTCATCACTCTTATATTTTGTTTGAAACTACAGTACGTCTCATTTTATTTCTTTATAATTTTATGAAGAGGTCGGAAAATTAAAATTATAATCCATGCACTGTAATATTCATAAAAGGACTCATCTTATGCCCATATGTGGATAAACCATGAAAAACGTATTTAACAATTTTATAAGTAAAAAAAAAGGTATGACACAGCTCTAAAAAATTGTTGCACTGGATATCTCTGCGAATTTCTATGTTTTTAAGTGCACAGTTTACGAATATATTCATGAAAGTGCTGAATGTGCTGTAAAAAATTATAGAAGAAAATTTTATAAAAGGCGTTTCACCTGAAGTATAATATGGGTTTTTGACATTTTTCTTTCTATTTACGTCGGTGTATACTAATTTTTCAAAAAACAATTGACATTATAAATATACCTCTTTTTTTTTCATATTTTCCGATATTTGTAGTGCAAAATGAACATACAGATTAAAAAAAAAACAGAGTAAATATTTCAAAATCATTGATAATTTCTTGAATTGTGAGCATAAATATATCCGAAATTAATGTTATATCAAGTGCAACAAAACCACTGTTGGCCAGTGTAATCAGTAGAAATTATACGGACGTAAGTTTATAACATCAATACGTATTTTATTATAAGAGTAAATACAAATTAAATTATTTACAATAGAAAAATGTATTTTTATTAGTTTTGATAAAATTTTCGTTTAATATTGTCAAATCGTAAATCCTAATTCAAAATACTTATTTACGTTTCATTGTTACAATTAATAATGAAAATGGCTGACTACCATATACAGAACTCTATGCAATGATACATTTTTGTTGGTATGTATTTTATGTAAACTACTTTTTTTCGTACTTTATCTTGATTTAGTGCCAATAACCATGGAAGTTTCTGGTAGGAAAACCAGAGGAAAACGTCCAGTTGGTAGACCAAGAATGAGGTGGGAGAATAACGTTATCCATGATTTGAGGGAAGTAGATTATACAGGGAATGATTGGAAAACATCTCAGGATAGGGATGTATGGAGAGCTTATGTCTGCGCGGCCATGAACCTACGGGTTCGATTGTGCCAGTGAGTTAATTAGTTACAATATGTCAGAGTTTTCGTAATTAATAGAGTCTAGCGCCGTATCCGAGGCGGTCTAAGGCATCATGCCTTGGCGCAGAGTTACGAGACTCGCGCTAGTTCCAGTCCTCATGGAGGAAGACATTTTCTCATGAAAATTCGGCCAGTGCGGGACCAGTGCTCATCTGCCGCCAGTAGGACGTTCGGTAGCTACAATAAATAGCTGCTCCAAGTTGAGAGAACAAGCTATAACGGCTAGGTGAAACCGACATACTGACCATATCGCACATTTATTGACTGGATGACGTCCACCTCTATAAATGACACATGTGGATGAGAGGCTAGCATCGGAACTTCAAGGCTTATCGTACTGTGCAGTCTTTTTTATGTAAATTAGTGTAATTATTTATATAGGTGAGATCGGTAGAAGACGTCTCGGGTAGAATCCCCGTACGCATGGAATTAAGTCATAGGGGTATCAACTTGTTAGCAAATGCAGCAGTTCAGGAGCTCGGACGATTAGTAAACACAATTCATAGAGGCAATGTAGAACTAAATAATTTAATATACAGATTTGAACTGTAGTTACGTACAGTTCGATGCACAAAATTAATTGTAGTTGAGGCAGAATCTAATACTAGCCGGATCTAAGAGAGGGATATCTGTATATAGTATATTGAATATTACGAGTCGTAGTTGGGCGTAATTCGAATACCATCTATGCTCTTCATAAACTCAACATAAACTTATTCTTTTGGTATCGAATTTATTTCTTCAGTAAGAAAACAGCCACTAATCAGTTGTAGAGTTAATATCCGAGGTTGTCGAGTTAAGACCTATATAGGCCCTACTACCAGAGGATACATCCATCCACAGTAATTCTGCCCGAAGGCAGGTCCTTCACTGCAATCATAGCATTTTCATGCCATGCTTGCAGCTTTACTAGGGAATTGTAGGTGTGGTAACTTCCCGTTGCTTTCCACACCGGTGAAGGATGATGATGATGATGATGATGATGATGATGGTGGTGGCCATATGATTTCGGGGACCGTTTGGAGACTTAAAGTTTTCCTGACATTTGTCTTATAGGTGAGGAAAAACCCCGATAAAACCTCACCCAGAAAAACTGCCCCGACCGGGGATCGAACCCGGGTCCGCTGCGTGACACGGCAGCACGCTACCTCGAGACCACAGCCGTGGACATAGGATACATAGTGTAATGAATATGTAGTATTATATTTTAGCTAATTCCGAAGGAATGAATGTATTGAGGTTCTTCTCGTGAAAATATTTTTGCAAAATTTCTTCAGATCTTCACCGATACTATCTAGTAGACACCTAAAATTACCGTGACTAAAATATATATTAGGCCTCTAGATATACTAGCGGACCCGACAGACATTGTCCTGCCCGAACGTTGACTTGCCTGCTATTAGCTGGTTTAGCAAACGTTTTTTCGATATTCGAAGTTTCGATAAACTATATACTATCTATACTTATATTCATTTTTTATTTTTATCATACAGTTTAGGTTATATCTTTTATTATAAAATTTATATATTTTTTATATCTTTATACTCAGTCTTCCTCAACTTTAATATGTCATGTATTATATCTGCGTGAAGCTTTTCGAAGTTTTACTTTATCTTCATGAATTGTTATTTTTGAATTTATTTATTTATTTGTAGATTTTATATAACAAAGCCCCCTATATAAAATTTACAAATAAATAAATAAATACTCTTACTCACTGGCACTATCGAACCCGTAGGTTCATGGCCGAAATAAATAAATAAATAAATAAATTCAATAATAACAAGAGTCATGAAGATGAAGTAAAACTTCGAAAAGCTTCACGAATATATAATACATGAAATATTAAAGTTGAGAAAGACGGAGTATAAAAATATTTTTAAAAAGGTATATATATATTATAATGTATACTAAGTGACATTTAACATTAAGTTTGACATTTAAATATTTTCGTTTCGACATTGTCATTTTGGGGTTATATGTTCTGATATGCGAAAAATCTTAAAACATATAAAAAATGAACTAAGCATTTAGGATCACTACAAAGATAAAAAAGAGAGTAATCGTTAAATTGGCAGAACAATAATTACTCATGGCAGTTATTTAAATGTTCCGGACCGCAGTGAAAACGAAATCATATAAAATTGTAAGTTAATATTGTACACTATTGCGGAATTTGATACACATTTAAGTGCTCTCTAAAAAAAACTCTAAACCCGATCGCAGCGCCAAGTACCGGGTCCAATTGTGAATCTAAACCATCCAGGGACCTCTTAAACACACACAAAAAATTAATCAAATTCGGTCCAGTCGTTTAGCAGGAGTTTAGTACACTTACAGAAGAATTATACACATAACCATATATATATATATATATATATATATATATAAAGATGTGTGTGTGTATGTGTGTGTGTGTGTGTGCGCATGAGTCCGTTAACGCTCCAGTTAATAAGAAAATGTTTTAGATAAAATTCTGAAATTTAAACACGCTTGATTCACTTTATTCTAAGCCAAATATATCCAGCGATAACAGCGATAATAGATAATAACAATTAGCGATGAAAGAGATACATCTTCATCTCCCTGTAGATCACAGTATGGAATGATTCAGGTTTCTTTTAGACTGTGTGTATTTAGAATTTATTTATTACTAACATTATCTAATTATACATCTTCTACTCGTAAAATGTCAGATCAAGGAATGAGATGAGAGGAACCCTCTATTTTTGGGATGACGTCTGACCAGTCCTCTCACACTATCATAGAGGCGTATGAAGTGAAATGAAACGAAATGGACGATATAAGTACGGATAAGTGTGGAATTAATATTGTGGCAGGAGAAAACGGAAGAAACCCCAAGGAAAACCTGCTCTGGTTCCGATTTGATAATCGCATCGAGTATTCGAGACTCGAACTTGGAACTTAGAGATGTAGGACGAGTTTAAACCACTTTCCCTCATAGCAAGTAGCCTACAGAATTGTGGGTGCTGTACAACACACCGTATGTTGTGTGTGGAAAACACCTCTAATGAGACGGGATACACCTAGACAGATGTGATTGTGACACAGAATATTTTTCCTGAATCTTGTTAGAGGGAAAGGCATTCTGCTGTGCAGGAAGAATATAATTAAGGGTGACTTGATCTCACGCTAGACGACTCAAAAGAATCCTTTAGTGACTATACTAATATATACGAAGATGCGCAAGCTACTGCTGATATTGCCAAGTCAACTTTTCTACTGAACTCTCAAATTAAAGAGATAAAAAATCCTTTAAAATAATTTTGCATTTCGAAAAACAGTCTCTTTACATCAATTTAATATAAATGCCAGAAAGTACAATATGGAAATTAACACGAATAAGACAAAATGTTTAACAATATCAAAAGAACCATTAAGATGCAAATTAGAAGTGAAAAAAAATTATAGAACAAGTGTGAGAAATTAATTATTTAGGTGTATTAATAACAAACACTAACAATTTAATAAAAGAAGTAAAGAAACAAGCTGATAAAGCAGCACAAATATCAGGGTATATGGAAGATTTAATTTGGCGCAACAAACATATGTCAATAGAAAGCAAAACCCGCATATACAAAACGATAGTTCGACCAGTTGCCGTATATGGAGCAGAAACTAGGGATGATACAACAAAAAACTAAACAAATAATAAGCATATGCGAAATGAAAATCTTAAGAACTATTCAGGGCAAAACATTATTTGATAAAATACACAATACACAAATTAGGGACAAATGCTGTATTCAAGACATAACCAAATTTGTTATAGATAGACGAAAATATTGGAAGGGTCATATAGAAAGAATGGAAGAAAACCAGCTTGCAAAAAAGAGCTAAAGAAGATAGACCAATGGACGGGAAAAGAACAAGAGGAAGACCAGCCAAGAGATGGATAGACAGTGAATGCACATCCAATACGTCTTCCTCCGAGGAGTGATTTTGGAAATAAACAGGATGAAAATCCTACAAATTAAGTTTAAGAAGAAGAAGAAGAAGAAAAACAGTCGCGGATTAACTACGGATCATGACTACATTGCAAAACATCTTCACAAGATCAATATATTATCTGCCTCAAGATGTATTATATGCAACCACCCAGACAAAGATATGGATGACGAACACCTAAAAAATTGTGCAGCCGTCAAAATGGAAACTTCCAAAACTTCAAAGTACTGGAGAGCAAGACCGCTAATGATATACTGTTAGATGAAACATATTACACGCCAACCAACCAAATTAGAACATATTTTTTCGGAAATTGCTAAATTTAGTTCTTTATGAGATATCACTTAGCAAATCAAATTCATCAAGTGTTATGTCTCAAAACAACGTATTGGTTTAAAAAGTTAAATAAATAAAATTATAATTGAATTAATTATTGAAAACGTTAAAATAATGATAAAAATGCCACAATAGTTGGGGGCCCTTTGACGATTCACAAAAACTTCGATACTGAAAATAATGAAAATTTGAGATACTACTTTTGGTTTATCAGGGCAGTAATATTAATTTACAAATTCAAAATGGCTTCTACACCTTATTTGTTTATATTTGTCGTCCATAATATATGTTGATTGTAGAATACTGATAAAATAATTACTTAAATATATTAAATCCGTGTGGGATTGTTAGTTCCTCATCGGGCGCCTCCCCAGGTGGTGGATAGGGGAATGCTTCCCAGATATGGGTGGTATCGGGGAAATGAAATACCCAAGACGAACCAAAACTAACAGCTACTGCCTTGTAGTTCAGTGTTGATTCACTAAAGGCTAGAGGAAGACAACCTTGATTACAAACTATCTGGTCCTCCAGGTTGGAGGTTGTAGCAATGGGCCAGCTCCTCATTCTACTGAAAAATATACAATCTAAAAAACCTAAAGAGAAGAATGTCGGACGGAATTACCTACAACGAACTAGCAGTAAAAGATGAATGAATATTGGATGTTGGAACGTACAAGGAATAGAAGGGATAAGGTCAGAAACAGCACGATAAGGGAAATTATGCAAGTTGAAAAAAAATATATTAGGAAAAATAGAAGAAAAACGTTAGAAATGGTAAGAACACCTCATAAGAATGGAAGAAGAGAGGATACAAAAGAAGATACTTAATTGGAAAGCTAATGGAAGAAGTGGAAGAAGCAGGCATAGAGAACGATGGATGGATGGATGGAGTGAAGCTAGAGATTTGAGGGAAGAAGATACTTTTGACAGGAACCTCTGGCGACAAATCAGTTTGGGTTGAAGGAGAAACACTGTACTGTGGAATATTCCTAAATAATATATATATATATATATATATATATATATTAAATAATGAACCACGTATATATTTTGATAATATTGAAGATAACCACTATACCCATCCACATTTCCTAACGTGTCCCTTGTATTAATATACTTAAATTTTATTCATCTTTCTGATGGAATGTTTATAGCAACTCAAAATATTATACACATTTTTGGAGAATGTACTATTTAATTCTTCCTGAATGATATCTGGTTAAATTAGATTAAATAATATATTTTATATTACCTGAATACATGGTATACTTTAATTTTGTTGGAAATACGTTATTTAGCTATTATCGTTTAACTTTTTTTATTTTTTAAATAAAATAACTTTTAGTATTTATTCATTGGAATAACTGTCCACGAGACAAAAGAAAAAAAACCGGCCTTCTCATTAATGTAATGATATTTAACTTCTTTCCAACTGCTACACTCACTGGTCAACCAGTAGCAATTGGATACTTTAGATTCTTAGCCCTTAGATAATTTGTATACAATATCTGTACATAGTATTTTGCGATCTCAAGGTGGGACTTCAAATATTAAATAAAATTTATTTTTAGTCCAAAAATGTTTCTTCACAACTGGATTATATTGCAGACCTACTATATGTGGGTAGGTATATTAAAACATTACCTTCGTCACATTAGAGGAGGATGGTAAGTATCTAAAAAAAAAGACACTTCATAAACGAAATTTACACATTCAATAAAAGAAGACACGTTTTTATACTCGAAATACTGAACATTGTCTCCAGTACACTAATTAGGCCAAATAAGATAATATACATTTAATCATAGGAAGTTTATTTGATAGATACAAATCACTCAAGTCATGTCAGAGGATCGAATAGTAGGGGTTAGAATATACAGTATATTTTTTTTTCGCCTGCTTGCACATGTTAATACTAGTACAGACCCTTCTTACTTGTAAATATATAAAACTCGAGTGTCAAATTTCCACAAAAGTATTCAATAGCAAATGAAGAAAGTCTAAACCAAACAAGAAGCTTTGAAAAACGAAACACCTAGACAGATGACACCCCTAGAAATATGACACACCTAGAAAGAAAGTTCAAATTTGATATTTGGATTCAACTTACTTTGGTGGATGAAGGAATCCATTTCGTTGATAAGAACAGCATTTAAACAAAATTCCACAGTGCAATGACAGCATTGTAACAAGAAGATGTGTACATAATACTAGGAGAAGACACTAGTCAATATTTAACTGTATGAAACATAATTTTCACAAATATTCATTTTCAAGTATTATCGAACTATGAATTAAGGGAGGTGATGGGTGAAATTTCTATTTTCCATATTTGTTGAGCTAGAGACTTGATTTTTTGTACAAATATTTAATGCATGATACATAATGATGTGTGTAAGTTTCATTCTTGTTAGACATTTATTTTATGAGTTATTAAATATTATATTTAAAAAAATGCATATATTATAATTAAATGGGTTCCACAAGTTTTTAGTAAAATTGTCTGATTTCCTTACAAGACCTCTAAAATATTTAGAAAAAGTTATGTAGAGTTCTTGTAATGTGAATAAAAATGGAGGGGAAAAAATGTTCTACCTCATGCGTGGAATTACAAAAAAAATAATTTAATGCATTTTATGTTTTATTTCTTAAGATACTACTTCAAACGTGAAACCCATGCACCACTTTGTTACACATTGTTTGTGGGACATGAAAGTAAAAATTTGAACCTCATAGGTCAAAATTTGTGAATTCCATTCAATTTTGAATTTACAAAAATACAGTGAAAATAAAAGTGTGGAAAAACAAGTTTAAAGATTTGCATGCAGTTTAAATACAATTTGTAACATACAGAACTAATCAGCACTTTATGGCACTTAGAAGCGTCATAGGCCTCTGAAAATTTGCCAACATATACATTAGAGTATAGGCTATTTTTATAGTACAAAAAACAAAAAAAAGGCCAATTTTTATCTCAAATGGTCAATTTTTCATCCATTACTCCCCCCCCCCTTGAACGATTATACTGGAGTAGTAATAGTTATGGTTTTGAAATGTAAATAAACTATCTGTAAAATTTTAAAATTATTATTATTTTGGGACTTTTTGAGTTCTAAGTGCTTTTCTCCTCATAAATGAAATTAAAACACTTCACAATAGTGTCCAAGGGATTAATTTATATTTTTAAAGCTCTATTACTATCTCTATCTTCGGGTTTTTACAGCTGCTGCCGTCTTCCCGTGTCAAACCTCCAAAGCCTACGGTCTTGGGCATCTTCGATGCTTACCCTTCTAGCTTGCATTACTGTCTTCATGTTTTCCTTCCATGTTAACCTTGGTCTTCCTCTTTTCTTCTTTCTGTTCGGATGCCATTCATATAGTTGCTTCGGCCATCGCTCATCTTCCATTCTTAAAACATGTCCTAACCACTTTAATTCCTTTTCCTCAATTCTTTCAATTATGCTTTCTTCTGCTTCCATTATGTTTCTTCTGTCCGGCTTTGATTGATTTGGTCTTTTAGCATTTTGTTTTTTTTTTTAATGTGTGGGGAGCTGGCCCACAGCATAAACCCCCAACCTGGAGGACCAGGAAAATTTCTGTCTGGGTTTTGCTCCCATAGCCTTTGAAGATCCCTCTTCACCGCAAGGCAGCGTTTCTCTATTTCCCTTAGAGATAGGGTTACCTCTTCCGCCAGATCCGCCGTGATGAAGGACTCCTTCTGCACTGACTCTGCCGTTGAGGTCTTCACCGTAACCCTGGCTAGGGGCCCTTATAGAGTACTATTAGTCGGAGCCAACTGAACCCTGGTTTTTTAAAGAGGTTGTTACTCCTACCCCTCCTCCTTTCTCATCCGGGCTTGGGACCGGCCATGGCGGAGTTAGCTCTATTACTTATTTTTTATTTTCTCCATAGATGTCAACAAATGATACGGGGGTTGGCCTATCGTCGCAATGAGGCACCTAGCGGGCAACTAAGATATTACTTAGTTGGAAACGGTCGGTAAATTTTGCACTGAAGCTTCTTTATTCAGCCTTTCGGTTCTTTTACGAGCCTGAAAATCCTCTGACGCGGGACTCACAGCTTAAAGTCCCTCCAGGAGGACTTGTTCCTTGTATTTTTCTATCCTAAAAGTCCATCGACTCGGCATGATCTGAAATCGCGTCCCTCGGCAAGAGGCAAGAAACATAACCACTAATCCACCGCGGTCGACAGAATTTCATTAAACAGTGAAATAATATTTTAATGAATGATTATATAATAATACAGAAGAATAGTAAATCCTCCACTCGTGTCCGGCGTAATGCCACAATGAATGTAAGATGAAGCCGCTATTATTGAAAATCTGTAATATACGATGTTGGATGACCAGGACTATCGCACCATCACAGAGTCAGATGAAATGAAATGGAGCGAAATGGGAGACGTGAGAATGGAGAAGTGATTGAATGAATTTTACGGCATGAAAAAACGAAAGAACCTCTGGAAAAACCTTCTATTACTCCATTTAGTCCACTACGAACGCCAAACGAAGTGACCAAGACCAAAACTCGGGACCCAGAAGATAACAAATGTTTTTAATATGATTATCACATTATAAATTATAAAATATAGTAATTATATTTTCAACATATAAAATATAAAAAATTAGTAAATGGGAGTTTAGAGAACTACAAAAGCTTAAAATGTGAATTGAAAAACTTCATTTTAGTTTTTAGACTTTCTTATGACATACATTTCAACCGTAATGCGAAATCATTATGTACAATATGATTTTGGATCGCAGAGAATTTTAACAGCACAGAGAGTAGGTAAATTCGATATATAATTTTAGTTCTTGGATATATCATCAGCTGGCTAGAATATACTAATATTTTACACAGTACTGTTGGATACACACTACAAGATCACAAAAAAATGAAGAAATCGTAGACGAATTACACATAGAACTTCTAACTAACTTCAACTCACTGGCACTATCGAGCCCGTAGGTTCATCGCCGCGAGGACATAAGCTCTCCATACATCCCATCCAGAAGTAATGTTTTCCAATCATTCCCTGTATAATCTATTTCCCTCAAATCATAGTTAATGTTATTCTCCCACCTCATTCTTGGTCTACCAATTGGATGTTTTCCCTCTGGTTTTCTTACAAGAAGCTTCCATACAAGTCTTTCATTCCCAATTCGTGCCACATATCCTGCCCAGCGCACTAACTGTTCTTATCAGACTTAACTTTTCTTATTATATCTGGCTTCCTATAAAGACCATGTATTTCATTGTTAAGTAATCTTCTCCATTCACCTGTCTGTTCATCTCTCTTTGGTCCAAAAATTTTCCTGACAACTTTAGTCGCAAAGACTCGTAATCTTCTTTCTTCCCTTAAAATATTAGTAGGCCTATTATTATTGTTATTATTATTATTATTATTATTGTTATTATTATTATTATTATTAGTAGTAGTAGTAGTAGTAATAGCAGTAGGACATTGTTAGACTAAAAGTAAGACACATACAATGCTATTTACAAATATGAGTCGCATGGGCAGTAAGCCGTACGTGCTGTTGACAGTCCGTTACAGTAAGTTAATGTTTGTTAATAATATAACGTAAAACAAAAAAAAAACAATAATATTACAATTAGATGACAATACAATTACATTATACAATAATTTTGTTATGTAGAATTATTAAGAATTAATGATATTACTATTTGCTAAGAAGACACAAATATAATTATAGATATCGGATTCAAAAGAACAGATACAATCAAAACAAATACTGGATTACGATAAGGATGTAGTTTATCACCCACTTTGTTTAATATATATATATATATATATATATATATATATATATATATAGAGGATATTTTAAATAAATGGAAAGTTTTAGTGAATCCAGGAATAAGAATAGATAATAAAGTGTGCATAAATAATCTTCTATTTGCTGACGATGTAATCATAATACAGAAATATGAAGACGACATACAGAAATCTATGCATGCATTAAATGAAATATGTAAATTATATAATCTAAAGATTTCTGTAAGGAAAACGAAGACCATGGATTTTAGAGGAAGAGATCCAGTGAGATCCAAAATTATTTTAGAAAATCTAAGTATAGAACAGGTGTCTAGTTTCAAATATTTGGGCTGTGATGTTGGCTACAATGTGGAAAGATATATTGACTCCAAAATAAATAAATTTCAGACGGTGTGTGGAACAATACAGAGACCATTCAAAAATAAAATTAGAAAAGTAACCAAGATAAAAATGTATAATGTTATGGCGGTTCCCACAATATTGTATGGTTGTGAAACTTGGGCTCCAATGAAAAAACAGAAGGATAGAATACAAACGGCGGAGATGAGGTCCCTAAGACAAGTAAAAGGATGCACAAGACTTGATAGAATATGAAATGAGGATATAAGAGAAGAATTGAAAGTACAGCCTTTATTGGATAAGGTCATGAATTACAGAGAGAAATGGATTGATCATATGGATGGAATGAGTAAGGAGATATACCCATTGTTAGCAAGAAATTATCAAGCAAGAGGAAGAAGTGATGTTGGAAGACCTAGAATACGTTGGGCTGATGCATTATGAAGTCGGAACGGGCAATTGCCTAATCCCTGGAGTGATGATGATGACTATTTGCTAACATATTTATTTATTCAAGAATGAGTATTGTTCTTATTTTCCGCGTTTTGTCCAGAAATTTACCCAAGTGTATCCCATTTCCTGGACTTATCATTAACTCGTACCATGCCAAACTTTCACGATTTGAATTCAGAAATCTTTTCGGTAACAACTGACGCCTCCAATATTCTAAATCGTTACAATTTCCTAATATATGTATCTCGTTTTCAAAGCTCCCGCACATTGGACATAGGCTATTCGCATATTGTGATCATTGCTAATTTTTAAAATTTCCATGCCCCTAACTTAAACCAAGCAAGCCCTGATCTCTCTTTAAATCCTAGATTGAGTATATAAGATTATTTTCGCCAAACTTGTTTTAGGACTCTTTGTAAAAACAGTGAGCGTTTTCCCGCATATTCGGCGAAAATATTTTGTTGGTTTATGTCTAAGTACCTCCTCATTTTTTATATAATATAACTGGTAGAATAATAGTTTTATATATTTTCAATTTGTAGAAAACAAAATTCTGATAAGTCAAGATGGATGTAACATGTTCATCGAAAGGAGGGTCATATTTTACCCAAGCAGATGTTAAGCTATCAACCTGCATGAAGAAGACCAGTATGTCCACTCAAACTACTTTCGGATTATATTTCTACTGAGGATGAAACAGGTCAACAATTTGCCTACATTCGTGAATGGATGATGCCATTTTAGAATTAAGTATTCTCTTTAGTTACAAATAATAATATAATTAAATATGTTTAATTCAATGTAGCACATTTAAATGTACATTTGCAATGGATTATAAAGCGGTTGATTGTATCCTACTTGGGACATAGTTACTTCAATCTATGGCATATTAAATGATGTACAGTTATTGTGCAGTTCAATATAGCAAAATTATTAAACAACATTTTTGTACGAATGCAAATTGGGAAATGCAATTATTTGGGAATTAAGCGGATGTATGGATATATAATTATCCAGCTACCACATCAAAACCAAATGCTTTTGTACGTTTATAATTCTCATTGCATAACTGAATAAGCATTAGTGTAGGTAATTAAAAAGGATTTGACTACGTTGCCACTTTTACAAAATTATCTTAATTAAATATGTTTTCATATTTTATCTCGATTTTTATGTAAAATAAAACCAATTTTTATTATACAATCGCTAAAATTACTAGGAATTGCGAATTAATTTCCTTTGTTTTTACCATATATTTCATTCTGTACTTAACAAGACTAACATCATTTCCACAACAAATTCAAAATTGAATTTTTGTAAATGTACGCATTCAAGTCCTCGAGTCAAATAAAAAATCTCGTTTTCAGAAACGTGATTTATTATATGCAATGGAAAATTACTCCATACAACATTCGAAATGATATTACGGAATATATATATATATATATATATATATATAATATATATATTATTCACTTTTGCATCTAAAACAAGTAATTTACTACTAAATGAAGGCATCGTCCAGACTGGCCATTTCACTATTTGGACGGGATAATTCTGATGATGTATATATAAAATTAATTTTAATTTCAATCAAAACACACTAAAACGTACAATTTATTTTATAATAAGGATTGTTTACACACACACACACACACACACACATTCACACACACATATATATATATATACACACACATATATATATATATATATATATATACACATATACACATATACATACACAGGACATTATAGAAAATAAAAGATTACAGTGGTATGGCAAATCTAAAGATGCCACAGAGCAAAGATTGCCTGCCTAAATTTATCATGGAATGGATATCAATGGAAAAAAAAGAGAAGAAGACAGGAAGACCAAAGAAAATCTGGAAAGAAGGTGTGCAATAGGCTATGATTATTATCAGACATTGGAGAAAGATCAATGGATGGACAGAGACTAATGGCGTCTGTTTTCCGGAAGACGGCGGCAGCTGTTATGATGCCAGATGACGACTATGATGATATACCTGGTCGGGACAAATTTTAAGGTATTTTTTCGTGCTTTTCCTCATCTGCAAGACAATTGTCAAGAAACTTTAAATCTAAAATATTCCCCCACATCATCTGGCCATCATAATCATCCATATCACATTCCCCTTGTTTAGTATGAATGAATGAATTAATGGCGTGTTGACTTAAATGTTCTTGTTGTCTCGGAGATGGCTCTGAGATTGAGCCGATCGCTCATCTCCTCGTAAAATGTTAAAATATTAAAACAAGTAACTAATATATCAGTTGTCCTCAACTAATATAAATTTCTGTTTAAAAAAATTCGTCAAGTAGCTAAAACCATGTAGGCCTTTCAGATTCATGTTCCATCTTTATCATGTCATTTGGTCCTGATGTTGATGTACAAGTTATATAACGGGTTCAGGTCTGTGGATGCGTTCTTTTTTATCATGTCTGCATTCTTTGCTTGTCTTAAAATTTCCATGTCTTTTAGGATGCTAATTTTGTTGTTATTCTGTTTGTGTAAGATTGACGTGGTATTATCGATTTTGTTAAACTAATGACCTGTTTCCATTATATGTTTGGCAAAATTTGATGTTTCTTCGTGATTAATAAAATTATAAAAATGTTCATTGTGTCTTGTGTTAAAACTATTGTTTTGCCGATGTAAAACGTGTCATAATTATTGCATTCGAGTTTATAAACATCTTTATTTACATATTTATTAGTTTCTCCAATTTTGTTTGATTCGATGTTGTTCAGTTTATTGTTAGTTTTAAAGGCGATTTTTTATTTTTTTGTCGTATTGCTTCATCAAATTAGTTACTGTTTCATTTCCTGCATACGCGAGTGTAATCTAATTATTATTATTATTTGTACGATGTTTTCTTTTTCCATTTTCGTTACTTACTCACTTACTTACTTACTCACTGGCACTATCGAACCCGAAGGTTCATGGCCGCGCGGACATAAGCTCTCCATACATCCCTATCCTGAGCTAATGCTTTCCAATCATTCCCTGTATAATCTACTTCCCTCAAATCATAGTTAATGTTGTTCTCCCACCTCATTCTTGGCCTACCAACTGGGCGTTTTCCCTCTGGCTTTCCTACAAGAAGCTTCCATGCACGTCTTTCATTCCCCATACGTGCAAACATGTCCTGCCCATCGCAGTCTACGAGACTTAACTGTTCTTATTATATCTGGCTTCCTATAAAGACCATGTAGTTCATTTGTTATGTAGTCTTCTCCATTCATCTGTCTGTTCATCTCTCTTTGGTCCAAAAATTTTCCTAAGAACTTTATTCTCAAATACTCGTAATCTCCTTTCCTCCCTTAAAGTAAGAGTCCATGTTTCGCACCCATATAATATAACTGGTAGAATAATAGTTTTATATATTTTCAGCTTTACGTTTTTTGAAAGGAGTTGGGACATCAAAAGTCTCTGCAATGCATAATAGCACGCATTTCCAGAATTGAGCCTATGTTTAATTTCTTTGTGCATCTCATTCCTATTTGTGATTATTGTTCCTAGGTATTTGAATTCAGCCACTTCCTGAAAATTTCCCTCATTTGTCATTAGCTGTCCATTTCCATTATATACTGAATTTCTACGTGTGACCATACATTTAGTTTTACTGATATTTACTTCCAGTCCTAATTTCTTAGTGTTACTCAATAGTGTGTGCGTGTTGGCCTTTAGTATCTCCTCGCTATCGGCCAGTAGTACTACATCATCAGCATAAACTAACAGCTTATTAATACCATTCAATTGTAAGCCTTCCTCATTCTCTAAAGATTTAATGGCATGCTCTAGTACAAAATTAAATAGTAGAGGAGATAGTTTCCATTTTCGTTACATTTGTTAATTTTTTCAGACAATTTGTCGATCATTTCTCTTTTGTATCCAGCATACTTTTTATTCACAGATCTCCAATGTAAGGTACTGTATTTCATGGCAGCTCACCCCTCGATTCAGCCCTGTATTGGATAGGAGTTGAGTTATTTTAATGTAGTAGTATTTAATATCAGTTCGAGATTTAATTACTATGCATAAATACATTTTTGTATATATTAGTTCACCGATTGGGGAAAATTATTAATATTATCTCTATTATTTTATTGGTACATATGAGTTCTAAGCCATACTCACTAACACTCATCATTTGTTTTTAAGAGTCGATGAATCAAGTTAATTTCTCTGATATCTAGTTCCTTGAGATAAAATAGAATAATTATTATCTTCTCAATCGGCCGCGGTGGTCTAGTGGTTATGCTTCTTGCCTCTGGTCCCAGGTTCAAACCCGGCCGGGGTCGATGCATTTTTTAGGATGGAAAAATCCAAGGAGCAAGTCCTCCGGGAGGGAGTTAAGCCGTGGGTCCTGAGTCTGAAGATTTTCAGACTCGTAAAAGATCCTTAAGCCTGAATGAAAAGGCCTCTAAGCAAAATTTACCGAATTTTCTCGTCCTAGTACTACCTTGGTTTCCTAGATGTCAGCATGAGGCGGGACGCTGACCACGGACCACTCAAATGACATCTATACGAAAACAAGTGTAACTAAATTAGTATGGTTAAAATTCTTCCCTGTAGGGGGAGAGCGCCTAAATCTCTGTTAAGGGAAACGTGAGCTTACAAGATTACAAGAAGATTATCTTCTCACCTACGCCTAGGTCGTAGCATAGGGGTTAAAGCACTACGCTACAAGCCGAAAGCTCGAGGGTTGGAGTCCCATTAGGGTCAGGATTTTTAAAATTACCTAAACCTTCTGGCGGCACCATGGTCCTGGGATTGACTCAGCCTCTAACGGAAATAAGTACCAGACGCTTGTGCTACAGGTAAAGGCGGCCGTCACGCAGGGCTGACAACCCGGATGACATCAAATACCGATTGTTCAGAAAAAGTGAACGCTTTAACCTCCTATTACCCCAAGGGCCTCCTGAGGCCTATAGTGGGATCACTTTACTTTTTACCTACGCCTAGGGTTAATTAATATTTTCTTTAAACAAGAATTTCATTTGGAGCTAATAACGCAACTAAATTATTGTTCAATAAATAATAATGATTATTTCCTTTCTAGGTTTAATAATAATTTTGGATAGTTCCTGCTCCGATTGCCAACGTTTAATAATACAATTATCTTCTGTTATATTTTGTCCCCGTTATCATCATTCGTGTCGACTGCGGGCGTCCTTCCCTTGTTGTTTGTGAGTAGGATTTCTTCTTCTCTGCCTCCTCTTTTCTTTGTCTCTGTGTGTCTCTTTTGGTTGCCTTTGTTTCTAGATTATCTTTTATCATCCATTTTATGTCCTCTAGCATGTCCTGTATCTGTTTGTTTACCTTCTTTATAATTTTCTCCTCAATGTCTTCATTTGACAGCGAGGAGGTGTTTTGTAAGTGCAAACTATGTGGGTCGCACTGCGACCGATATCACCTATTACAGTGTAAAAACATAGGAACATCGATAACAGACTTTTGTAAGACATGAAAACAGTTCTTTCTACATGGCCATTGGCTGCAATGATACCTATTATTATTATTATTATTATTATTATCTTCTGTTATTAAATGGTAGGCAATTATTTATGATGTCTCTTTTTTCTATCGGGACGGAGTACTTTTAAAAATATATGGTTTTTCAAATGTAATTAACTTAAAAATGAAGCTCAGGAGTTTGTCTGAAACTAGTAAATTTAATACTACTGTAATATAATATGATTTACTTCAAAACATGCGCCCTATTTACATAGAAGTGAAAAATATCATCCGTTTCCGTATTTTGCAGAAGGAAAATAGCAAAAGAACTGAACCTAGAATTGCCACTAACTCAGTCACTAGCACTATCGAACCTGTAGTTCCATGGCCGCGCGGAAATAAGTTCTCCATACATACTTATCCTGAGCTAATGTTCTCCAATCATTCTCTGTATAATCTACGTCCCTCAAATCTCATTCTTGGTCTACCAACTAAGCGTTTTCCCACCAGAATTACCACGCGTTGGCTTATTTTAGTCTATTTTCAACTCTGTTCATTCTTACTTCTCCAGATCATTCTAAAAATGAAAACTCAGGAGAACGCCTATTGTTAGTTAACCTATTAATGCCTACATTTTATATGGTTATTTGTGAATGGATAGGATTATATATGATATTGGCAGTTTGTGTATCAAAATTCCAAAATTGTGAAACATGGTTCGTACCATGATACTACACAAATTTATGTTTGTTGAAACACATTAATTTCCCTACAATGAACGGTATTCCCAAGTTCAAAATTTTCCGTTATTATTATATTTCATATAAATTATAAAAATTATATACAGCGTTATGGAATATTATATTTTATTACTTGCCCATTCTTAACCCTTTAATTGACAAAATACTAATTTCTCCTGCCAGATATTTAAATGTGGCGGACCGCACTGAAACCAAAATCACGCATGATTGTTATTATTAGGTCTTTGCACAATAGTGCGTTCTGTCGTACTTAAAGCACGGCGACCATGATTGAAAGTTCAATTCCCTAAATTTTGGGGTTGCCAACCTAAATAATAATAATAATAATAATAATAATAATAATAATAATAATAATAATAATAATAATAATAATAATAATACTTTATTTATTCTGGCAGAGTTAAGGCCATAAGGCCCTCTCTTCCACTCAACCAGTACAAATACAAACAAATATTCGACAAATATAGATATACACTATACTAATTATAAACACTTAAAGATACAATAAATGTAACAATGTAAATGTCATGTACAAACAACATTTTATAGGGTAATAACAATAATTATACGATAATAATAATAATAATAATAATAATAACAATAATAATAATAATATAAATATGATACATTATACGGGAAACACCAATTAATGTATATATATATATATATATATATATATATATATATATATATATATATCTTACACTGGATAATAATGAAGTCGATTTTAGAGCAAATATAAATTTAGATTTCTTTTAAAAGATGCCAATGTCCGGCAGCCCCTTATTTCTTGTGGTAGGGAATTCCAGTTGCGAGAAGTGGTGATGGTATATGACATGGAGTGATGTGATGTCCTATGTTGCGGTATATTAAGTAAGAGACTATGTTGTGATCTTGTGTTTAAGTTATGGTTTGAGGATAGATACTGGAAACGGGATGATAAATAATTAGGAATCGAGGTATGTAGGAACTTAAATAGGAGAATTAGACAGTGCGATTTTCTTCTCTCTTTTAGATGTAGCCATGACAATTCGTGGAATAATGGAGAAATGTGATCGTATTTTCGAACATTAAATATGAATCTGATACACATATTATGGACACGCTGCAGTTTGTCCGACAATCCGTCACTTATGTCAGTTAGTAGAACGTCACAGTAGTCAAAATGCGGCATCACTAAAGTTTGGATTAAAATTCTTTTAAGAGTTGTAATATTGTATATTGCATATTACTTACCTCGTGCGGGAAGTAAAACAAATGCCCTTTATATATACTACGTGCAATGCATATACAAAAATATATCCAAAAGGTAGTGTTAATATACATTATACGAAACAAATCACTGCATTTTTATATGAACTGAATTTTATTTGAAACAATATAAAACAATAAATACGTACTTGCCGTCATTTGATTACTGATTAGCGTCACGGCCTGATGTAGTCTCAACTAATAAATATTGCTCACACTGTTAACGTTAGTCAGTTATTTATAATACACGCAAATGTTTCCAACAAATATGTTATCATTTTACTATTATTTATTATTTTGAAAGCACCATCGCGCAAGAAAATAATGTACAACGCACGTTTGTGAAGTTTTACAGAATCTGGCTATCGCTCGGTTTTTAATTATATCCTCGCTTCTGGAAAAATTACTTCCCAACCTCGCATTGTAGTACCGGTATACTATTATTGTGTATTTAATAATATAGTGGAATTGCGCACAATGTGCAAAATATATGAGTTCATTCGCTGCAGAACTGTGTTAGTGAGATCGTTCTCTGGGGGCACCATTCCGTGGAACCGAAACAGGTCAACCAACTTATTGTGTATTTCGACACACATTGAAGTTATTTCTCCTTGTTCGTTTTCTTCTGTTTCATCAACGATACAAATAAATCGAACCATGATGAATCTAATAGGATACATTGCGGCAATGAAAATGTCAAACAAAAATTACCAATGCACTTTTTTTTAGAAATTCTGTGAGATATTTAACATTAAAGATAAGCTCTGTACAAAAAATATTTATGCTAGACATGAAACCGAAATTTAAAATGTACCAATCGTGTAAGGAAAGGCACTAATGGTTTAGGGAAGGGGTTATGCGAGTCGTCTTGGTAAGTAGTAGTACTTCTTTAACGACGCTCTTGAACTACACAAATCATTGCATCATAATTAAAATCTGAGCAATTCAGAAGAACCATCAAATTTTTCTCATAGGTCTCTTTTTCCAACTATGAGGTTTATTTGAGTGCTGTAATTCTTTAACGGCGACCAGGTCATTTGCATCATAATTAAAATCTGAGGATTTCAAAAGGGCAGACAATTTTTTCTCAGAGTTTTTTTTGAGGTTTCAGATTCTTTTGCGTCCCCTAAATCTACAACATGAATTTACTTCCCTTATTTTTTTACGCTCTTAAAAAATTCAACGGCCCTGGTCGGGTTTGTGCCATCGAAACTCGGAAGAAATGGCGAGCATTGGTAACCACTAGTCATCCACGGCGCGAGGCCGTCTTGTTTTGAACAAAGGACAGTAGGCTAATAATGTTTGGTAGTTGGGTTACGGACCTTAGGTTGTTAAACCATATGTAAAGAGAGAAGTGCACGGGAAATTAAAACTACCTTCCGCATCACGTATCGAATATATATATTTTTTTCACAAAAGAGTTGCTTTGTAAGTGAACCTGCCTTTCATCCTGGTGCTTACATTAGTTTCACATCATTTCTTGCAGTCCTTAATATTCCTTCCACCCTACGACTCCGCTTCTTACCTTCTTATTCAAATGCACATACTAACCCATGTGTTTCTTAGACCTTTCATCAATATAACTGCATCTTGAATTCTCCTTCTTGAAACAGAGAGAGAATAAAAATATTTCTAGTCGTATTAGCCTTCATCCGACAACTATGAAGCTTTCATTGCACAAGTTTTAATCACGGGCTGTCGAACCTTTGAATCGTTTATAATAAATTTATATTTGCTATAATTTTATTTTAAATGTTATCTTGATATTTATTTATATGACGCGAATATATTAATTACAGGTTATCGTCTAAATTATTATTATTATTATTATTATTATTATTATTATTATTATTATTATTATTATTATTATTATTATTGAGGAGAGCAGCAAGATGTTCAAAATTAGACAAAATAAGAAATACTGTCATAAGAGAAAAAATGAATATTGGTTATTCAATTGTAGATTATATACAGTATAAGCAATTAAATTGGTATGGGCACGTACGACGAATGCAAGAAGAAAGATTACCCAGGAAAACATTGGAATGGTGTCCACCTGGAAGAAGGAGGAGATGGAGACCTCGAAACTCGTGGATGCAGGAAATAAGAACTGGAATGAGAGCAAGGGGACTGGAGAACATGGATTGGATGGAGAGAGACGAGTGGAGAAGAAAAATAAAACTTTAGGCACAGAAAGATTTGTAAACATTAAAATTCTGTATATAAATATATTATTATTATTATTATTATTATTATTATTATTGAGCAATTCCATATGTGACTGACTGACATTTACAATACACTTTTGCTGCAAAATGCTTGCATTAATATTACAATTGGTTGAAATTAGAGGTGTTATATACGTGATATGATAGAGGAAAAGTGTCTGATTAGGATTGTACATAAATATAAAACTTCTGAAGAAAAACAATGTTATTTATTATCTATCAAAGTATGTGTGACTGACTGACATAAATGTCAACTCATCATGCAGCTTAACATGTTCATCTACATCATTCTCTGAAATGTGATCCTTAATTAAATTTTCCTAGATACCGTTTGGAGGGCATGTTTCAAGTTGCATTTTAAATGAAAAAATAAACCTAAATCACAATTAATACCGAAGTTAGGACCTAATATGTAATGTGTGACTGACTGACATTATTTTGTGACTGGCTGACATATCTGAATTTGATTTAGAATTACAAAAATGCAAATATTACACAAATGTAACAAAATACTATGAAACTAGATAAACAGCTTCAGTAACAGAGATTAATAAGGAGCTGCAAATACTTTATCAATTCTACGAAAATTGTTAAATTTAATTTTGCTGTAAAATAAATATTACTTTAAATCAATAATGTAATTAAATTAACTCGCTTATCATGTACCATTTTAAATTATAAAAATAACGGAACTATTAAATACTTAATAACAAAGTGCCTTCTCTATTGTTAAATATACCTACTAAAATTGTATGCATGTATATATATATATATATATATATATATAGTAACTGATTACAATTTAGTCCGGCGCCATAGCCGAGTGGTTAAGGCAAGAAGCCTTGGCGCAGAGCTATGGGACTTGCGCTGGTTCGAGTCCCCATGGAGGAAGACATTTTCTCATGGAATTTCGGTCAGTATGGGACAGGTGCCCACCCAGCATCGTTAGGCATTTGGGTAGCTACAATAAGTATAACGACTCCAGGTTGATAAGACCAACTATAACGGCTGGGTGACCCGACATGCTGACTACATGTCACCCCTACACTGGCTTATGATCGTCTACCTCTGTAATTAACACGTGTGGACGTGAGGCCAGCAGCCAGTTTGTAAACCAAGAGCCTTCTAGACCTGTCGCGCTTGGAGTGGAGTTTATTACAGTTTACCTGATGTAAGATTTAATATTTTTGATTTCTAGATTGAACCACTGAAATAAAAATGTTAAACCCCCCAGAATGAATACAGATTCTTAATAAGTTAGTTATTTATCAGAGTGTATGTACTTTCAAAACAAATGATCGTAAATCGCATTATTAAGCTGTAGTTAGTAAACAATAAATTGCTGACGTATTGAATTCTACTTTTAAACAACAATAAAAACATAACTCTAATTAGTCCGAATTCTGATGACTCACATCATAACACCGATGCATGAGATCGCATTTCTCTCTCTAGTCTTCGCCGCTAACTTGACCTGACTTGACCCGTTAATAAAAATAATGTCTCCTATCACGCATAAAGTCCCACGCTGTTGCGCTGATTGTTTGACAGTTGTGCATATTCTATAACATACGGGTCCAACGCTTTCACGTTGTATACGCAATGAGTCTATAATAGATGCAAGATATTCAAATTGTTTTTCTAAAAAAATTATTTCCTTCTTCTATATCATTTTGTGACTCCAGTTATTTGGTTGGTTTTACAGCTCACATTACATAATTCTGCACCATTTTGTATCTTCTTTCCCGATTTTTGATACATCCGTGCCATCCTTTTTACTTGGCCGCCAATCGCATTTATAGCCCCCTTTCCATTGTACGATTCAAAGAAGTTTCATTTATGTCAAATCCAAATATGCAAGTAAGCAGTGTCACACTGCTAAATGTATAGGTCTATTCTATTAACTGCTGCTCCAACTGAAAATATTTATCACAAGTTTTTGAAAAAATCACTATAGTTCAGAAAAACACTCTTCTATAGCAAACATCTGTAGCACACTTGCTATGTGTCACATAACCTGACACTAGAACAAAGGATTTCTTCTGAACTTCTCGTCACCTTCCATATAAACTAGGCAACAGCAGTTAATATTAAGATAGGCCCTATGCTAATTTTTCCAATGAACTGCCTAGATCTAATTTTGTTCTTTGTAGGTATAATTTTCTGAGAAATCAACAAGTATGGCTGCTTCGTTCTACTGCAAACTTTTTCCTGAATATATTTAAATGCTTCCGCTAACTGTCTTTTAGCTCAAAATGACATGGAAAAAGGGCCAGTAATTATTTTATGGAGCAGCTGTGCCGAACAGTCTACCATATTTCCTAAACCATGTTTATGTTAATCCTCAGCGGAGTGCAGCAAGCAACTGACTGCACCATGCGTATTAGCATATATACGATAGGACAAATGACAGTCAGTCACGGGACACTAGCGGAAAAAATAATGACTTTACAAGAAAATGCCTTTAATACGTTTTTGTTAGTTGTGTACCGATAACGTAGAATCCAAGAGGAAATTTTATTCCATCAATTATTACGTTGTGTACAGTAATTTTTATACGTTTTCTGTGACTGACTGACCATAGCTTGCAGTTAACAATTATAGGACTCATTTAAGGTATATAGAACATTAGAAGTCAATTAATATTATTACATTTACGACTAGGGAGGACCAAAGTATGGTTTAACAAAAGAGTTTGTAAAATAAAACGAATTAATACGACCAAATCATTAAACAACAAATTGGTAAAATTTTGCGTGTTTTTACAGGTTTGGAATATGACAAGTTCCACCACTAATATTAGATTAAAATAATACACGTATGCAACATTATCTTATAAAATCAGAAAATTTGATCCTTAAATATATATATTACGCCAAAAAAATTATTCCTGCATCAATTTCAAAATTTTCATCTCGGTATGACATTTTCATGGAATCGCTCTATTATTATGCTTAGATTACAGAAGGAAGGGCTACATGAAGGGGTATATGGCATGTCTCGTCGTGTTGATGTACTAATCACATTCCACTCGCTAATATTTAAAGGGAAATAAGCGTAACTAAAAAAACTAGTTAAGAAACTCCCATGTCCCGAGAAGAACGGGGATTAGTCAATCTTAGGTAGGGGGAGGGAGAAGTCTGACAATAAAATAAACATTTACGATTGGTATTTAACCCTTTGCCATTAAATAATCGTTTCAGTATACGTCCCAAGTCAGAATAGTAAAGTCGGCCTATACTAACCTTCTTCTTCTTCGACTTTCCCCCACTTATAGGTTAGCCGTCTTCAGTTTCCATTTATTTATATCATTCCAATCTATTTCTTCCAAATTCCTATCATCCAATATAGTTCTGACATAGGTTTTCCATTTCCATCTTGGTCTGCCACGTTTATTTCTTCCAGAGGGTGAGATTGGTATATATATTTTTGGCCATTTCCATTATCCATTATTTGTACATGGCCATACCATTTAAGAGTTTGATTTTCAATCCTCTTAACAACAGATGTGGTGACATTCATTTCTCTCCAAAGGATTTCATATCTTCTTTATCCTGTCTTAGTTTTTTGAAGGATTCTTCTAAGATAACCAAATTCAACTGTTCTAACTTAAAAATATAAATAACAGTTTACATAATATCTATGACTATTTAACTCATGCACCAAATGGGAGTCAATGACCAATCGCGTTTCAATAAATTTTTATTTACAACCAATCACAGTCATGTTTCACCTGGAATTTATGAAATACGTTTATCATATTAAAGAAAGCTCCACCCTTTTAACATTCTGAATAGGCCAGAGTATTATTTTGCTGTGACTGACTCTCTAAGAAATACGGCTACCAGATTGTATATATAGTGCACGAATGTAAACAGATAGTGCTTGCGGAATATAATATAAAAAACATTTGTAACAATTGATTATACGACAAAGAAAACCACTGTTTGCACTTTCTTAAACGTATTATTTCCCAGGTAATAACGTTCCAGAAAAATATAATTGGCATATTTATATCATAGGACATCAGAAATTAATTAATATACAGTTTGATGCGATTCATTTTTTTCTCCACCAGGGTGCATTCTTACAATATTGCGATACTTTCGAAATAAATAAAATGATCTGGTTGCAATGACGAACAAGTGAAACATAACAAAAGTATCTCATTTATTTTCAAACATCGCAGTTTACATTATATATATATATATATATATATATATATATATATATATATATAAATGTATTAAAATAACTATATTAAATAATTATTTGTGAGTAAACAGCTTAATTTTATTCGTTAAATTGTCCGAAGAAATGCCACTCTTGATTGCCAAATTCTCTAGATAAATTGGAAATCACTCGTGGCATTACTTATGATAAACATACATAATTTATCTTAATTTACAATTGGGAATGATAATATTTGAAATTAATTACTTGGAAAATAATTATGTTACACTTTGAAATTATAATGACTACTTTTTTTTTATTTTTGGGAATGAAGAGGAATATTTTTAAGTCGCAAGTTATTGGAAGTGGTTGAAGATTTATTCTAGAAGTTGAGGGATGATTTAGAAGCAGGACAATCTCATTAGTAGTAATTGGGAATGGAATACTTTTTTTTTCTTTTTTGTTTTTATTCGGTGACAAATTTTCCATCTTTTGGAAAGGGTAGGGAGTAATTGAGCCAGTTACAAACTCTTCGCCCCTACCTCTCTTCCATTCACTGATCGATGTTTGTCGGCTGAACATACAATTTTTCTCAAGCAATGACTTTCAACTTTAATTGAGTCCAAAGGGTTGATTTTAGATTGGAGTCACCCATGTATTTTTAACAGAATCAAGTCTGGGCTTAAAAAATCTGTAGTTGAATCCAACAATTAAAATACTGTCGTCCACTTAGTCCGGACATCGTAGATTCATTTAAAAGAAACATATGTACAGTAAAACTTGTTAATCCGGAACTTGAATAATGCAGAAACCTGTCCAATGTGAACAAATTTATTGATTCCGGCGAAATAATAGTAATTTTACGTGTATTTGTTTACATAAAACGGAATCTGTCCAAAGCGGAAACGGAAGGATATTTCTACACAATTTACGAAAAAACTATATGAAGCGGAAAGACAGAAATAAATTCGTTTCCACTTCATTGAATTCCCGTTAGGCAAAAAAAAAAAGGAATTATTCCTGCCGCCGGATGAAGCAGAGATTCTATCTGTACCTGAAATTTTATTTCGGCCTCACTGCACACGCGTTATGCGAAATACAGATGCATGTCTTACAAATAACCATTGCACTATAAAATCTTAAAAAAGTTCGAAGACCGATCTTTCACAGATAGCGTTCTGAATTTACGGAATAAAGTTGGCTAAAACGTGCGTATGTATCATTGTCATTAAACAAAAAAGTGAAAGTGATTGAAGATAAATCTCCAAATTTCTGGACCGATGCTCCAAAGTACAGCTCTAGCTTCTGCTAAATCCCTAGGGAATAACGATTTCAAGGCATCTTTAGGTTGGCTGGACAGTTTTAAAAGACGATACAATGCAGTGTGGAATGAAATTTGCGGGGAATCATAGGATGTGGACGAAAGTGTAGTTAGTGAGGGAAAACCGAAACTGCTCACTTTAATTTTAGGATACGCGCCTAAGAAACATTTTGAACACTGACGAAACGGGACTGTTTTATCGAGCGTTAACCGTCGAAGTCACCCATACATACTATACTTCACTTTTTTAAGGCAGCGGAACTACAATTAATGCAAGGTACGTAAAAAAACGTACACGGTACTCTATATTCTAAGATTATTAATAAGTTATAGCTTTTTATAATACGGAATTTTGTCTAATGTGGAAAAAATGGTCCCATCCGATTCCGTTTTGAGCAAGTTTTACTATATACATTGTTTCACTTTGAATTTAATGTTACATTTATGCCTGTATTGGAAATTTATATGTACTGGTAGTTCTTGTTTATTCATTATATTCACAATCATTTTCATTAACATTAATTATTTATCAATTATTTTTCCTCTCTCTCTCTCTCTCTCTCTCTCTCTCTCTCTCTCTCTCTCTCTCTCTCTCTGTATCTTATGAGGTTCTACTAACCGTTACTAGTGAAGGACTGTCAGACAAATTGCAGCGTTTTCATAATATGTGTATCTGATTCATATTTAATGCTCGAAAATATGACCAAATTTCTCCATATTTTCATGAATTGGCAGATCTGTTTACAAGATAGAGAAAATTACCTGTAATTCTCTTATTTATGATTCTATGGTCTCTCATTTCCAATATTTATCTTTTCCTTAATTTAAACACACGATCAGATCGTAATATCTTGCTTAATATACCGAAATATAAGATAATTCATCATTCCACATCATATGCCATCTCTACCTCCCTCAACTAGAATTACCTATCACAGGAATTCAGGGGCTGATGAACGCTAGAATTATTTAAAAGGAATCTAAATTTATATTTGCTTTAACCTTGTTTTTAATGTTTTCATGAATAATATACATATACTAATTGGTATTTCTATTAATTTTATAATACTATTGTTGTTATTATGCTATTATAATGTCAGAATATAATATTTGTATGCACATCCCAATGTTTATTTATTTTTTTAATTTAAGTAATTTGTTTATTGTATATACAATTTTAAGTAAACCTACTTTTGTATATATTGCTGGTTGAGTGGAAAAGAAGGTCTTATGGCCTTTAATTACCAGAATTAATAAAGTATTATTATTACCTTAGTTTAATTTCTCGCCTTTGATAAGCAGTTTTACTTAACACGTATCATCTAGTCGTTACAGGGACACGACCTGTTGGGAGAGGACTTTAACTCTGAATCACACACATACATTTTGACCATACAAAAACATAGAGGGCCTTTGCTTAAGAGTGACTAGCTAGGACCACCTCCTAGACAGCACTAACATTTAAAACAAGACACACTATTTACTCATTCACACTGAACAAGGCGAATATGATGTGGATGATTGTGATGGCCTGATTATCTTTGAGGGTCATTTGGGGTTTAAAGTTATTCAATATTCATCCTATAGGTGGAAAAAAAAAAAAAAAAAAACTTCACCCAGGAAACCTATCCCGATCTGCGTTCCAACCCCGGCCCACTGAATACGAGGCAACGACATTACACTGAGATTACAGCAGTAGACATTACCAAATATTATTATCATAAGTAATGCCACGAGTAATTTCCAAATTATCGATAAATTCACGACTCATGAAGTGAGGAGTGAATTTATCTAGAGAATTTGGAAATCGAGAGTGGCATTTGTTACGACTATTTAACGAATACAATTAAGCTGTTTACTAACAAATCTTTATTTAAATATAGTAATTTTAAAATATTTATATATTTAATGTAAACGGCGATGTTTGAAAACAAATGAGAAACGTAATGTTTCGTTTGTTGATCACTGCAACCAGATCATATTTATTGCCAAATAGAATCGCAATATTGTAAGAATGCACCCTAGCGGAGAAAAAATGCAACACATTAATACATGTTATTAATTAATTTCTGATGTCCTACGATGTAAATATGTCAATTATATTTTTCTGCAACGTTAATTCCTGGGAAATAATATGTTTAAGAAAGTGTAAACAGTGGTTTATTTTTTGTGATACAACCAATTGCTACGAATGATTTTCTATTATATCTCGCAAGCAGAATCTGTTTACATTCATGCACTATATGTACAATCTGGAAGCCACTTGTTATATTAAAAGTGATAAAATCGAGATGAAAAACGATGTGATTGATCGTAAATAAAAATTCATTGAAATATGATTGGTCATTGACTGCCATTTGGGGCATGAGTTAAATAGTCATAATAAATTATCATTATTACTATTACTGTTATTATTCTGCTTGGTGCTACAGCTCAGTAGAGCTTTGACTTCGCTAAATGGTCCACGTCAACACATCACGATTCTTAGCCTCCTTCATCAAATTCTGAATTCAAAACCTCACCAGATCACACTCCACACTATTCATCCAACGATTTCTCACAAAAATTATCGTTGAGAATAATTGTTAGGACATTTCGCAGAAGGTATAATTTCACTTCTGTTATTCATTAATTGTTTGAAAACCTAACATGATGGGATAACATGGAGATCATTTTCGAATTCAACAAGATAAATCCGTTTAGAATCGCCGTTCGGATTCAAAACAACAGAAAATATGTTTTAATATGCAGATCAGTTATTATATGCAGAGGAAGAAAAAACAAATACACCTCCCTGTCCTATGAAGAATATAGTGCTATAACATTGGATGAAGTGATAGAAACTATCAAGAAAATTAAAAATAGAAAAGCTAGTGGAGTAGATGGTATACCAATGGAGCTTTGGAAATATGGTGGGAAACTACTCTATATTAGATTGGTACAAATTTTTAATGATATATGGGCACATGGAATAATACCTCAGGACTGGAAACATCATTAGTAATACCCATCCATAAGGAAGAAGAAAAAAGTAACTGTTCAAATTATAGAGGTATATCATTGTTGACAACAGCATCTAAAATATATACATCCATTTTAAAACGAAAACTTCAGAAAATTACAGAAGATAAAATTGGAGAGGAACAATGTGGATTCCGAAAAGGCCGATCGTGTATCGACGCTATATTTGTTATAAAACAACTAATTGAGAAGTGGAAAGAATTTAATATCCCCCTATATACATTATTTTTAGATTTTGAAAAGGCCTATGATAGAGTCAAACGGGACATAATGTGGAAAATATTGGAAAGCAACCAAGTCCCCAATAATCTAATAAATACTATAAAAAGTTTATATGAAACCACATTTATAAAAATAAAGTTAGATCATGGGAAAATAACAGATAAATTTGAAATTAACCAAGGTTTAAGACAGGGATGTGGACTATCTCCATTACTGTTTATTCTATATCTAAATAAAATTGTCCAGGAGTGGAAAAAACTAAACCCGCCAGGAGTAAAAATATGTAGAGGAAATCAAATACAAACAATAATCTTCGCAGATGATCAAGTACTTCTAGCGGAGAATGAAGATGATTTGCAGAGATCAGTGTTTAAATTGCAGAATACCCTGGAAAAATACAACATGAAAATATCTGAAAATAAAACCAAATCCATGGCAATCACTGGAAAGGGACTTTCGAGAGTAAAAATAATAATAAATAATAAACCAATAGAACAAGTAACACACTTTAATTATTTAGGTAATAATATATCACAGTTTGATAATAAAAAAGATGTGGAAACAAATTTAGAAAAATATAACAGCTTAAATGGCATAATTATGAGAAATTTTGGAAAACAAATGAGGAAAGAAATCCAATTGAGATTTCATAATGCCATAGCCAAACCTGCTCTACTATACGGAAGTGAATGCTGGACACTTCGAGCAAAAGATAAATCCCGCATTAATAGTTCACAAATGAGATTCCTCCGATCACTAACTGGAGTAACATTAAGGGATAGAATGAAAAGTGATGAGATAAGGATGCAGTGGAATAGTAGGGAAATGGTTGAACATATGCAAAATTATCAGATTAAATGGTTCCAACTCGTCCAGAGAATGTCAAATTCCCGTTTACCAAAGATGATTTACCACCTCAACCCTAAAGGCAAAAGAGACCTCGGAAGACCCTTCAACAGATGGAAAGATCAGTTTTTGTAGTCGCAGAACGGGCATCATCACCCAATACTGCATTCGGAAGAAGAAGAAGAAGATATGCAGATCGATGCTGCTATCGTTCCAGCCAACTTCCTCCATCCAAGTTTGTTGTGTTACATATTCGCTATTAATTTATTTAATATAAGTTATACAATTGTAAGGGTTAAAGTTATAGTAGTGTATGTCACATTTTTATGTTTTAAAAAATTAACAACGAAATATATACCTACGTTATTGTAATAAATTTCAGGGAAAAAAAAGTAGTAATATTATAATTTTATGTTTAAGATCTGAAGTAATATTTAACATATATAACCTTGATTTTTACTTCTGACGGATGTTTATTACGTCGCTCTGTATGTTTAACCCATCCAATTTATAATGTTATCTATAAAATACATCTTCACACACGCGCACACACGCACGCACACACACACACAAATGCATATATATATATATATATATATATATATATATATATATATATATATATATTATTCAGTCCACCGCTGTAGTCTCGAGGTAGCGTGCTGACTTGTCACGCAGCGGGTCCGGGTTCGATCCCCGGTCGGGGCAGTTTTTCTGGTTGAGGTTTTTATCGGGGTTTTTCCTCACCTGTAAGAAATACATATGCATTTACATTGCGCACGGGCCTGCTTGGCCGTACGTGCATTATTTTTCCATGAATAAAAAAATATAACTAATAATATAAACAAATACCTACAAATACACCTGTATCAAACAACAATAACAGGCTACATATAAGTAAAATCTATGTCTGCACTAAATCAAAATAATACATATCTACATTCATCCACATTCCGTACATTAATATTAAAAAAAAATGCTAGAAAACAAATTAGAAAAAAAAAATCACACACACATACACCCACACACCCCCACACATATACACACCACACGCTCATACCCCCCTCCCCCCGTCCCTGCAGACATTAAGTGCACTATCATGATTAAAGATCGAAAACAAAGACCATATTGAGATTCTTCTTATTGTTAATACATATATCCTTAATCTACAATTTTGTTATATCTCAATTTTCTTACTGTACCCAAAAATTTGCATGTTTTTTATTCACTCTCGATCCGTCCTAAAAGATCCCAACACGCCACTCTCCCTCGATCCGACTTGAGAAATCTCTCCGGCAGCATCTGTAATCTAAGTTGTTCTGTCTCTCTACAGAATGCTATAATATGCTGCCAGTTTTCATGGTCATCGCATAGTGGGCATAGTTTAATGCCTTGTTCACTTGTTAAATTATGGGCCATCCATCCCCCCAAATGAAACCATGCAATAGCACTTTTATCATCCCCATCCAAAGAGTCAATATATAGACAAATGTCAGGAAAACGTTAAGGCCCAAACGGTCCCCGAAATCATATGGCCATCATCATCATCCTTATCATCTCATCATCCTTCACCGGTGTGGAAAGTAACGGGAAGCTACCACACCTACACAATTCCCTAGTAAAACTGCGAGCATATGATTGCAGTGAAGAGTTACTATGGATGGATGTATTATTATTCAATGCCCCAGGTTTGTTATTTCGACATTTATGGTCTCTCTCTTGGCATTGACGTAATTATAACTCAGCTGTGAGGTTGGAGCGCCTCGTGGGGTTACGGCTGCCCAGATGATGTGATGGGTGATGATGGTAAAGGTCACCAGCAAAATCCTTAATCATAATCTCAATCTAAGGCGAATATGAATGGTGATTATGATGGCCTTATGATTTTCTGGAACCGTTTGGACCTTAAACGTTTCCTGACATTTGTCTTACAGATGAAGAAAAACCCTGAAAAAACCTCACCCAAGAAGCTTGTTCGGACCTGAGATTGAACCCGGGCTCACTGCGTGACAAGGCAGCACGCTACCTTGAGACCACAACGGTGGACCACCCAACCTAGTGTGTTACGAACACACGAACATAATTCTGGGCTAATGTTTCGTAATGATCTCCTCTATAATTTACCTCCATAAAATCGTGGTTATTTTTGAATTAATGATTTGAACGTTGTGTCACTCTTGCTCTATTTGCACTGTACTTATATCAGGGACGAATTTGCTCCTGCACGAATTTAGTTTCACAGTATTTAATTCCATTTTACGTTGAAATGCATTTAAACTGAACGTGGAGATACAAAGGGATTACAAATTTAAATATTAAAAATTAAAAACATTTTATGAGAAATCTTTGCAAATCCCTTGCGAGTTGGTTGCGCGCGGATGAGTGTGTAACACTAATTTGTATTATAACAATATCCAGGCGAGGTGTTAAGTGATCCTCCCTATATGCTCTGCTGCCTGCTCTCAAATACATACTGGCAGTCTCACTTCATACATAAGTGTATTATCGCTCTATTTTTTTTTTGTTCTATTGCATAGAATGATATCAAGATCAATTCCATGACAACTTTTATAACATTTTCAACAAAGATAAGTCAATACAATTTTTGAAGCTTTAAAGTAGTGGTAGGTTGCTTTTCTCAAAATCAGCTAAAGAAAACTATAAAAGTATTGTGTTTTGAAAGCATATATTACAAGTTTAATTCCTCTTTTAACTTGGTTATATTTATTACTTACTTAAATACTAGATAATACGAGGTATAAAAAAAAGGTTAAACCCCATAAAGAATGATAAATAGTTTAAATGTAAAGGTTTCCATTACCTATGAGACTTTTAGTAATAAAGTATTTCCTCTGGGTACGTTACTGGCGTTCCGCAGAGTGAGATGTACGATGGGATTGCCATCTTAAGGCTAGACATCATAGCCCCCAGTTGTATGAACCCCAAATGGAGGGCTGCCTCTTCCGCTCCTTAGGACCGTTGAGGACTTCTCCCTTGTTACCCTGGAAATGGGTCTCCACATTTTTCCCTGGAAAATGGGTGCCTCCCCCGCACATTTATTTCTGTCCTTTGAGGTCTTCAAACGTTACCCTTCGATCAGGTACTACACACCGGGCCAGTGTGACCTTAAATACAAACCAAAAGGACGCAAGAATGTTGGTAGATCGAAGAAGAGATGGATCCAACTTTTGAATGAGAATCTATGAGACCGGAACAAGCCACATGGTCTTAATCCGTGATTGTTGATGATGATGATGATGATGATGATGATGTTAAGGTAAGAAACTTGTTCACGCCAAATACATTAATTTATCTTAAAGGTAACAAGGTAAAGGTACAATGTTTATAACATGCAGAAATATAAAACTTCACGAGTTTAGTATTATACTTAAAATTAATACTTATATTTTGGTAACATACTTAACTCCAAAAATATATTATTACGGAAGGAGAATAAAACAACATATCAGTAAAGATTTACATTAGCCCTATATTAGAAAATATAAAATGCAGACAATTATAGAATACTACAAGGATTTGAAAATCCACAGTTTAGGTTTGTTCACCAAAAGAGTAGCTACAAATTAAGAAAATGAAGATAACTGATAAAAATAAATGTTCTTCCCTTATTAATATTTTTGTATCCAATTAATGTTTTAAATTCTTTGTGACGTAACAGGTTATGAGTTATCTTCATTTTCTTCATTTTTAGCGACTCTTTTGGTGAGCAAGCCTAAACTGTGGATGTTTTAAAATCCTTATAGTATTCTATAATTGTCTGTATTTTATATTTTCTAATATAGGCCTAATTAAAATCTTCACTGATATTTCTTCTTCTTCTTCTTCCTTTCCAGGATTAGGTCAATGCAACCTGTTCCGGTCTCAAGTCCATCGTTTCCTTGACGGTCCCAAAGATCGTTTTCCATATGGTTTGTAGGTGTTGGTCGTGTATTGTCCATTCTGTCTAAATGTTCTTTCCATTGGTATTTGTGCTCTTCTAGTTTATCGACTATTGAAAATATCTCCAGTTAATTTATTATTCATGGATTCATTGTGTAATCTTTAATGAGAATAAACAATCTCACACTCCAGTAAATAATACATTCGAGGGATGCGATTTAATCACATTGGATGAATTAGAAACATCAATAAGAAAATTGAAATGCAGAAAATCACCTGGGCCTGATTGTACCTTTACCTCGTTATCGGTATGATAAATTAATGTATTTGGCATGAAATAGGTTCTTCTTACGTACTTTTTGTCTTTAAACTTTTTTATTTCTCTTATTATTTAGTTAACATATTTAAGTAAGTTACTAAATATGACCAGTTAAAATATGATTAAACCTCTAACATGTGCTTAAAAGTTATGATTTTTTGTTAGAAAGAAATATCAAATTCGTTTTAACAATTGATATTTAAAATATGTTTTATATCAATATATTACTGGTATGCAGACATTTGGAATTTACAATTTAGCCTGTATCATCCCATGAGGACTAAGGACTCCTGCCCGAAAGCACCCCACACGTGAGCTAGTCCTAGAAACATGTTTGACCTTTTATTCTTTTTCGCAATCATCTTGTGTTGGTGGCTGGTGAACATAACTGATCTCTGGTCACTATTCATTGCATCAGTCGCGTCTCTATTCAACATCTAATGCGCTTTTCTATGTTCTATTTCTACGTCGTTTTAATGGTAGAGTACTGTATCAATACTAACAAATTTCATACAAGATATATTGAGACTCCTGTGTATAACCTAATAACATAATTTATTGTATAAGATAAGGCATTTTAGATATAATAGTGTATTGCAATGCGAGGTTGGGAAGTTATTTTACAGAAGCGAGGAAATGATTAAAAACCGAGCGGTAGCGAGATTCTGTAAACCACTTTACAAACGTGCGTTGTACATTATTTTTTGTGCGATGATGTTTTCAAAATAATAAAAATAGTAAAATAATTACATATTTGTTGGGAATATTTGCGTTCATTATAAACAGTTGACAAACGTTAACAGTGTGGGCAATGTTTTTTAGTTGAAACTACAGGAGGCCGTGGGACAACTTAGTGATAAAATTGGGCAAGTACGTACTTGTTTTATTTTCTTTCAAATTAAGTTCAGTTCATTTAAAATGTAGTGATTTGTTTCGTACAATGTATATTAACACTACCTTTTGGATACTTTTTTTTTGTATAGGCTATAAATTGTATGTAGTATACATAGAGGGCAGTGGTTTTACTTCCCACACGCGTTTTGTAATATATAATATTACAGTATAGTTATTTTATTACAGTATAGTTATTTAGGTTGGCGACCCCGAAATGTAGAAGTTGAACTTTCAATCATGGTCGCCATTGCTGTAAGTACGACAAAACGCACTATCGCGCAAAAAATAAATTATTATTCGTATGTTAACTGTAACTAGAAGTTTCAGAGAAACAAAAGAGAGCGAAAGAGATGACCATAAAAATGAGGGTATTATAACTTGAAATGGGAACAGTTGAAATGCTATGATAATACAGACGTGCAATAGGATAACCCTGGGCAGTGAGCTCATTCGGGAGTGAAGAGGAGATACGCCACTGACAGAGGAAATTCGCATAATCATCTTCTCTTTCAATTCATCCATTTTTAACTAATATATAATTCGTGACTGAGAGAAACAGTTATTCTCTTATCGGAGTCTTCCAGTCGCGCAAACAAAATATTACAAGCGAGAACCTGTTATTCGCGTGTTTTATAAAATGCGCATTTAATAGGCTACTGTGCCATTGTCGGAATTAAATGTTCTCTGGGCGGTACTATATTGAATGCTACACGAACAAACTCACTTGCAATAAAGTTTTGCTACACAGCTTGGAAAACGATTAAAATAATATAATTAACATTTGTCGGTAAATAAATAGGCGTATTGGGCTAGATTAGATATCAATACAAATGTATAATGATTAGTTGTAGAAGGAATATTATAAAAAGGAGTAAAATACACACAGGGAATTTACGTATTTGTCCAATTTAATAACATGCATGATACAATTTCATTGAGTTAATAGTCACAATATAAAATTATAAAATAAAATACCTGTAAGCTATTATTTGTTTATGCTGATGATGTACTATTAGGTGATAGCAAGGAGATACTAACGGCCAGCACACACCTAAGAAATTGGAGGTAAACGTAAATAAAACCAAATAGGCCTACATGTTCACACATATAAATCTAATATATAAAAATGCATGTTTCTTTGTTCGTATTTTATGCGCTACCATTACCGTTTATCCGATTGTGATAGGACTTTTTGCAAAATGTTCAGGATAATCTTGGGATGAACATAGACTCTAAGAGAGTTGTAATACTCAACCGCATCATCCTTAAAATCGCCCTTTGTAAAAACAAACGTGATAACGTCCCTTTTTGGACGCTTAAATGACTTACGCTGCCTAAACCATAATAAATACACCGAATTATGTATATAGAATTTAATATCTCAAAAAACTCTACAAAAAAGTCCACAACAGCATATGTTTATCTTTTACGGATAATTCACAATAACCGATTTTGTATTTCATTGATGCCAAGAAGATTGGGAAAGTAGATTCCCGGGTAAGCGTAGCAGCACACGGAGGACATTCTATTACGGATAACTCACAATAACGATTTTTTTCTTCCAGCTCATTTATGCCAATAAGATCGAGATAAGTAGATTCCCGGGCAACACCAGGTAATCAGCACGGGGTATCTTAAAATAACTACGATTTAAATGTATAATTATTTTTTTCTTTTACTTATTCAACTAAACCTAAAACAATTTTCGTATTTCTGCTCATTTATGCCAAAAATATCGGGATAAGTAGATTCTCGGGCAACGCCGGGTAATCGGCACGGAGTAACTACAAATCATTACGATATAACTTTTTCTTTCACTTATTCAAATAATCAGTGTATGAATGGAATATTTGTGGTGATTTGAAGGTAATTGCACTTATTCTTGGTCTACAGCTTGATTACACAAAGTACTGTTATTTTATGTGTCTTTAGGATAGTAGGGACAGAAAAAACCATTACGTCAGAAAAGAATGGCCTAAACGCGAATCATTCAATCCTGGACAGAAAAATGTGAAACATGACGCATTGTGTAATCCTAAAAATGTGTATGTACCTCCGTTACATATCAAACTAGAATTAATGAAGAATTTCGTGAAAGCCATGGGCAATACTCCTGGTTTCATGTACCTAAAACAGAAGTTTCCTAACATTAATGAAGCAAAAATTAAAGAAGGGACATTTGTGGGTCCACAAATACGATCACTAATGCATGATGAGAAGTTTGAGGAACTATTGAATCCACTGGAGAAAGCAGCTTGGCAAGCATTCAAAAAAGTTACCCACAGATTTTTGGGAAATCGAAAGGCGGATAATTACCATGATATTGTCAATGATCTTATAACATCTTATAAAAATGTGGGCTGTAATATGTCCTTAAAAATACACTTCCTGCACTCGCACCTAGATTTCTTCCCGGAAAATCTTGGCGCAGTGGGCGATGAGCACGGGGAACACTTTCATCAGGAGATTTCAGCTATGGAAAAGAGATATCAAGGCAAATGGAATACAAATATGCTGTCCGATTATTGTTGGACCATCAAGAGGGATGCGAAATATAGCAGGAAATCGCCATTTCTTACTTTCTAGGTGAATCCGAATGTTATAATATTGTATAGTTACGAATGTAGAAAATTATAAAGTGTTTGAAATTATAAATTTCTGTCTCTCGTAAACCTTGCATGGTGGAGAAAAACCGATAAAATTTTTTGAAATGTTATTAATAATGAAAAAAAAAATAAAGTTTTGCCAAACACATACTAGAAACAGGTAATCGATTTGAAAAAATCGATACCTCAATGTCAATACTACACAGAGAGTACAATAACAACAGGATCAGCATCCTTGAAGACATAGAGATTCTAAAAGAGGCAAGGAATAAAGACCTACTCAACGAGAACATACCCGCACACATAAATCCGTTATACAACCTATATAACACCATCAGTTCCAGTTAAAATGTAGAAGATGAAACATTGTTTTGAAAAGGCCTCCATATTGGAATAACTTGAAGAAGTTTAATAATTTAGTTGAGGACGACTGACTTACCAGGTAAAATTTTATAATTAATATCTTAATACATAACCTCAACGGTGCTTTAATATGAATTTCAAAAGTGTTGATATGACCTGTCAATCACATGAGCATCCAAACAGAGTTAAGAACAAATCATACAGAAATGTTACCTGTTTTTGTAGCACTATACACTAAAATTTTGTGAACTTACATTTGAAGACCATTTTATGTAAAAAATATGTAATATTCTAACAAATATGTAATAACGAGTAAAATATGTAAAAATATGTAATATCAAACTTGAGTAGAAGGTCTAGATCAGGGGTCACCAATTAGATTTCATGGAGGTCCATTTTCAAAGTAGTAAATTAAGTCGAGGTTCGGAACAACTATTGTTTAAACATACTTATCTTTTAATGAAGTAATTAATACTGACTAATTATTTAAACTATGTTATGTGTATGAATTGCACAAATTAAACAAAACAACCATGTAATACTAAAATGATCCAGCACAGTAGTACATAGTCATTTATTCTAATAACCAGACATCATTCAGTGTGAGTAGTGACTTTTTTAGATGTAACAATCTGTCTTTTTAAATAAAACTTTTTATTAATACAATAGTTTGGTTATAAATCAAATAAACCGATAAAGCTCCATGGCGACATGATAACGAAAAGCAATATAATATAGTCCATTCTGATAAAAAAACTATTTTCAGAATCTAGTTTTCGTCTTTTAGTTTCCATATTTAACATCACCGAACACCCTCTGTCACAAACTAAGAAATACAAACAATTCCAATAATGAATAACGTAAATTAATTGAAAACAAAAGGAAGTCGGTTATGTACGCCCTAGATACGGTATGCCTGCTCAACCATACGCGGTATTGCCAACAGATCCAAAAATAATACTATCATGACATGAAATTTAGTACAACTGTTTTTAATCGACGATTAACCGGGTTTAAAAATTTGTATTTATTCGATATTTAATCGGTCCGGAAACCAATGCCCCAGGGTCCGGATCCGGACCGCGGTCTGCCAATTGGTGACCCTGGTCTAGATTTATGTGAATCGACAACATTTTCGGTTATAACGAAACGACATAAGTGATCCCACTACAGGCCGCAGGAGGCCCTTGGGGTAGTAGGAGGTTAAGGATCCCACTTTTTCTAGACAATCGGCACTTGATGTCAGCCGGGCTGTCAACTCTGCGTGACGGCCGCCTTTACCCCCAAAACAAGCGTCCGGTACTCATTTCCGTTAGAGGCTGAGTCGACCCCAGGGTCATGGTGCCACCAGAAGGTTTGGGTCAGTTTAAAAAATCCTGACCCCACTGGAACTCGAACCATTGACCTTCCAGCTTGTAGCGCTGTGCCTTAACCATTAACGCTACGGCATGCCCCCATATCAAAAGAACACATCAAGGAAAAATATGTAATTGCATATGAATCCAGACTCTAGTTATAACTCTGTGTTGACTTAAGTGCTCTATTTTGTTCAATACGAATTCAACTACGTATTATGATTTAAAATAAGGATATAGGTCCTACTCACTTTAAGACGATCAATTTATTATTCAAATATACGGCATACCTGAAAAAAAAAGAAAGACATATCTTTATAGAATATTGCATAAACGTAACATTGGAACGATTTTACATAATTATATAAAATTTCATTATAAAATATTACTCCTATAAAATGATGATGGTAAAAATTATTATCATGACCTTCAATACTTTGATAAAAAAAGTATGTGAGTAGAATCCAAACTACAAAAATGAATATTTAATTTTAGGAAGTTATATTTTGAGGTTATTTTAATTATATTATTTTTGGTCTGGACATCTTACCTCAATATTAATGTTGATTTGTTCTTGGACATGTTTCAAAACAATTGTATTTATCGTCAGCTTTCCCAGACTGGTTTTATTTATGTTGCATTATGTTGCACCGCCTGGATTTCGATGTCAGCTCCATCCTGTGGTTGGCCAAAGAACCTCCAAACAAGGTCACCCTCCGATGTTTGGAGGTTCTTTGGCCAACCACAGGATGGAGCTGACATCGACATCCAGGTGGTGCAACATAATGCAACATAAATAAAACCAGTCTGGGAAAGCTGACGATAAAACAGAATTGTTTTGAAACATGTCCAAGAACAAATCAACATTAATATTGAGGTAAGATGTCCAGACCAAAAATAATATAATTACAAACATGAAATTTATATTCAAAATGATACATACAACAAGAAGAGCTAAGATACATAATACCACAATTAGGGATACATAAAAAACAGACATAGGAAAAAAATAGATTAAAATGGTTTGACAATCTGAAAATAATAAAAAAAGGTGCCCTGCTACAGATCATGTTAAATCTCAAGTTTCAAAGAAAACAATCACGAGAAAGACCACGGAAAAGATGGATTAACCAAGTAAAGAAAAACTTACAAGGAAAGGAATTCAAGTGGGAAGTGTTGAGAGGATAAAATCAATGGCGAGAAGAGATGAACTGAGCCATTTATGGAATCGGCCTTCCGAAATGAAGACACGATTAGAGGATGATGACGATGATGATTACAACACATCATTCTGAATCACCATTTGGTTAATTACTGATCAAACGTTTACTGCCGCTTTTTAAATTAAAATTCACCTCAATTTATTTACTTCGTTTTTTGTTGGTTTTACTTTTGTTTTTCATGGTTTACCTTTTTACGCTTTTCACACAGTTTCAGGACATACATCTTGCAGATTCAAGGAAATACTGCCGGAAAATGAATACGGATAGTCAGAGTGGAGGATAGGCTATTTCCCGACTACTCCACAACGACGGACTTTAAATAATTAATCGGTGAAATTTATATTTAGCGAGGATTGAACCCGATCTCGCTGTACTACAAATGCTGAAAACGTTATTCGGAATTCCTTGAAAATCACACACAGAAATGTATAAGTTATTCAAAGTCCTGGGCAATCATATAGGCCTAGATAGAAAGTTATAAGTTATTCAGGATTGCTAAAAATCACATAGGAATGTATCATTTGGAATTACTGAAAAATAAAATACAGACATTCATTAATTATTCAGGATTACTCGGGAAATCTTACACAAAACTGTGAGTTATTCAAGATCACTACAAAATTACCAACAATGAGTTAAGCCTATAAGATATTCACGATATTTGGGAAACCACGCACAACAATTTACATGTTATTCAGTTAGGTAGTATTTAAATTAATGACGCTCTTTAACATTTCAGTACAATAGAGCCGCAATTCAAATCTGAGTGTGAAGGGATTAAATTGCTCAAATGTTTTTTTTATTTCTCAGTAATGTATTATTAATTAATTCTCATAACGGAGATATACGATCAACACTTTTAAAATTCAGATTAAAGCACAGTTGAGGTGATGTAATAAGATTTTAAATATAAAATTGGTACCTGGTAAGTCAGTCGTCATCAACTAAATTATTATGTAGTTCCAAATGAGATTCTAGATCATCAATGTGGATTTTGAACAGGTCTACAATAGATCAGATTTTTAGCTTAAGACAGATTTTAGAAAATAAATTGGAATGGCCTATAATGGTACTGTACATCAATTATACGTAGTATTAAAAATGCATACGATTCAATTAAGAAGGAGAAGTTATATAGTAATCTGCTAGAAGTAAAGGAGATTACGACTATTTGAGAAGAAAGTTCATAGGAATATTTTTTATGACAGGTGAATGGAGAAGACTGCATAACAGTGAATTACATGGTCTTTATAGGAAGCCAGATATAATTAGAACAGTTAAGTCTCATAGACTGTGATGGGCAGGACATGTGGCACGAATGGGGAATGAAAGACGTGCATGGAAGCTTCTTGTATTAAAACCAGAGGGAAAACTCCCAGGTGGGAGAATAACATTAACTATGATTTGAGGGAAGTAGATTATACAGGGATGATTAGAAAACATTGACTCAGGATAGCGAAATATGGAGAGCTTATGTCCGCGCGGCCATGAACCTACGGGTTCGATAGTGTCAGTGAGTTAGTTATTTCCAATAGGGAAGCCTTTCAAAATCAATGTTTCATCTTTAGCATTTTAACTGGTACTGATGTACAGGTTGTACAACGGGTTTATGTCTGCGGGTTTGTTTTAATTTAGTTGGTCTGTATTATTTGCTTCTTTTACAAATAATACAAACCTACTTAATGTAAACAAACCCGCAGACATAAAGCCGTTGTACAACCTGTACAACAACATCAGTACCAGTTAAATTGCAGAAGATGAAGCATTGATTTTGAAAGGCCTCCATATTGGAAATATTTAATAATTTAGTTGAGGACGACTGACTTATCAGGTACTGTGGCAATTCATTCATCCAGCCTCCTGTGTAAATCTAAATAAATCCCTATCGGCAATAATAACCAGATGATATTATAACATCATTAAATGAAGCAGTTACTGGACTTAGGTCATATTTATATTCAAATTGATCAGGGAAGAGAGTGGAACCTGATTATGTAAGAGCAAAGGCCGTATAAAATGATCCAAAGAAGTCAACATCAATGTAATCAAATTATTAGTTATTAAAGAATACTGACAACTCAGGTAATGTAAACCTTTCTTTTGTGAAGACGGAAGTGGCTGACACATGATAATAACTTACTAATGACAATAATCCTTTGTTCGACAGATTGAGTAGAGATATCTTCTAAGCCTCCAGTTAACTGATTTAGCGTGATAACCATAACCCATTAGCTAATGTACAAGCGGGGGTTTTACCCTGACACAAACATCGTTAGCAAAAAGTGTGGGAACTTGGCAAGTTTCTAGCGTCGGAAGCCTAGGAAAAAACCCAAGCCTAAGAAAAAACCCAAGCCTAGCTAATGTTTGTGACTAGACTGTACGTGAAGCCAGCACGGGGAAAAAAGGTCCAACCTCTGAAGGCGTAAATCGCCAATAATAAATTTGTAACACCCCCGGGATCAAAATAGGAGGGCGCATTAACCAATTATATGTTTCGTTATATGTGCCTAAGCACAGACCTTAGGTCCACGTGATCGAGGTAGTGGGAGTAACTAATTTACCTATAGGCGAGAGAGGCTTCTCCTCGTCACTTACTTCTCGTGTATAATTTCATCAAGTCACTTCAAAACACTACGTTCTAAAAAGTTGGATAAATTCACTTCATATATATACAATTACTTGCAGTTTATAAAAGTCAAGAATAAACTACTTTTACCAGATATTCTTTGTACATTAATTCTGCCCGACGAAGTCCTCGTGGAATCCCGAGATAAGAACCTCAACTCTACCGAATACCAACCGAGCAACCTAAGTTCTCACACATGGAGAACTCCTTCAGTATTCCTAGTGTCACTAAATCCAATCTTTACCTCTTGGCCCAACAATAAACCCCTCTCCATATTGGCTCCCTAACGTGCGGGCAGAATAGGTCGTAAAGTAACACACGAATAGAAATCAACGGCAGAACGACTAAGTCCCACGACCACGAGGCAACCAGGACAGAGAAGATGATGGCAACAAGCAGACAGACAGCAACTGAAGGAAGGAAGCAGTAAGTGACACAACAACAGAATAAGCATTTTTTTTTACTTTTTACCTATATAAGAAATCAAAATATTACAGTGATTTAACGGAGAATATATCTGTGTGTATTTATGTTGTTAAGAAGTAGGAATAGAAAGAGGCAGGCAAATAAAGATAAAAAAATGGATAGGAAACACGAAGAGATTAGGGAGAAGGCTTGTGGGCAACTGATTGAAGGAGAGAACGAAATCGTAAGGATGGGAGAGGACAACGAAGATGGCAGAGAGAACTTAGAGCAGAGCACAGGGGAAAGTAATGAAAACAACGCAAGAGTAGAAGCTAGAGGGGAAGTAGAGGACAAGGGAAATCCAAGCACCGACACCATGAAATACATGGAAATGCTAATGTCGAGAATAGAGGAGATGGATAGAAGTAGGAAAATGGATTTAGAGACGATAGATAGAAGTAGGAAAATGGATTTAGAGACGATAGATAGAAATAGGAAAATGGATTTAGAGGCAATGCAGAGGAATATGAAACGGGAACTTGAAACTTGGAGAGGACAGATGGAGATAAGCAGGGAAAAGGATGTATTTACGTTGAAAGAAACATTAAGGGATGAGATGGGAAAAAATAGAGAGATGCTAGAGGCGAAAATAAATGAATCGTCAGCGTGTGTAGAACTAAAGATAAATAAAATGGAACAAAAACTTATTAAAGACCTAGAGAAAACAGAAAACAGGGTAATAAGTCAAATGAGAACAGAGATGAACAACAGTATAATAACGTTACAAACTAACTTAGGGGAGAAACAGGAGGAATTACAAGGGGAAATAAAACGAGTCGACAAGAATGTGCTCTGTAGGTTGGAGAACGCGGACAAAAGGGTGAATGATATGTGTGTATCTGTACAAAAGCTAGCCGACGAACAAGAAACACTAAAACTCCAAGTAGCTCAGAAAATTGTTGAGCAGGATAAACGCTCAGAAATGATAGAAACAATAGTTGATTCTAGATTTAATGAGTTAGGCACTAATATAGAACAGAAAGTGACTAATGAAATCAGCAAACTAAATGAGGAAATAAGCGTCCTCACAGAGAAAATTAATAGCGGATGTCAAAAAGAGAGGACTCCCGAAAATGAATCACACGCGTCGGATAGTGTTTCTTGGACGACGGCTAACCACAAAGCACGTGCGCATACAGAAGTACTAGGGAACCAGGAGATCGCTAGTAGTTCTGTGGTGCATACTAATGTAAGCGAACCAGATAGTATACACGGGTCAGCGCCGTACTACAATTCCTCTTTCATTGATATCCCATTGCCGGAATATAACGAAAGTGAAACAAACCCCATCCAGTTCATTGAAGAACTGGAAAACTATTTCAAAATTAAATGTATCCCGAAACACTTGTATATGTATATGGTTAAAAAGTGCCTGAAAGGCAACAGTCTTATGTGGTTCGAGGTCACTTTATCTACTGATGCTCCATACGAGACATTTAAGCAAACATTCCGTAACAAATTTTTTAGTTACGAGAAACAAATGGATATAAAATACGAGATACGCAATGGGACATATGATAAGAGGAAAAACTTGACGTACAGCGAGCATTTTCTGGCCTTGGCTAAAAAAGCCAAACTTATCTCACCGAGTTACCCTGAACCGGAATTTGTACGAACGCTAATCAACCATTATCCGCAGGCAATTAGGCACAGCTTGCTAATCGCGCGCGTTAGCACATACGACCAAATGATAGAAATGCTAACTATCCTGGAAGCGGGCGACAATAGGGGTAATAATCAAAGTGGAAATAGGGAAGGAGGAAATAGCAGGGAAAATACGAGTAGGAACAACTCGAACTCCGGACCTAACCGTTCAGACGAGAGGGGGGCAGCCGCGCCCGACATACGGAAGAACAATGACCACTATCGAGGTGAGGACAGGAGATTTAGTAATATGCAGAGTAACAATAGACAATACAGGAACGAGAATAGGGACAACAATGGTTATGGTAGAGGGTACAAGGATCTCAGGAGGGACCAGAGGGGTAAAGAACCTAGGGTCAACATGATAAACATAGAGAGGAGTGCAGAGGGCCCACGGAACCAGATTTATGGAAATGTAAGGGACCATAGATACATTCCAGCGCAGAGGGGATACGATTATGACCGTACATGCACAAGGCCAGGAAATGAACAACGTACTAATCAGGTATATGTAAGCGAGGACCTGGATAGAAACCCAGCGCGGACACGAGAATGCGAAAACCAAATTGAAAGAGAGGGTCATGGATTGAACCCAAGAGCGGGTATCTATGAACCATATGCGCAGAATGGAGGGGAGGCCAGCTCGAGTACAAACAGCGGCCGACCTTTAAACTAATACCGGATTGCGTTAAAGCAGGGCATACCGCGATCCTTGGCAAACACCACCAACTGTGGACCATAGCGCCCGATGTTACGATCAAAAGTATAAATGTCGAAACAAAACCTATTGAGAATTTGCCTTACGTCTATGTGACAATAAATAAAAAACCACACCTAGCCCTAATAGACACCGGCTGCACGACAAACGTAATAAGTGAATCCTTCTATCACAGCCTGAGTAGGGAAAATTGCAAGATGGCTGCGATACCATTGTCGAATATATCTGCGTCGACAGCCATAGGCAAAAGTAAACAAAGGATTAAGATACAAACGATGATAAGGATAACTATAGAAGGGGTGGATTTTGACATACTATTCATGGTTGTACCAAGGCTTTCCGCCAATATAATATTCTCTACAGAAATGTTTGAAGCGTTTAAATCTGAAATTGATTTCCTTGGCCGAACTTTAACACTTAATTACGATGGGAGTAAGATAATAGCCCCTATAATTGACAATAGGCTTTCAAATGACGCAATGGAGATAGACGAGTTAAATGAGGACGCCTTTTTTATCGAGAAAATAGTAATAAGTAGTGAGCTAGACGAATATGACAGGGCCCCGCAGTATATTAATAGGATGAAAACATTGAGCGCAGTTAATGATGATATAAACGAAGTGGGGGAGATTGGAATAAATGAATTGTACGTCAATTCGGTTAGCAAGTTCGATAAGGAAGCGACGAGGGATAATTTAGGGTATAACGAGGAAAATATCGAGGCCAAGGTACTCGAGAGTGAGGGGCTGAGTGACAGCCAGAGGGAATCTTTGAGGCAACTGCTATTACACAACATACAAACATTCGATAGGAAAGCTGGAAAGTGCAACTCCTTTATGTACAAGTTCGATATTATTGAACATGAGCCGGTCAGATTGAAGTCTAGAGCCATACCTATAAATATCAAGGAAAGAGCAGATGCCGTAATAGCACAAATGCTCGATCACGGTATCATTGAGGACTCCCGGTCACCATAACCTGTCCCACATTAATTGGGTAGCTAAGAAGAACGGAACCCTAAGGATGACCATAGACGCAAGGCAAATCAACACCTATATCGTGCCGGACAACTATCGCATAGAATCGGTTGATATTTCATTGGCAAGAATCAAGCGCGGGAAATTCATATCTACCATTGACTTGTGTGAGAGTTTTCCTCCAAGTGCCTTTGGACCCATCGGTTAGAAAGTACACGGCATTCATACACGCGGGCCGTAGTTACCAGTTTTCCCGCTGCCCGTATGGCGTCCGCACATCGTCGAGTGCACTCATAAGGGCACTAAGGTCCATATTCGGTGGCGATATAAGTAAGTCTGTGGTCCAGTTCTGCGATGATCTACTGATCATAACAGAAACTTTCGAGGAGCATCTAGCCGAGATCGACCATATCCTATCTACGCTACGGGAACACGGGATGACAGTGAACCTCGATAAATCAAAATTCATTAGGAAACAAGTGGAATTTTTAGGTTACCTCATTTCTGAAAATGGGATAGGACCCAGCCCTGATAGGGTAAAGTCGATCCTGGCTATTCCTCCCCCGAGAAATGTAAAACAAGTGAGAAGGTTCCTGGGAATTCTTATGTATTACACTAAATTTGTAATAAACTACTCGCGCGAGGTAAGCCCGTTGCGAGAGTTACTAAAGAAGGGAACACGATGGACTTGGAACGAACAGTTACAAGCCACGTTCGACAAGGTCAAGGAGCTATTCGCAAACTGCATTCTACTACAAAAACCCGACATGTCGCTGCCCTTTCATATTTACACGGATGCGTCACAGAGTGGACTGGGTGCAGTATTAACCCAGGTAGATCCAGATGGTAATATCAATACGATAGCTACCGCGTCCCGGGCGACTACCAACGTAGAGAAACAGGCAATGGTCACGGAGCTGGAGTTGGCGGCTATTTATTTCGCCACCCAGAAATTTCGTTCGTACATTTTCGGACATAAGACCATTGTACATTCGGACCATATCAGCATCGCATTCCTAAATAGGTGCAAGCTGGGTTCGAACAAGACCAGCCGGTATATATCGGAAATTCTCAGTTACGACGTGGAGATCAAATATATCGCCGGAAGCGAAAATGTTTTTTGCAGACATGCTGTCACGCCTCAGTCACGTGACTAGTAATCCGGACTACGTCGAAACTCATAATCGCGAGGTGCAGATTATGAGGACAGTCGTCCATGTGAACAAAATGTTATGCAGGGACCTTATGAATATGAAAACACAACAGGAAATGGACCCGGATTTAACAGACCTGAGGAAAAAGGCCAAGGATATCGCCGACGCAAAGTGATGCGGACACTTATGGGATGCTCGATGGAATACTTTATAAGAAATGTGGAAGGGCCGAAATTGCCTGGAAAACAGTAGTCCCTAGGCCACCTCGAGGAGCCACTCATAAAAGAGTTCCACGCCGCGTTAATTCACGCTGGATGTGAACGCGTTGCATTAAACCTATCGCAATATTTCTACTTTAAGAGACTGCATAAAAAAGTAAGACAGGTTACCGCAACATGTGACCTATGTCAGAAGTGTAAAGGTCTCAATATACGTTTCGACGTTTCTCCACAAAATATAATTAGAAATAAACCTAACAGTCTGGTAAACAATCGATACCCACGGACCCATGCCTACTGGAGAACTAGGGTATAGGCATATCTTGGTCGTGGTGGACACGTTTTCCAAATTTACGAAAATATATCCGATGAAAACAGTAACAACACAAGGCTGTTTAAGAAAACTCTTTTATGATTACGAACGCAAATATGGGAAAATCGAGGCAATTTTGGCCGATAACGCATCTGTTTATCGGAGCGCGAAATTCCGAGAAGGATTGAGCAAGAGGGGTACAAAGCTATATCATTGTTCTCTATACATGCCCTCGGGGAACCCTACGGAGAGGATGAATAAGGAGATCACTACGTGCTTAAGGATTTTGTGCCATAAAAGACACTCAAATTGGGTCAGATATATCCCCCACATAGAGCACATGTTGAATCACGCTGTCAATAATGTGACGGGATATGCACCCATTACTTTGATGAAGGGGCTGCAACCGGACAAACTAGTCGCTAACGTACCTGACGCGATCAATATCGATGATGAATCACTTACCGATGAACAAAGATGCGAAAGAGCATTCCATAGGACGCGGACACTTGCGGACAAAAGAAGGAAGCGGACCAAACGCTCTAAGCACGTTTGGCACCCGTCTATCGGCGACAAAGTGCTGGTAAGGAACCACACGCTATCTGACAAATTACGCAAGGCTAACGCAAAAATGGATTTATTATGGAAAGGGCCAGGGCTCATATCCAAACAATTCGGCACACACACGTACGAGGTAAAGTGGGCCGACGCCAGGGACAAGGTTATGGGACGTTACCACTTACAGAAACTCAGGCCATACAAGGAGAAGGCGTGAGCGAACAAAGCCTATCTGGTTCGTAGCAAACTTATGTAATGGTATGGAGAGTGACAGGTGGCGAAGTTTCAAGATCGAGAAAATAAAAATGTGAATAAATTACCATTGCGAGTGTTCAGAGTTTGTTTGCGTGTGGGCGTAGTATCGCAAAACATGTATATAATAATAGTACAGGAGGCCTTTGCGAGTTAACAGACTGTGAAATTAGACACTAATAGTATTAAGGGTAGATAGACGGACAGTGAAAATGACACTCGAAAAATAGGAGGGAGAGATTTTTACACGTAAGAATGACAACGGAATGGATATATTACGTATGTGTGTATGTCTTGCATTGTACTATATTGTATTGTGTGCACAGGTAGACACTACTGTGATTTTAGGTATGAGATAAAGGTCAATGTAAACGCTGAAATTATGCAGTACCCAGGTAAGGAAGTGGTTATATACCGACAAAATTTTGATATAACATACAAAAGGTACAAACATATAAGCTCTACATAATCCCCAAACGAAAAAAAAAAAAAAAAAACAAGACCTGATAAATTATACTTAAATGCATGAACCAGTTTTCACGGGATTCGAACTCAATACTAGCTGAGATTAGGACATAAATGAAAAGTATTAGTGAAAAAAAAATAAATAAGTGTTGTATGGTAAAGTACCAAATATAATCAGTAATTAAAATAAATAACACTAATAAAGTGATTAAATAGGCCTAGATGAAAACGCTAATCGCGAGAGGAAAGGGCAAAATGACTGCGAAAAAAAATAAAGTGAAATGTCAATTTAGATATTAATCATGATAATACCCCCATATTGATGAATATGATATAATTAATTGAATTAGGGTGAATACATAACACATGCATGTCCACTTTCAGCTAAGATTGAGGGTGATTAATAAATTGTTGATTTGAACTTATCGATAGAGAATGGATCTATATTTTTAAATGTTTTAAACCCAATCGCTCGAGCAGGAAGCTGCAGTATCTACTTAATCCAGTAAATGTTAAAATGAGCCCAGATAGGCCATTGTCATTGTTTAATACATATAGGTAATTGAAGAAACTTGTACAACAATCTGAATACGAATAATATCATGATGATTATGATTCTTTTGTCTAAAATAACAATCAGACAGCGTAAACATAGGAGCTAATGAGACAGGGTGAAGCTCAATGCACCTTAATTGAAAGGCCGAGTGACGGTGTGAACCTATAAAGCGTGAGGAATTTATTTGTTGATTATATTTACAGAATTTAATTTGTAGACGTGGGCCGAAGCGGCACGTCACTGTGTTTGTATAACACGTGCTATTTTGTTGAAAATATTTGAGGGCAAGGGATCCCGTATTATCTAATAATGAGATGAGATGAAGTCATGGTCGCTGATGAAAGCGAATGTGACAATTTGTGCGAATTTGTATTCGATGTTAATAATGAGATGAGATGAAGTCATGGTCGCTGGTGGAAGCGAATGTGACATACTATACGATTCTGCATTCGAAGGAAATGATTTTGCACGCTTAAGAAAATAACGTCGTTTGGCTGAGCAATGATATAGCCAGCTATGCTTTGGCAAAGTAAATGGGCCGAAATATGTTGAGAATAAAATATTAAGAATCATGAATATTTCATGGATTAATAATCATGATGAATTCGTATGTATGCAATACCTATGGGGAAAATATGATATCAGGATGTAATACTATCAATAATAATTGTTTATAACGATAGCACAGCTGCTTAAACGCGATATTTAGTATTTTGGTCGCAAAGATATAGATCCATGTAAATAAGTCTTATTGACTCAATTTAAATTAAATTTAGCAAAACTGAAGTATTATTCGACATATGGTTTGAAGTAGACAAAACTGGTTCATCGCAAATGAATTCCCAAGCTGTAGACGCACATTATAATGTAGGTAGATATTAAGGTGTAGACGAAATTGTAAATAAACAGTTACACATGAAGAAACAATCTATGCTATACTGGTATTCAACTAAATAGTTTTTGAATGGTAATTGTATAAGCATGAATGGTTTGAGTAGACCACCAAATATATTAAGGGTGTATCTTTTTTTTTCTTAATGAATATTTATGTATGTCTATATTGCAGAAAGTGAGTCTATTTAACCTCAAAGAACGATCCCAGGTAAAAGGGATACATATCAGTGTTTACAATCTGAACATAATTGACGTGCTGGCAACACTCTCAGGGTTAACGTGCTCTAACCAAAATATTATAGCCATTTTTTCTTTAAAGGCCACTATAGCTATGATACTAGCATTATATTACGCGAGAGGATTATAAACAAATAAAAAAATCCCTTGATTTTTCCATTTGTTTATAGGGCATTTGTGGCAATTCATTCATCCAGCCTCCTGTGTAAATCTAAATAAATCCCTATCGGCAATAATAACCAGATGATATTATAACATCATTAAATGAAGCAGTTACTGGACTTAGGTCATATTTATATTCAAATTGATCAGGGAAGAGAGTGGAACCTGATTATGTAAGAGCAAAGGCCGTATAAAATGATCCAAAGAAGTCAGCATCAATGTAATCAAATTATTAGTTATTAAAGAATACTGACAACTCAGGTAATGTAAACCTTTCTTTTGTGAAGACGGAAGTGGCTGACACATGATAATAACTTACTAATGACAATGATCCTTTGCTCGACAGATTGAGTAGAGATATCTTCTAAGCCTCCAGTTAACTGATTTAGCGTGATAACCATAACCCATTAGCTAATGTACAAGCGGGGGTTTTACCCTGACACAAACATCGTTAGCAAAAAGTGTGGGAACATTGGCAAGTTTCTAGCGTCGGAAGCCTAGGAAAAAACCCAAGCCTAAGAAAAAACCCAAGCCTAGCTAATGTTTGTGACTAGACTGTACGTGAAGCCAGCACGGGGAAAAAAGGTCCAACCTCTGAAGGCGTAAATCGCCAATAATAAATTTGTAACACCCCCGGGATCAAAATAGGAGGGCGCATTAACCAATTATATGTTTCGTTATATGTGCCTAAGCACAGACCTTAGGTCCACGTGATCGAGGTAGTGGGAGTAACTAATTTACCTATAGGCGAGAGAGGCTTCTCTACTCGTCACTTACTTCTCGTGTATAATTTCATCAAGTCACTTCAAAACACTACGTTCTAAAAAGTTGGATAAATTCACTTCATATATATACAATTACTTGCAGTTTATAAAAGTCAAGAATAAACTACTTTTACCAGATATTCTTTGTACATTAATTCTGCCCGACGAAGTCCTCGTGGAATCCCGAGATAAGAACCTCAACTCTACCGAATACCAACCGAGCAACCTAAGTTCTCACACATGGAGAACTCCTTCAGTATTCCTAGTGTCACTAAATCCAATCTTTACCTCTTGGCCCAACAATAAACCCCTCTACAGTACCAATTTTATATTTAAAAATCTTAGTAATATATGAGTTATTTAAATGCTGAGAAAGTATAGGCTACACAGATCCCTGCTGGGATCCCAGATTCGAATCCTTGTGATTCCACAGGTGTATTGGCGATGGATCATACCGGCAGTTTTGGGGGTTTTGTCAGAATTCTCTCTTTCCCAAATTTCATCCCACCAACACTCTCCATTACCCCTTCCCTTCCTTAATGCCATTTCATTTCCGATTCAATCATTTCGTGTCACTTTAACTCATGTTAAGAAAACAAATACCAATGGAAATAATATTTAGACAGAATGGACAATACAAGATTACCCAAAAAAAAGATATCAATACCTACAAACCTCATGGAAAAAGATCTTTGGGACTGCCAAGAAAAGATGGACTTGAGACCGGAACAGGTCGCATTGACCTAACACTGGAAAGGAAGAAGAAGAAGAAAACAAATAGTTTGGATGGCAGGTTCTGAAAGTATGTGATTGCTTATAGTGGGGGGCTTAGCAGGGTGCTGGCTGATGACTCTCCAATGGGAGAGATGTAGTATCCCCTCATGGCAACGAGCTCAAACCAAAAATGGCGGAATGGGTCACTGGAGTAGATTCTGATGTGTTGAACCTTCAAGACGACCTACTACTTACAGAACACCGTAGAGTGGACATTCAGTCCACTTACCTACTATAACACTGTGATAGCACAATTTATCTTTCAGGTCGCGATGCTCAAGACAGTGTGTCCTCCCAATTTGAAGAAAGAACTAAAGTATACGGGGTGTTGCAAAATAACACCGACAACGGAGGTGAGGTGGTATACTGAGATATGTTGATTATTTTTTTAATACGGTACCAATATCCGGAAATTTTTTCACACTATTAGTAACTAACTTCTCAAGAGTTCCGTGTTAGTTGGATTTCAAGACTCAATACTAGACAATACTCTCACAGTCACATCAAGTTTTTAAAGTACCTACTCATCGCAGAGCGTACATCGGCGGTGCAGTGAAAGGCGCACACGTTCAAATACACCTGGCCTCGTTTGAATTATTTCTGTAGCAGCGTGGATTTGGCCTATAAGAGGCATAGTGACTGTATTGGAGTCCAACAAACAGACTGTTTCATGACGCCCCATAAAACGTAGTCTAGAGGGTTAAGAGCAGGTGATCACGGGGGCCATGGGACCGGTCCCCTTCTGCCAATCCATTGAACTGAATATGTAGTATCCAAATGACTCCTCACATTGACATCGAAGTGAGCGGAGCTCCGACATGTTGCAGTCACATTCTGTTGCGAAGCCACGTATCATAGGTTCCGTACCTGTGAGGTGTTGTAAAATAATGAGTCTTCAAATCCTTCGAACTGACACTGATCTGGAGGCATAATTAACTAGTCATAGTGTGAAAATGCATCGTTTTCGGACATTGGTAACTTATTAAAATGATCAACATATCTCAATGTACTACTTCACCTCCGTTGTCGGTGTTACTTTGCAACACCCTGTATATAATTCGATCAGTTAGTTAAAATTATTCAGGAATCAAATAGAGAAATCATTCGAAATGTACTAGTAAATCGTTGACTTCTGTTCAGTTATTGAAGATTGCTGAGAAACAACAAAAAAAAGTATAAATTATTTAGCATGACTGATCTTGTTATTTGGTTGGCCTAATACTGAGAAATCGTATACAAAGCAAACATTTTTATCATTTACTCTTGATTACTGAGAATAACGAATTATTGAATTGCAGGTGATGTGTAAAAGAAAAACCATTGAATACTATATTTTTGTTGTTGTTGTAGCTGTTTCTGTATAAACAGTTACCAGGTTGAGTTGGTAATATTGTTAAGTGGTTGGAAATGAACTCATGCATAATGATGCGAGATATCGACATTAATATGATTGACGGACCATGACACGCTTCAATGTTCAAGTTCAAAGTTTCAAGTTCTCAATCACTTATTTCCTTCATAAACGTAACCTAAAACTATTCGAGAAGAAAATAATTTGAATATATTTATCTTTGAATGCAAGCCTGCTTTATATCAGAAGAAATGTTCGTGTAGGCCTATGTAACATTTCAATAGCTATAAACAAACACAGCTTCAAATGAAGAACAATATTCACTTATGATCAACGTTATAGTTGTTAATAATTCAATTCAATGTGCGTGACTTCCAGGTATCCCGGTATTAGCTTCACACTATAATCGTAATAGGATTCATGAGTCATAGTATAATGCTATCAGCTTAATTTTGTGCACCAGACTATTTTAAATACACCGTGCTCCGCTTGTAAGTACAATAAAATAAATAATTGAGGTGGTCAGAAGCTAAGGGGTGTAAATACAAGTGTTGCGATATTGAGAAAAGCAGGTTTAAAGTTGAAATTGCACAAGAAAATCACAGGTACATGAAAATTATAACATTCATTCTTTATCTACGTTTAACATATACACTTATATCCCTTTTCACTAAGTGAAATTATGTTTCAAGAATGCAATTATGCACCAAATTCGTTTTTTTGCGAAAAAAATCACTTAAACCCCTTTGCTTCTAACAACCTCAATTATAACTTCTGAACTATTACGGATATATACTTGAAAACAATTGCTACAAAGGAAGAAAACTGGGAAGTACTTTTATTTCATTTCCATAAACCTCAATGTAGCTTCCATTATTGGTACGGGAAATGTCCAGCCGGTATTCAATTTTCACCATGAAGCATCTGCGTTGTTACATTGTTAACTGCAGCCTACATTATTTCTAATCAATTGATTTGGTGTTTACTTGATGGAAATCCATGATGATTTAATAAATAAACCTGTCAAAGTTTTATATGATTTTTCATATATAATTAAATATAAATCATATAAAACTTTGATAGTTTTATTTATTAAATGCATCATTCCTTATAAGTATGCCAAATCATATACAAGTTTCGTGTAGACCTAGTCTTAAAACTCCCATAGGCGAACACCGGAAGTGTTACAGTCAGATTCAACCCAGGAAGTTAGTGTGTGTTTGGAATAGGGAACTGGGTTGCCATTTTAACAGTATTTTCTTGAGAAAAATCCTTATATACAACTGAAGATTGCAGAACAGCAGGTACATAGTTGTAAGTTGTAGCCGCCCAAGCCACCCCCTCTTAAAGAAAAAAAAAAAACAGTTACCGCTTGTCACTGAGCTCGTGCGGATTTGTACTATCCTGTGCGAAAGTGTGAAAGTGTCGACTCTCTTATTTACTATAGAACTAGTTAACATGCCGTAAAAGAAAAACTCACGTAGATTTGAAAAAATTACTGCTAACTTTGCCCTCCTCACCTCTCTAAACAAACAAATACCGTTATTATGAGTTTGGCAACATCTACCCCCTGTACGTAGAGGGACACTGGCGTAGCCCATACGGTCTGTAGTAACTTCCTGGGTTGAATTAGAGTGTAGATCATGTTATTTGGCAAGTCATGTGACATGTGGTGATCCTCTTCCGATCTATCTTAGAAGGGATTGCTAGTTTATGTATATGCGAACTATGCTGGCAAAGCTTGATAGCTCACATCTGGCTGGGGGATATTGCGTCAGATTCTTTACCCTTGGAATGTTTACCTCCTTTAGACAACAAATTCCCTGTTCTCTGAGCTGCCTATTCAGCTTCATTCTTGACACATACGTCGCGATGCGTCGGTAGGCTTTCCTTGGTCTAAGGTTATGCTGACGATGGAAAGGGCTCTGTGTTCGAATTACAGATTTATATTCTGATAATTATGGCACATAAAAATCTTTTTGCTGTGGTGTTCATGTGACGACTGATTTTCCTCAAGATGAAAGGTACAATACAAATGTTCCTATGAAATAACCTTGGATGCGTAACGATTTTAAAATTAACGACAATGAATTAAAACGCCCCAACTTCTCTTTCAAATGCTACCAACCTCAGCCATTTTGGATGCATTGTTTTTAAATTGTAACTACATCTTCTATTACGCCGGAACACTGTATACATCTACAGCAGTTGACAATAAAAAATGTTTTTTTGGATCGAAGAATATTTAGAAAAAAAAGATGTAATCGCGTTTTTCCATTTCCGAGAATCTGCAATTCACTTAGCACACATGCATTGCATACTATTTTTGGGAGATGATGAATAATTCATATTTATAATAATAATAATAATAATAATAATAATAATAATAATAATAATAATAATAATAATAATAGTAATAATTTATGGTAATTTTTTATTAAGTCCACCACCATGGTTTCGTGTTAACATTCGTTATTTCATACGCAACGGTTCCGGGTTCGACCCCCGGTTGAGACAGGTTTCTGAGGTGAGTTTTTTTCGTTTTCTTTATCTCAAAGTGCCAGGAAATTTTAAGGTACAAATACTACCGAATATCATCAAGGCATCACAATCATCCATATTATATTCACCTTGATTAGCATGAATGAATGAGTGAATTGTATCTTGTCGTAAATGTTTATTTTCGTATCGGACGTGGCCCTGGCACTGGGTTGATCATTCAACCGCGGAGACCCTCCATATCCAACTGTGGTCCAAAAAGTTAGTGTGTGATCTAGAGTTTTAACTTCTCTCCCGACAGATTGTATCGTTTTAAGGCCCGGTTAGCTGGAGGCACGTAAAAATAACTACAAGGAAGAGGTTAAACTTAAGCAAAAAATAGAGATTTTTATTAATGGTCGATTGAAATCTATAATTTTGCACGTCCCTTACTCCAAACCTCTTCCGTCTTTGGTTCTGACCATTGTTTTCGTGTTAGTTTTGGTTCCCTCTCTGCTAAAGTAACAATCGTAAAATATAGAGAATCAGGATGAGAGCAATGATTATAAAATTTAAATAATACAAAAACCAAGCGCTGAAAATGACTGAAATTTGAGTACGAATTTCCTTACATAAAGCGACTGCGTACTTTTACATAATGGAGATAAAATTCTAACTTGCATGTAGGATATCGCCTAGGACAGTAATATATGCCGTGGTGAAATAAAAAATAATATACTTTTACTATGTTCAGTGATTTCTTATATTTTATCCTGCACAATATAAATAAACAAGAAGCCAACACAATGCATAAACTGTAGTGGAATCATAAGAAAAATCATAAAAATATAGGCCTAATATAAGAGTTGAAAATGCTACTAGGCCTCTAAATCTACAAGTGTAATCAAAAGTGGACAGAACATCCCATGGAAATTGACTGATCGAGACTCCATTAATCTATGTTAGACTATCGCTCCAATGGAAAGCATTCCGTGGTTCACCCCATGAATACATGACATGAAAATCATGTCTTTATAATACTGTACAGAATGATGGAGGCGATTATGATTACTATAGTAATTAAATTAAATAATACAAAAATAGTTATACGGAGTATAGAGTGTAGTATTCATTCTAACTGTGAAAAGGTTAAAATATTAATTACTTTCTTCTATTTGGTTTTAATCTAATATATATATATATATATATACGTCTGTCCACTGCTGTGGTCTCGAGGTAGCGCGCTGCCTTGTCAAGCAGCGGGCCCGCGTTCGATCCCCGGTCGGGGCAGTTTTTCTGGGTGAGGTTTTTATCGGGGTTTTTCCTCACCTGTAAGACAAATGTCAGGAATACTTTAAGGCCCAAAAGGTCCCCGAAATCATATGGCCATAAATATTGTCATCATCCTTCACCGGTGTGGAAAGCAACGGGAAGCTGCCACACCTACAATTCTCTAGTAAAGCTGCAAGCATAGCATGAAAATGCCATGCTTGCACTGAAGGACCTGCCTTCGGGCAGAATTACTATGGATGGATGGATATATATATATATATATATATATATAAGCGTTATTGCTATAAAGTAAATGTTCTCTTTAAAAATTTGCTTAACTGTTATGTTAGCCACTAGATGACAGTCGGAACGAATTTCCGCTACCTCTTGTGTGAATTGAGAATACTACATATATAAAAAATGTATGTTTGAATTTAAATACTTGAGTAGCTCGAGTCGTTAGAGCGCTAAACGTACAGAGTTTAGAGACTCGGGCTCAAATCCCGACTCAGGCATTCATTTTTCTTTTCATATCATATATAATATATAGTTTATATACTAGCTAATACCTGGCGTGAGCTGTTACGCCTAAATAAATTAAATATTGAGGATTAATTAATTAATTGTATATACTGTGACAAACAAAACATGGCGGTTTCTATAGTAAATTTTTAATTTCAAATTTTAGGTAAACCCCCACTTCCAACGGTCGGTTTATTTTAAGACGGTATTCCGAGTTTTGTTGCGAAATATCTAAAAATTACGATTGCTAGAACGATTTTTAAATTTTCGTTTCAGGTGAACTCCTACACCTAATGATTTTAGAACATAATGGATAACTGCTAAACACTCGCCGCATCTGATATTCATATGAATTTTCACGAAGATCGGTTTAACGGTTAAGAAGTCTATAAAGGATAAACATATATTCGTTTATAAATAAAACAATAGAAAAAACAAATGAGTAGAAATAATTTGTATCAAAACACATAACAATGTACAATAATAACTTAGAGTTTTATTTGATTCTGTTTTCTTTGCGGTCCAGAACATTTAAATAATTGACAAGATACATTATTATTTCGCCAATTTATGGTTCGATTGATTTATAATTATCAATCAAAATGTAATTAAATAAGACAGTAAACAGTAAAATTGACATTGCTTCAATAACTGAAAAAAAATATGGACACTGTTTAAAGGAACTATGTAGGCCCTAAGCATAAGAATATCCAGGAATAAATAAATATAAGAATACAAAATGCTAAGAAATGCTATTTTTCAATAAATAAAGCATTTAAATTCAAAATATCCGACACGTGAAACAAAAACCATATTGTTTAAAACCCTAGCTAACGCCCGGCGTGCGTTGCTACACTAAAAAATGAATGTGTTCTTATGCTTAATTGAATAAGTGAAAGGAAAAATAATTATAAATTTATATCGTAATTATTTTTAGGCATCCTTGCTGATTAATCGGCGATGCCCGGGAATATGCTTATCCGGATCTTCTTGCCATAAACAAGCTATAAGACGAAAATTAAGGTGTTTTTTATGTTTAGTTGAACAAGTAAAAAAAAACATTTATTTATTTTCACTAGCCGATGCCCTGTGTGCGCTGCTACATCTAATTGAATTAAATGTGTTTTATGTTTAGTTAAATAAGTGAAAAGAAAAATAATTATACATTTTTATTGTAATTATTAGTTTAGCGATTGTTTCATCGGGTTAAAGGTAAATTGGCCGGTTTACGTGTAATTCGATCGTTTTAGACTTAGATTCATCGGTCTAAGGGTAATTTTATCGTTTTAGAAGTAGCTTGATCGGTTTACGGGTAGTTTCTCGTTTTAGAGGTAGTTTAATCGGTTTACTGGTAGTTTTGATCTTTATAGAGGTAGTTTGATTAGCTACTACTAATTCGGTCGTAATAGAGTTAATTTCGTCGACTTAGAGGTAGGGGTAGAATTGGTTGGAGTTTTTAGATTAGGCCTATGTTTCTGATAGGTTAGGTTTCGGTTAGATCAGGTCAGGTCAGGTTAGGTTCGGTTAGGTTAGAACAGGATAGGTTAGGTTAGGATATATTAGATTACGTTAGATTTATTAGGTTCGGTTCGGTTACGTTAGGTCATTGTTGGGTCCGGGTTAGGGTAGTGTTATATCCGGCTTAGGACAGGTGTAGGTCAAGTTTAGATTAGGTTTAGTTTCGGGTTAGGGTCCGGGTTTGTGTTCTGGTTCGGATTAGGGTTCATTTTGCGTTCAGGTTCAGTTTAAGTTCGGGTTCAGTTTGGGTTCGAGTTTGGGTTCAGGTTGAATTCAGTTTGGGTTTCAGTTTAGAGTTCAGTTTTTCTTTCAGTATTGGTTTGGGATTTTTGTATTTTATTTTGGATTCGGATTTTGGTTTCGGGTTTGGGTTCGGGTTTGGATTCAGGTTAGGTTCAGGTTAGGTTAGGCACTGCTGGGTCAGGTTCAGTTTAGGTTCGGGCTAGTTTCGTGTTAGGTTCAGTTTAGGGTCTGTTTAGGGTCAGTGTAGACTCAGTGTAGATTCAGTGTAGGTTCGGTTTAGGTTTGTTTTAGGTTCGTTTTAAGTTCTGTTTAGGTTAGGTTTAGATTCGGTTAGGATCAATTTAGGTTGAGGTTAGGTTAATATTAGGTTCAGGTTTGGTTAGGCTCGGTTAAGTTAGGTTTAGTTTCGGGTTAAATTCATGTTAGGTTCAGTTTAGGGTCTTTGTTGATTCAATGTAGGTTCAGTTTAACTTCAGTTTAGGTTCGATTTAGGTTAGTTTTAGGTTCTGTTTAGGGTCTTTGTTGATTCAATGTAGGTTCAGTTTAACTTCAGTTTAGGTTCGATTTAGGTTAGTTTTAGGTTCTGTTTAGGTTAGGTTGTGGTTAGGTTAAGGTTAGGTTCAGGTTATGTTAGGTTAGTTTCGGTTATGCTCGGTTAGGTTAGGTTACGTTATGTTCGGTCAGTATAGGTCATGTTTCGGTCAGGTTGGTTCAGTATAGGTCGGTATAGTACAGGTCATTAACCCTTAAATTGGCAAGACATGAGTGTTGAGTGCGGCCTGTGAGGGCTGCTACAACATCCCTTTTCGGTGATTAACATATTTCATTAGACACCCGCTGGTTCCAAGACTTTCGCCTTTTAGCCCCGCTAATTTTGCAAAATGGGCCGAAAGGTTTAATGTAGAAAGTGTGGAATAGTGTTGCCAACCATGGCAGTGTAGATTGGATATTTAAGGGTATATTTGGTGTATTTAGGAGCGGTGTGCAGCTGTGATGTATTTGGTGTTTTATGAGTGTGTGCCTAAAGGAACTATCTCGGTTTCCGTGCAATGATGATTTAATACGGTGTGTAATTTTGTTATTTATATTGAATTTGGTCAACAACTGTGGTCTCGTGGTAGCTGCTGCCTTGTCACGCAGCGGGCTCGGGTTCAATTCCCGGTCGGGACAGGCTCCGGGATGAGGGTTTTTTTCGGAATTTTTCCTCGCCTAAAAGACAAATGTCAGGAAGCTTAGTACCAACGGTCCTCGAAAATCATCATCTTCCTTATTATCATCATCGTAATCATCATCCTTAACCGTGTGGAAAGCAACGGGAAGCTACCACACCTATAATTCTCTAGTACAGCTGCAAAGCATAGCATGAAAAAGCTATTTGCAGTGAAAGACCTGCCTTCGGGAGAATTACTACGGATAGATGGATGTATATTTTTATTTAATGATTCATTTTAATTATGTTATTTATACGAGTTAACGGTGATGGTATAGGCGACCTAATCCATAGCCAAGAGCGGTCACCCATCCCTCCATCAGCCAGGCTCGATGGTCATTTTCATAGAAGGTACGGATCCTCGGTGGGGGGGGGGTAGAGTCGCTGGAGTTAGGGGGTGGCCTGTGGTCGGTGACCAAGTGTTAGTGGGACTGAGAAAAAATTTGGTGTATTATCCTGAGTCACGGACGGCCAGGAAAATAAATTAGTTACAGACACTAATATTTTGTGCAAGTTATTTAAATGTGGAGGACCGCAATGAGAACGAAATCAACTATAACTGTTATATTGTGTCTTCTTAAAGGTGTAGGAGATTAATATCACAATTCTCTTTACCCTATGTTCATTCCGGGAATCTCCTGAACAATTTGCAAAAAGTCCCATCACAATCATATTAACTGTATGGCAACGCATAAAATACAATCAAACAAACATTCATTTTTATGTATTAGATATCAATATCCATTGCATTAATTATTTGATAGAATACGTATTATATTTTGAAATTTTCTCAAAAATTTGTTTTGCTTTATATTATTACCTCCATCCATCCATCCATAGTAATTCTGCCCCAGGGCAGGTCTTTCACTGCAATCATAGCATTTTCATGCTATGCTTTGCAGCTTTACTAGGGAATTTTAGATATGGTAGCTTCCCGTTGCTTTCCACACCGGAGAAGGATGATGATGATGATAATGATAAGGATGATGATGTTGGCCGGATGATTTTCGGGAATTGTTGAGCCCTAAACTTCCTGACATTTGTCTTAGGCCTACAGGTGAGGAAAAATCCTGAGAAAACCTCACCCAGGAGCTTGTCCCGACCGGGAATCGAACCCGGGCCCGCTGCGTGACAAGGCAGCACGTTACCTCGAGACCACAGCGGTGGACATATTATTACCTAATATATTTAAATACTTTTTCCTGCTTAGTATTAATCTATTACATACTATTTAGAATATATCATTGTTTTTTGCATTCATTTATTGTACGTCATATTAAGTTTTATATTTTGAAACTTTCTCCTAAATTTGTTTTGTTTTGTATTATTTCATATTGTCTTTAAATCCTTCTTAAGTCTGGAATTAGTCTACTTTATTCCCTTGCATTACTATTTTTCATTTGTATGTGTCATTAATTACACTGGTCAACATGATTTTTGTCTCATGAGTACCAATTGTTGTACTTAATGCAGTTTTTTATTGTGTTTTCAAATACGTATTCGGAATTTCTCCTTCACCCACAGTTTTTTTATTTCAATTTCAATTAATGAATTTAAAAAAAAATATTGTTTTAATAGACTTTCTTCGTCCATTTGTCCATTGTAAGATAAAACAAAATGAGCTAACTCAGGAGATTTCAGCTATGCAAAAGAGATATCAAGGCAAATGGAATCTTAATATGGTGGCCGATTATTGTTGGACCATCATGATGGATGCTCCACAGGCGAAATATAGCAGAAAATTGTCATTTCTTAGTTTATAGGCGAGTCCAAATATTGTGTAGTTACGAATGTAGAAAATATTAAAGTGTTTGAAATTATAAATGCCTGTCTCTCGGAAACATTGCGTGATGGATGAAAACCGACATCATATTTGAATTCAGGAAAAAAAAATACTATCAGAATCACATATTTTTCTGAGTTTCGTTTTTGTTGCTCAGTATTGTGTAAACATGAAACTAGCTCCTAACGTACAATACATATTTCTATTTGTATTATTTCTGTGACTGAATTGCACCCGAGTACGAGCACTTGCTCATTCTGGTATCAATATAATTTATTTGTAAATAAAATATATTCTTATTCTTATTAAAATGTGTACCTGAAACCTTAGTCTTTCTCAAATAATTAAGATTTCAGTTGAATTACTTCGCTAGTTAAATCACTTTGAAGGACTTTCAGAAATATGTTCCATGAGTACCATTTTTATTCTGATGATGGAACATATTTCTGGAAGGGTATGAAAGTGAACATAACTAACGAAAATATTTAGCTGAAATCTTAATTTTGAAGTATGAATGAGATATCAAGTAGGCCTAAAACTTTTAATATTTTAACGTTTTACGTACATAGTAACTCCAAAAGTGGTTCACAATGAATATTAAGAGTATTAATTATGCTCGTCACACAAATTGGTTCTGCTATTATATAGGAGTAATAGATAGTGTTTCTTTTTTAGTGAAGGAAGTCAGAGACAACTCTGGAATCCCTTGGGAGGAAGAAAAGAAGCTTCTGTACTACTTTGCTTTCCATTACTGTACGTCCCCAATCCGGGGCTTACTGACCACAGCCTAGTTGATTCCTTGCTTCTCACACTACCATTTAATGAAATCCTTCCTCAGACGAAGGAATGTTTTATATTGTTCATTCTACAAATAAATACAAACTACAAAAAATGCTGATAACTTTTAATTGTACATCTTTACGATGCTCGCCTCTAGTTCAAAGATTCGTGGTGTCCAAAATCGGTCGAGATTCATGAATTTCTAACGGCGTAAAAATATTGAGGAGGCTTCCTTCGGAAAGGAGGTAAAGCCGTGGGTTGGCTGTCGTAGATTCAGGGTGAAGTGGAGGAACATCACTTTAACAATTAGTCGAATAACTGTAATATTATTCGTAGAACAGAAATTGAAAAATAAATTGAGAATTGTTTACTATTCTATTACTTACTTAGATATAGCTAGGTAAACAATACAAATACATTATTTATCAAATATAATAATAATAATAATAATAATAATAATAATAATAATAATAATAATAATAGTAATAATAATAATAATAATAATAATAATAATAATGTTTTATTTAACCCTCAGGGGTCCTCATCTAGGGGATATGTGGATGGCGACCACAAGGTGCCCAAGCTGAGCAAAACATTTCTTCCACTTACTTGTGTTTTGCACTCTTTTAACTTTACTATCTAACCTCTCTTGGTTAACACTTGTTTTTTTCGACCCCGACGCTATTAGGGCATCCGAGGGCTAGGGAGTCTTTCCTTTCTTCCATTTCTTCTTTCCTTTATTTTCTTTTCTTCTCCAGAAAAGCCTGACCAGAGGCTATAAGATGGCAGCCCCATCACTGGTCTTGCCTTCCTTTGGCCAGCAACCAATCGAAGGGACTATCATTATGCTTTCAAGTCTTATACGAGAATTTCCCGGGGAGGGAACATTTTCTATAGGATTGTAACAGGCCTTGGCCTAATACTTGGAAGGAAGAAGAAGAAGAAGAAGATGTTTTATTTATTCTGGCAGAATTAAGGTCATAAGGCCTTCTCTTCCACTCAACTAGCACAAATATATATAAATATTTGACAAATATAGGTATACACTATACTAATTATAAACAGTTAAAGATACATTAAATGTAGCAATGTAAATTTTATGTACAAACAACATTTTATACGATAATAACAATAATAATACTTACGATAATAATAATAATAATGATAATAATAATAAATAATATTAATAATAATAATATAAATATGATAAATTATACGAGAAACACCAATTAATATATATACCTTACACTGGGTAATGATGAAGTCGAGGTTAGAGCAAATATATAGGCTACTTAGATTTCTTTTAAAAGTTGCCAATGTCCGGCAACCCCTTAACCTGAAACAAAAAATTGTATTCTAATACCTGGGTTTGATCGGAGTTCCTCGACATTGGTAATTCCTATCACTTTATTGAAAGCTAAAGAAAAGCTAAAATTAAAAAAAAATGCAAAAGTTACTGTCTCTGCGAACAGAAATCGCACACGTATTTATTTGCTGTGTTATATCTACAGCATTCTGCATGAATCTTCTGAACACGAAATGGACCTGTTCCACAATTTTATGTCCCGGCCTACATCACAACACGTAACTTTCATCAGGTGCTTAATTGCATTGTGTAAACATGAATAACAAAAAATTGTCAAGAAATGAGGACTCATGTTCACCACTAGGGGTAAGTCCGATCAACATTGATCGGCGTTACCCCAACTTGTCATGTTCGAAATAATTTGAACTATTTGGTTATGGAGTTATATGTTAAAACTGTAAGCAATTATTTCATATTAACATTCTCTCTGTTATCACAATCTAAATAATTCATACAACTAATTAAAAAATACCTAACTTACCTGGCATAAATCAGCTCAGTTTCCTTACAAGAAAAGTATACGAAACACGAAGTGTCCACTACACTACAGAGATGATGTTCAACTAGCATTAGCATTATGCACAATGCTTGGAATACTTTGCACAATATGCAGAACGCGGCTATAATAGTTATTTATGAATAAATTAGTGATTGGAATTACCTCCATGATTGGAATTCCCTCACTTTATCCCTATCCGAATGCAACAGATACTCAAGCATTAAATAAGAGAGGTCAGAGAATTTGTCAGTCCCTTATACAGTATAAACGATATGTGGTTACACTGTGTATAGAGATTAGTATAGGATGATGATTGTGTGTGGTGTTAGTTATAAGACGGGGGGTGATGAAGAGAAGGGAGAAGGTAAATTCAGGTCCCGGCACATAGTCTACTCCCATCGAAAAGGAGCAAAGGGACAGCCAGACAATATCACCAATTGGCGATCAAGGAATTATCATAAGTAATGTCACGAGTGATTTCCAATTTATCTAGAGGATTTGGAAATAAAGAGTGGCATTTGTTAGGACTACTTATCGAATACAATTAAGCAGTTTACACGCAAATCATTATCTAAATATAGTTATTTAATATATATATATATATATATATATATATAATGTAAACGGCGATGCTTGAAAACAAGTAACAAAGGATTGGTTATGTGTCATTTAAAATATAAAATTATGGAATATAAATTGACATGTAAGGACTACAACAAATTTTATGTAGGAAGAACAAACAGGGAACATCAGATTTAAAGAACATTTTCGATACTTTATTCACGCAGAAGGAAAATCAAGCTATGCAAAACACGTAATCCACGAAGGACATCGCATGTTAAATATTGAAAACACCCTAACAGTAATGCAGAGAGAAAATAATCCAGCGAAGATAAACGTACTCGAGGAGATGTAAATTATGAAAGCAGTTCACAACAACGACCATCTGATAAACGAAAACGAACTCAGTACATGCAACCCCCTCTACCAGATCTTTAGAGAAACACCAGTTTTCAAAATTTAAATTTTGAATAATACCTCAACGGAACACATCACGAATCTTATAAAAGTTGACTATGTGTCATTTGTTCATCACTGTAACTTGATCATACTATTTATTCGCCAAATAGTATCGTAATATTGTAAGAATGCATCCTAGTGAAGAAAAATGAAACACATCAAACTGTATATTATAACAAACATTATATGTTATTAATTCATTTTTTTCGGAAACAACTCAGTACAATCAGTATTTATAAACAATTATTGAACACAGAATTATCAAAAGTGTAGGTCGAAGGAATCCGTTCATCATTTGCTATATTCAACGTATTTGTTATAGAGTAATTTAATGCAAAATAATACTCTGACCTGTTCAGAATAAAAAGGAGGAGTTTTATTTATTTTGGTAATCAAAATTCGATAATTATCGAGGTGAAACACGACTGTGATTGGTTGCAAAACAAAATGCATTGAAACATGATTGGTCATTGACTCCCATTTGGGGGACGAGTTAAATAGTCAACATATAGGCCTATCACATGCATTCTCAAGTTATGTAAGGGAAGTGAAGTTTATTGCAGGCATCAAGCGAACAAAATGGCGGTTGCAAATTTTACATCATCACCCCTTCTATACTCTAGAGTGAACATTTAAGTGAAACAAGCATAATTTATTAAATAAACAAAGACAATAAACCAAGTTTATTTAAACTTTTGATACTCGTTTCAAGAGGTATCGGGTTCAAATCGTTTTGATGATCAATCTCTCTGAGAGTTTTTCCTGGTTTCCTCTTTCTTTTTTTCTCCTCGGCGACAGACCTAGAAGGCCCTTGGCCTACCAGTCGGCTGATGGGTTTTCAATTTCACCACCACAAATGCTCGGTTAGAATTTCATTCCCAGGATTAATTTCATCATATTTATCATTTCATATGTAAAAGAAAATCAGCAAATATCAGAAAACAAACACAATAATGGAAACCCTCTACTTGTTATATCTGAAGATCCTACAAGCGATATGACCTAGATATTAAAGCGCCTGTAAGTAAAAATTAGATAAAAATGTGTAAATAAAATAAGGAAAATCCATAAGTTTTGTAATATAAGATTGAAGTTTCTTTTTTCTATTTGACTGATTGTCACGGTATTTCCTTGTTCCACTATCACTTGTTTATTGGAGAATTTTGTGCAGCTGCTGGAACGAACAGTTGACTGTGTATCAGCGCCCCGTGTGTAATACGGCATAAATTATATTCAACACGCCTCCAAGTCACTCCGACACAAATATTCCACTTTTCCCATTTTTTTCTCTAGTACCGTCGACGACTGATGAGATGGAAGCAGTGTAGCATATCGTTCTTACATGTGAATATGCAAATATCAACATGCACAACTTTAAAATTTCATCTCAAAATTCAACTTTTACGCAAGAAAGTTACAACTTCACGACTTCAATATTATTACAAATATATAAAAATTATATCTTCCCTACAATTGTGTTGATTTTCTACATTTTTACAAATTCCGAAGGAATGAAGCTACTGTGGTTGTTCTCATGCAAATATTTTTGTAAAATAAAATCCTATCTAGTAGACAACAGAAAATGATCTGGCAAAAATTTATACATAGTATAAATGGAAGCCTACAGGAACCAGAGCCTTGGTAGACCTAAGATTAAATGGCAGGATGATGTTCGGAATGATTTGAAGAATATGAGGGTGGCAAACCTGAAATTGGCACAAGATAGATGAGTCTAGAGTAAGATTACACTGGTCAACATGATTTTTGTCTCATGAGTTCCAATAGTTGTACTTAATGCAGTTTTGTATCGTGTTTTCAAATATGTATTCGGAATTTCTCCATAATCCAAAGTTTTTTTTTATTTCAATTTAAATCATTGATTTAAATACTTATTGTTTAATAAACGTTTTTTCGTCCATTTATCCATTGTAAAAATAAAACCAAATGAGCTAACTCAAATTATTTCAGCTATGGAAAAGAGATATCAAGGCAAGTGGAATCCTAATATGCTGCCGATTATTGTTGGACAATCAAGAGGGATGCTCCACTGGCGAAATATAGCCTGTGAGTCCGAATGTTCGAATATTGTGTAGTTACGAATATAGAAAATATTAAAATGTTTGAAATTATAAATTCCTGTCTCTCGGAAACCTTGCGTAATGGAGAAAACCCGATATCATATTTGAATTCAGGAGAAAAAATACTATTAGAATTACATAATTTTCTTTCTGAGACAAAAAAAAAGTTTCTTTTTTATTGCTCAGTGTTATTGAGAAGGCCAAAACATTCAATTTTGAAGTTGTAGTGCCTTACGAAGATGATGATGACATAATTATATAGCCTATATATGTCCGTCCACATTCTAGCGACACAAATTATTTTGGTTTCGTCGAAATCAAATTTGGAATATATAAATTAATTTAAAAGTAAGGTCGAGATCGTTAACCAGCAAAATCGAACCATTTGATGTAGGAGTTCACCTCAAACTAAAAATCTTCCCTACAATTGTGTTGATTTCCTAATGTTTTACAAATTCCGAAGGAATGCAACTATTGGAGTTCTCATTAAAATATGTTTGTCCAATTTTTACAGATCTTCACCGATCCTATATAGCAGACATAAAAAATGATCATTACCAAAATGTATGCATATACATATAGTTATGTATAGGCCCTATATGTCAGTTCATTTTCTAGCGATAGTAATTATTTTGGTTTCATCGAAATCAAATTTGGCATGTATCAAATAATTAAAACAGTAAGGTCGAGTTCGTTAGCCAGCAAACTCACACCATTAGATGTAGTAGTTCACCTGAAACTAAAATTTAAAAATCGCTCTAGCAGTCGCAATTTTCGATGTTTCTCAACGTAACTCAATGTAATTTATTTAAATAAACCAAGGATGGTATTCTCCAATAATTAGCGAAACCCAATCATTAGAAATAAGGGTTTATCTGAAAACCGAAATTAAAAGTTGATTCCAGCAATCGCCATATTTGATTCGTCGTAATTCATACTATACATTTTAATTAACTGTAAAACTGTTTTAATTTATTTAATACTTTTAATGAATATAAAAAAATGAATCGGTAGATGTTATTTAAATTGGTGTCAAATTACATAATAATATACAAATAGACACTGGTGTCGAGGTAGCGTGCTGCCTTGTCACGCAAGAGGACCTGGGCGACATTTTCTCGGAGTTTTTCCTCACCTCTATGACAAATGTCAGGAAGCTTAGGGCCCAACGGTTCCCGAAAATCATCCGGCCATCATCATCATCCGTATCATTATCATCATCATCATCATCTTTCACCGGTTGGAAAGCAACGGGAAGCTACCCCACCTGTAATTTCCTAGTAAAGCTACAAATCATAGTATAAAAATGCTACGATTGCAGTGAAATACCTGCCCTCGGGCAGAATTATTATTGTTAAATGGATGAATATAGGTAATAACTTACAGTTAAGCATGGATTGTTTGCACAGTGGTTCGATTCTTTTAAATAAGGTGACATCAAAAGTTGCGTTTTTTAAATTAAACAAAAGAATATATTCCGTAAACAAGAAAAATGGGTCCATAAATTCGATTTGCTGAGAAATTCGCTTTGATTACGCTATTTATGTGTGACGGACCTTTACTATAAGTATTTCGTGACTTATCGACAATCACATTTTAAATATATAACCTACAACTGTAGAATAATATATATAGTAAGGTACAATTTCGATAATTTCAGGAAGTAAATTCCATGGCGCAACAGGACTAGAGGCAATGCTTTTAAAATTCATTACGAAACACCGTTGAAGTAACTATGCAAAAGTTAAAATAATAAAATTCATCCACGAGATCTCAGTCGTTCTCAACTAGGTGAAATGTATTTAAACCACCTTGTAGGCCTATCGGAAGAACATGTTCCATCTTTAGCTTTTTAAAAAGATTCTAACTGTTGTCTTTATGGTTTTGTATATCAAGAGGAATTCATCTACCAGTCAACTTCAACTGTGGGTCTCATTCGTATGAACATTTTACAGATATGGATGATTATCTAGCAGTATATGAGTGATATGTTGTAGCATGTAGGGTCGCCAGCCGATTTGGTCGACCTGGAACTGCTACTCAAATTTCTCACAATACTGGATGGTTACCGGTCCCATACTGATCGAAATTCTATGATAAAATTTCTACCCACACAAGGACACAAACCAGTTCATGCCCTGTGAAAAAAAAAAAATCTGATGACTTAGACCACTCAGCTACGGTGCGGAACACAATAATTTCATGATAACACTGGTCAACTTGATTTTTGTCTCATGAGTACCAATAGTTGTTCTTAATGCAGTTTTTTATCCTGTTTTCAAATATGTGTTCGGAATTTCTCCATCACTCACGGTTTTTTTTATTTCAATTTCAATTAATGGATTTAAATAATAATTTTTAATAAACGTTTTTTCGTCCATTTGTCCATTGTAAAATAAAACCAAATGAGCTAACTCAAATAATTTTCAGCTATGGAAAAGATATATCAATGCAAATGGAATCCGAATATGCTGGCCGATTATTGTTGGACCATCAAAAGGGATGCTCCACAGGCGAAATATAGCAGAAAACGGTCATTTCTTACTTTCTAGGTGAGTCCGAATGTTAGAATATTGTGTAGTTACGAATGTAGAAGATATTAAAGTGTTTGAAATTATAAATGCCTGTCTCTCGGAAACTTTGCGTGATGGAGAAAAGCCGATATCATATTTGAATTCAGGAGAAAAAAATACAAAAAATGGTATCAGAATCACATATTTTTCTTTCTGAGACAAAAAGAAAATATTTTTTGTTGCTCAGTGTAATCATTAATATGTGTGTTAAGTACTTTTTAAAACAAATGACTATCACAGTATTTCTATGTTCTTGAAAATATCTTCTTCTTCTTCTTCTTCTTCTTCCTTCCAAGTTCTTAGAAACGTTTTGGTGGAAATAAAAAATAAAGTATCACTCACTACATGAAGTCTACCTTATCTACATTAGTATGACCTTAGATATTTAAGTTTCTATAAACAAGAATGAACTTTTTATATATGTTCGGGAAATTTCAAATAATTTTTCTTCTGTAGTCAATGTCTTGCCAATGAACTGTTTTTTTTTTTTTTTCATTTTTCGGCTACCCGTTTAATTTTCTGATAATCTTGGAATATTGTTTTGGAAGATGATGAGCAAATTCCAGAATGATAATGAACAGAGACTTATATTTTGCATATGACGTGTACTCTATATCATTCCAACAAAACCGTTAAGTGGCGAGCAAACTCTTGCCGCCAACGACACCATTTTAACTGATAGTTAATGATAAATTCTAAAGGGTGTTCAACTTAAGAAGGCATATATGCTACCCCAATACGTCTAGTAAAATGAACTTCACTAAGATGTTGTCACAATGCTTTGAGAGTAGAGAGAAAAATAGAGACCATACAATGTGCCCTGCATTACTGCAGGAAGGAAAAAACGCCCAAATATCAACTTACAGTCTTTAAAAAAAACTGCATTAATCTGAAAGTAGTTATGATTTATTATAAATGTATCCATGTTTTTTCTTATACTTATTTATTAGTAACATTTCTATTATAAATTCTATGCGTTATTGTAAACAATAATAATCTTCTTGACTAACAAATGAGAGTAAGAAAATGTATTTCTGTCCAATATTCATTTAATCTCCGTCAAATGAATTTAATGAATCATAATCTAACCTTAAAGGGGAACATAGCTCAGGATGTTAAAATACAAGTGTATTAATCTACACTAAATTCCAGATTTCATCAATCTTAGTCCAGACAACTTATTATGATCAATTTTTTAAATCTCCAAAACGCAAATTTTCAAACTTTTAGTTTCGCCAACACAAATAAGCTCTGGGGGGAGTTTGCAGTAGACAATGCTACTTTAAATCGATTCTTTACCTTTCATTTTCTATTACCATTTATCATTGTGGCAATATGCCTTTTTTGGCGGGGTTTTATTCTAAAGATTTAATTTTGGAAACAGTCTCATTAAGATATTTAAATATTTTTGGTTTTTTTCTTTTTTATTTTTCTTTCTATAATCAAATCGCTAGTCAAATTTGACATCCCAAGTTTGCCCATTCAAACGACATTCCCTTAAATTGGCGACACATTAATTTCGCGTGCCAGTTATTTAAATGTTTAGGGCCGCAGTGAAAACAAAGTCATCTGCAACTGTAAGTTATTACTTACTACTGTATATTATGGGTAGTTCAACACAGATATAAATAATTTATATTCGTTTGTTTTCTAGTATTTTATTAAAAGTATTGTAAATTAAGCCAATATATGTTAACAAGTTACAATACTAATTTAACGTCTAACAGTCAAATTAGTTTTAGCTGTACCCATATTGATTCATAGAATGTGATTGCTAATAATTTACAAAAAAAAATATAGTTCAGTGCAGCTACGAATGTTTTGTAAAATAATGTAGGCAAATAAAAAAATATTTTAGAATATATATATATATATATATATATATATATATATAATCATTATTAATTAAAGTTGTGAAACCATCCCTTGTACAAAAAAATACCAGATTACATTTATATAACACTTTGGCTAGACCAGTGTTGACCTATGGTAGTGAAGCATGGACACTAAAAATACAATATCAAAACAGAATAACGGCTTGTGAAATGAGATTCATGCGCAGAACAGCGGGTTACATCAGAAGATGGGATGGCAAAAGGAACACGGATATCTTAAAAGAATTGGAGACTACGCCAATTTGGGAACATATTAAACAGTACCAACTAAATTGGGAACACCATCTTGAAAGAATGAATTCAAATCGGATCCCCAAAGCTGTTTATAATTATATATCAAGAGGACAAAGATTTCTGGGCCGTCCTGTGAAACTCTGGACGGAAAATTTTCTATAGGATCGTAACAGGCCTTGGCCTAATACTTAGAAGAATAAGAAGAAGAAGAAGAATATATATATATATATATATTATGAAGGGCATGAAAGGGAAATTGGGGTTTAAGTTAATTTATAAAAAAATGCGTTGTGATACAGTGTATAAATGTGCAATAAGAATTCATTATATAAGATAAAATATAGTGAATGATAAATGCAAGGAAACTAAAATCATCGCTGCATGTTTTAAAGCTAAACTTTATATTCAAGTATCTAGTTAACATGCAAATTAAATTAAAATGATGAGAGTAAATGCACCTAATTTAAGATGATCCTGGTAGTGTGTGAGGAACGATATTGATGAAATAAGGTTTCTGAGTATCTCTTCACTACTAGTTTATTTAAGTAGATTTTTCCTTGCAGACTGTAGTTACTACAAACTGTCTTCAGGCTAAGTAGGATCATTTCAAGAGTTTATTACTTAACGTCTTAACGTATATTTACTCGTTTCTTAGCCTGTATTTCCAATTCCAATAATATCCGTATTATGGCTCTACAGCCCGAGTCGGGCCCTCGGTCTCCCTAATCCTCCTCCATTCTTTCCTGTTCCTAGCCACGAACCAATTCCTTACTCCCAAAATTATATAGTAGGATCTGCACTTACTGCGTCCTCCCATCGTCCTCTCGACCGTCTCACTGGCCTCCTTATTCCAAATAGTCCCTGTAAGACATTTCTTGGTCCTCGTTCTTCGTCAATTTTTACATCATGACCAGCCCATTACTTTATTTTCAGTCTAATAACATCTAAGATTTGAGATTCCCTGATCGTTAATTGGTCTCATCTTTACCTTCCTTCCGGAAAATATTCGGAAGTTTCATTGCAGTAATTTTTTTACTCCATTATTAATTTTCTGATAGCCTGAGTTAATAAATTATAACATACCAAGGTCTACATTTAAAATATAAAAAAGTTTAAAAATAAAATAAAATAGAATAATTAGACCTAATACTAATTTATTTCTTGATATCATTAATTTTGTCTCATTTATCATAATTCACTTCTAACTAAAATTACACTATCAAACCCTTAAGTTCATGGCCGCGCGGACATAATCTATCCATATATCTCTGTCCAGAAATAATGTTTTCCATCTCTCCTGTGTAAAATTACTTCTCTCGAATCATGATTCGTCTTATTCTCCCACCTCTTTCTTGGCGTACTTACCGGGCACTTTCACTCTGCTTTACTTACAAGAAGTTTCCAGCCCTTCTTTCATTCCCATTCATGCTATATGTTCTGCCCATCCTATTCTACGCCCTGGGGGTCCGTTTATCGGGCCCCAGCTGTGCTCACAACAGCAACAGGGCGCGTCCCCGGGCGGCGGATAGGGGAACGGTCGGTGGTTTGCTTGCACTCCTCCCGGCTAGGTCCAGACCGGACCCGCGGGCCATTTGTGAGGTCGTCAGGACTCGAGCGACCTGATGCACTACATAGCTCGTGCTGTGCCCACTTCAGCAGCAAATCGCGTCCCCTCGGTGGCGTAGTGGGGAAAAGGTCGGTGGATCTGCTAGTCAGTCCTCCCTTCCAAGTCCGATGGACTCGCGGACCATAAGTGGGGTCAACAGGAGACGAGCGCCCTGTTGTACTAAAGCTCAATTGGCCCCGGCCCACAACGGGATCAGCGGCCGTCGTGGCGAGGCGGTGGGAGATTGTGGAGTTCAGCCCGCTCCCTTCTCTTGGTTTATCCCGAGGACCTTTGTGGGGGCACCATGGGCGATGAGCTCCCTGGATGCCTACATTGCTCAGTGGGCTGACTCACAGCAGCGGCACGACTAGGCTTAGTCTTGCGAACGGGCTGGTTGGGACAATACCGGGCGTAATGCTGGGAATTACCACCAGGTCGATAAGCTCGGGAAAGGAGGAAGCGCGGTCTTTGGAGGAGGGCTTAGCGCCGACTCTGGAACCGAGTGACCCAAGGACAATCTGTGAGGTCGTCAGGAGTTGAGCGACCTGACGTACTATAGCTCAGGCTGGACCCACTTCAGCAACCAAACACGTCCTCAGCTGGTGCACTGGGGGAAAGGTCGGTGGATCTGGTAGAGAGTCCTCCCGGTCAAGTCCAAGGGACTCGTGAACCATTAGTGGGGTAGGCAAGAGATGAGCGTCTTGTCTTACTATTTGCTCATCTGTTGGAGCTTGCGAGCTCCGTGCTGGCCCACAACAGCTGCAGAAGGCGTCCCTGGGGGCACACCATTGCTCGGCTCGGACCAGTGCAGAGGGGAGCAACTGTACTGGTTCCTGGCTCGGCCTACGGGCCCGTCGACAAACTGTGGGGTCGCCAGGAGATGAGCACCTGGATGTACTAAAAGTCTCACACTGTTGGGCTTGTAGCCCTAGCCGGTCTCACAACGGCTGCAGGACACGTCCCTGGAGGCAGAACAGGGGAATGGTCGGTGGATCTGCGACAGCAGTCCTCCCGGCTAGGCTCATGGAGCCCGTGGACCAACTGTGGGGTCATCAGGATTGAGTGACCTGATGTACTATGTAGCTCATCAATTGCCCAGAAGTGCAAACTCCAACACTCTCTCCCTGGAGTGTTGGTTAAAGGACCGAGAACTTGAACGTGGACGCGAGATTAGATTAGGGAGGACTAGAACTAGGACTTGGGAGTATGGTCATGACGACCGAGGTATCCCAAGGGGTGGATGGCAGGGCCTAGATGTCATCCCATTCTACGAGACTTAACTCTCCTTATATATCTGGTTTCCCATAAAGATCATGTAGCTCACCGCTATGTAGTTTTCTCCATTCACTTGTATGTTCATCTCTCTTTGGTCCAAAAATGTTCCTAAGAACTTTATTTTCGAATTCTTGTAATAGGCTATGTTCTCTCCTAAAGTAAGAGTCCGTATTTCGAATCCATTTAATATAACTTGGAGTGTAATAGTTCTATATATTTTGAGTTTTTTTTATAGAATTTGTAATGCTTAATAACATGTACTACTGGAATAATTTATTTGTATACAATTATATTTATTATTTTCTAGAATAATATAATAATTCTCCGAACACGCGTAACTTCAAATAACGAGAGTTCAAATTGAATTAGGTCTTACTGTTCTATTTGTTATACGTTATGTATGTCAATATGTAAATGTAAATAAATGACGTTTCCTGGTATCGGTCACAATACTTATTACAAACATAAAATCTATCAAGTTAATTCATTGCTTCTTAAATACTTCATGTAGAGCAGGAGGAATGAAGACAATTGACAGAGATATGTTTTTCATTGATTTTTGTTGATGAAACACTTTAGGCTTTGACAAACAGTCTAGTATTTGACTACAATTAATTTGACAAAAGTCAAGTCATTTTTTGACTAATGTTGATCAAACCTATCAGAAGCCTTAATGTTATCGCCAGCACTTAATTTTAATAACTGTCACAAGGGAACTTTCAACCATTGCAGGCCGAAATCTACGTTGAAATGTCTTCCAGGTAAACGTTGTGATGTACAAAGCCCGTGTTCAAAAATGTATCTGCCGTTTTTAATATCGAGGTATTAAAATCCAGCTCCAAATCTCTCATTTAAACTGTAGAGAAGTAATACAACTCCTGTATTGGCAGAATGGTTAACCCTCACTATCCGCCGTCCGAGCCGCGTCCCGCCTCACTTCACTCTGCTCTTGACTCGTGCAGGGATGTACATCTGCTCCGTACAATGGGTTGTTATCGCTGAATTCTGGCTTCGATTTCTGCGCCTTGTAGTTGAAAATGGTAAGCAATTTTTTAAACACGGTCTTGGTACATCAAAACACTTATTTGAGAGAAATTTAAAGGTAAGTTTCGGCACGCAATGGTTGACAGTTTCCTTGTCAGCAGCATAAATCTGTTTTCTAGCTACTTATTTTTTTTAAAGAAGATTAATCTCTACCTGATATTTAATTTTATTTAATAAATACTTCGATAGGTTTTTAACTTGTTTATCACAATTTTATTACAATGATTAACGCAGAGAAATGAAAGAAAATGATAAGAAAACGCTTATACTAACTTTAAGAAACTGATTAATATATGGAAGCTTTACCCTGTTTCAAAATAGAACATACTGAGTGTATGCTTACTTTATGGACCTTAGATGTTACTGCTTGACATTGACTGAAAACGGTGTTAGCACGTACTTCTTCTGACGAGAGTTCTTTGAAAAAGTATCCACATTAAATATCATAGCTCTCACATCCTACTGTAACACCTTTCTCTTATGTCTATTTATATGTGTGTCACTCATGCCGGGTTTAGATAAAGAAAAGTATGTTTTTCGCACTAAGAAAAAATCAATTTTCAAGAAACTTATATTAGTTAATAAAATAAAATAAATTATCGAGCCAAAGTGTAGATTTTATTGTTTGTTGTAATCAAACACGACTTTTCTGCTTTTGAATACAAAATCAGTCTGAGTGATCAGTATTTTCTTTAAAACTAAAAGATGGGGATCATAGAAATTCCGATTGTTTAATCGCATCTGCCGGTTCGATTCAGTCGATAGAACATGTATCTCAGGATTCTGTTGAGTGTTGAAACGAAATAATGACAAGTTATTACTTGCTTGTAATGAAATATTAACGTGGGAAATTCAAGTGTTTATTGAGAAATCTTATGATTTATACCAATGCCATATTTTGACATAGGCTTTCACGGCCGGAGTTAGTATGAAGATCTTGAAGATTTCCAGGCTGTTGACCGTCTTGAGACTTGAAGTGTCCCGATATTTCGTCAGAGACTGCTCCGGTATCCTCGAGAGTTGTCTCTGGCGAAACGTTGGGGAACTTCAAGCCTCAAGACCACGGCCAACAGCCCGGAAATCTTCAAGATCTTCATAATGACTTATTTTATTAATCTATTATTATAACAATTAGTGAAGCATTAGTTCGTATACTAGGCAACAAAACCTATACTTTATATTCTAACAAAACACGCTATCAAAACATAAATTACGAGCTCGACAAAACGTAAAACTCACCAGTCCTTCAATTTCGTATAACTACATAAATCAACTTTCCTTGACTTTTCTGCATATTAATAATTGCGTCTTGAACTGCGTTTAAAGTGTTTTCTGATGAACCGTGAAAATCGCCTTCTCCACTCATTTTTACTTTAAATTCACATATGAAACTAGCACACAAAATTGCAGAATATAAAAACAATATTTGTTAATTTATCGTGTTTTTTTTCAAAGCCCATATTACTCTTTCTCTAAACATATTGTTTCCGCAATAAATCAATTTCACAAATATACTAAATATACCACATGTACTAAAATACTCTGACATAGATAAAATATTGTAGACAACACGTTACAAAATTAGGTTTAGTAACACTCTTCCGTCGTGTTCTAACTTGAGCACCTCGTTACTAAATCACTGTTTTTGTAACTAGTTGTGTAAATTACTATTATTTAACATCGCATATGTGTTGAATCGTAGAGGATTGGCATGAATAATAATAAAGTTAATCATGATATCCGAATACTGATATTTTAGTTCATCGCAAAAAAATGTATCAAGTACAAAAATCAGTACTATGAGTTTTGATTTGAATTTTTTTTAGAAATTCGATTTGATTCGTTTGGATCTCATATTCCTGCGGGTAATGTGGTAAGTTAAATAATTATGACGACCCCGCCACTAAATGAGAAGTACGTTGCCAGTGAGCAAGGTGTTAGCTGAGGGTCTCGCCACTATGCGAACAGTAATTTTACGGACTCGCGCCTAAGTGACATGTAACGATTAGTTGTAATGCGATATATTAAATCGAATTGGTTTGGACCTCTCTACTTATTCATAACACATAAACGACGTGTACAATTTACACAATAATTTATACAACGTTAACATTTATTGGACCAACCTCTATCCATCTTATTGGTAAAAACGCCTACTGAAAAAAACCGCAAATCTATGTTCAAGACAGACATGGAATGTTATATTGTATTTCCACGTCTGCTAATGTTCATAGACCTGAAGAAAACGTATCTTTAGAGCTTAAAGCTACTGATATGAATTAATTTTGGAGCATTTTATTTATAATCGATTTCTTAAATTACTAGAAAAATCCGGAACTTGTTCTCTTAAGACCTGTCTACTGTCATCTTTAAACGTCATAAATATATATTTACTATTAGAACTGGCATCATAGTGTACTGGTTCCATTTTGTTGATTGTGTAACGAAGTGTGCTTGCTTCTGAGTAAGAGAAAAATAGCATTCAATTGTTTCTAACGCACGAGTTGTGTGGGTTTCTCCAAACAGTGCGGGCTGAACCGGCCCAAAACACCTAATAAGTTGAAATATTACATGATTAATGAAATTACAATAAGTTTTATTATAATACAATTATTACTTGAATTAATATTTCACTCATGATTTCGTCATCCTTTCATTTTTGTGAGTCGTAACATATGCTTAATTCTACTCCCTCTTCTTTTATTATTTGTAAAATAAAATTAATTTATTTTAATTTAATGTTAATGGATAATAATACGAAACACACACATTATTTATAGGATAATTTTTGTTTCAAAATAAAAAAGGAAGTATGAAGCCAGATGTCATTAACTTAATTTAGCTTAATTTTCTTCCATAAACGTATATTTACTATCTTTCAGAAACAAATTGAAAATAAAATTACTAACAGAAACAACTCACTAATATTACTTTTTAAAAATTAATAATTTGTTTTTTCATTATTTAATAAAAATATTTTTAAGAATTGTTAATATATTTACATAACGCCTTGTATAATAAGCGATAGATTAATTCATTATAGTTTATTACTTTCTTTGTATTTTTTTCTTTTATTTTTGTGTATAGTAGATTCGAGCTGTTATTCCTTTCTGTATTCATTCTATCATTAATTTAATTTTAATTGTATTTAATTTTATTGTATTATTATACATTATTTTCATTATTAATCAATTTGACAGATAATTAATTGTTTAGTATGACTATTATTGTAATGTTTTGTATTTATATGTAACATATGTTTGTCCTGGTGAGTGGAAGAGAAGGCCACCATGGCCTTAACTCCACCAGGCTAAATAAATCTTATCTAAATCCATTCTATTTGTGGTGTATGATGCACATGGGTTACCATATCATATAAAATTATTTTTAATTATTATTATAATAATACAGGCCAGCGAAGATTTTGCGGCATCAGATATTTCAATGCAAATAAGTCAATTCAAATACCCTGATAATGGGACTGTTACTAGTGTTTGCATATCATGTACAGATGTTGCACAATTATATATTTTATACAAAAAATAATTGCGCGCGGTCCACCATGTCTATGCGGTATATAAATTCTGTATTAAAATATGTAAACACCTAAAATATAATACAAATTTATAATATAATCAACGATTATATTCATACTAGTTTATCATTGTGTTTAAATGAGGATAGGTTCATCCCACGACTCTCACAGTATCCGGGGAAAAACTATGGAAGCGATAAGCTGCCAGAACATGGGCCAGATATTACAATTCCAATACCACCAGCAACATTACAAGAGAGTAGTATAAGCACTCCTTCCATCTCTAGCACAGAATATGATTTCAATTTGTCCCTAAATCAAAGGACAACAATTTGCGTTCTGACAATCAAAATTAAACAATTTGGTACCCAATTTGTGTCTTACAAAAAAATAGGTTCAAGATTTAAAGAAGACAATCTTTTATCCCCTGGTACAATTTTTTTATTAGTATAGACATCGTGAAGAAGAATTTAAAAAAAGTATTTCGTAATGGAGAGGGAAGTAGTGTACTGTAATGATAACCCTAACTTGATTGGCCACCTAGGAACAGTTTGTGAATTAGCAATTTGGTGTAAATTTATTGATACTAGCAAAATAAGTCTAAAAGGTGTTCTTCTGCATAATGGAAATAAATTATGCTTCAGTTCCAGTTGTTCATTCATTGTACATGAAAGAAACAAACATGTGTACAAATCTAGAAGAAATAAAATATAATGAACACAAGTGGTACGTGTGATGTGATCTTAAGGTGTGTGATATTTTATTGGGGCAAGGAGGATACACGAAAGTTCCGTGTTTTTGTTGTGTGAATGGGACTCTAGTGCCAGGGAAAAACACTGGAAAGTTAGTGATTTGCCGAAAAGAAAACAACGGTGGCAGGGACAAAAAACGAAATAAATCGCCCTTTAGTTGATTCTAAAAAAATATTGCTATCTCCTTTTGCACATAAAACTAGTATTAATGAAGCAATTTCTTAAAACGTTGGGAAAAAATGTGGCTTAAAAGGGAAGGAAGGTGTTTTTTTATGGGCACAGATTAACAAATATATTATGGATTTTACTTTTAAAAACTGCAACTCTGGCATGGAACTACAAGCTTGGGAATCATGCAAGGATGTCATCGAAGGTTTCTGGGTAATGTCGAAGATGATAAATATGATAAAATTGTAAAAGCCATACTCGAGAAATTCAGGGTTCACGGATGTACATGAGCTTGAAGTTACACTTCCTTTACTCTCAACTTCAAAATTTCCCAGATAATTTAGAGGAACTAAGTGAAGAACATGGTGAGAAAGTCCATCAATATATAAAAGAGATGGAAATGAGGTACCAGGATCGATCGGATGTCTCCAAGTTTGCCCACTATCGATGGAGTTTGTTAAGGGAAAATCCTCGGAAGAAGCACAAACCCCAGTCAACCCACCGTTAATTTCTTGCTAAGCGGAGGAGAAATGAAGATCTTAAGGCATAATAGTAGTTTTTTTGTTTAATTTAAACTGTTTTAACTGTACAATTGATATTGTATTAAGCCTCTGTAGTTTTTTTACATCAATTTAAAGGATTATGGCAATTAGCCTACATATATTGCAAAACAGTAATAAATGTTTAATTTCAACATGGCAAAAAAAAAACTTTACATGATGCGATAAGAACTGTTAACATATATGAATTCAGCACACCAAAATTAGGTTTAGAGACCTGTTAAACCCTGCGGATGCTAATTGGTTGAAAAGACGAACAGAGGATCACACCGATCTGCTTAATGAGAGATGTTCAGTCCAGGTAAGAATATATTAACACTGCATTTAGTTCACTGCCAAGCTACAGTTCTACAGCAGCTAAAATTAATTATTTGACAGTTTCCTTCAAACGTTTGTCTATTTTAAGTGATGTATTTTAAAAATTGAATTCATAAGTTCTCAACCGTAATGCAATTAATCAAAATTGCAATTCCGATATATTCCAATTTGAATTTTTCTCCTCTTATTTAAGAGCGCTAAAATAAATGAAAAAAATATTATCTAGCAACCTAGGCGCTCCATTACTCTAACTAGGTAAACGTGTTTCAATTTCATTGGATAAAAACTCCTTAAGCCGGCTCAATCTAAGTCCACCATACATTCCATATAAATTCGTACGCTGTACTATCTAAACGTGTAATTTGTTGTGGTTATGGCGATTGATGCTTTACAATAGGTCAGTCTATCATCATTGCAATTCAAATCTGGACGTGGAAGGGGAAACAAAATTTACTCATAAGCTTGAGAATAAAATTCTTAGGTAACATTTTGGCTACGGTATCTTTACCTTGTCGTGGTGCAGTGGTGCGTGGTTAAATGATCCCGAGAGCTATGCCGGCGGTAGCATTGCTGCCGATTGGGTTACCCATGCCGGACTGGTCGAAGGTGATAAGACAGACGAAAAAAGTACCTTGATCGAAAGAGTGATGATCTTTCACCGTGAAAATAGAACCGTCAAGAAATGCGGACATGGGTTCAACTGGGGTAAAATTTTTCCGAGGTCAAATAGTCCCCCATTCGGCGGGGACTAGTTCAGAAACCGATGCCAAAGGTGGGAGAATAACATTAACTATGATTTGAGGGAAGTACAATATACAAGGGATGATTGGAAAACATTGGTTCAGGATAGGGATATATGGAGAGTTTATGTCCGCGCGGCCATGAACCTACGGTTTCGATAGTGCCAGTGAGTTAGTTCGAGTTAGTTAGAGAGATGAACAAACAGATGAATTGAGAAGCCACATATCAGTGAGCTACACTGTCTTTATAGGAAGCCAGGTATAATAAGAACAATTAAATCTCGTAGACTGCGATGGTCAGGACATGTGGCACGAATGGATAATGAAAGAGGTGCATGGAAGTTTCTTGTAGGAAAACTAGAAGAAAAACGCTAGTTGGTAGACCATGAATTATGTGGAAAAATAACATTAACCATGATTTGAGGGAAATAGATTATACTGGGGATGGTTGGAAAGCAATGGCTCGGGTTAGGAATGTATGGAAAGCTTATATCCGCATGACCATGGACCTATGGGTTCGATAGACCCAGTGAGTTAGATGCGAATATAGTTCCCACTAGTCTCACGGGACCGGCAATGGAAAAGATTCGCTAGCACCCGGAGTGAATCGAATGTGATACTGAGCTAGTGATACAGGGGTTCATATCTCAAGTTTGAAATGTGATGTGTTGAATATTAACAATGACACATTGTCTCTCGTAATAATCAGATGGCTTCCCTAGCGCCAGCTACCTCAATTACACCATGGTGCTAAATTTACGATCCCGTACTCACATCATTTACAAAACAATTTTTATAGATTTCAATGATCTTTGAAGTTACACATATAATTTAATATAACTTACTGAGACTATGGAACCCATAGGTTCATGACCACGCGGACAAAATGTCTTCATACATCTCTACCTGAGCTAACGTTTTCCCTGTATAATAAACTTCCCTCAAATCGTGTTTAATATTATTTTTCCACATCATTCTTAGTTTAGTCCACCGCTGAGGTCTCGAGGTAGCGTACTGCATTGTCACGCAGCGGGGCCGGGTTCGATACCCGGTCGGAGCAGTTTTTCTGGGTGAGGTTTTTATCGGGATTTTTCCTCACCTGTAAGACAAATGTCAGGAAAACTTTAAGGTCAAAACGGTCCCCGAAATCATATGGCAATCGCAATCATCATCCTTATTATTATCATCATCCTTCACCGGTGTGGAAAGCTACGGGAAGCTACCACACCTACAATTCCCTAGTAAAGCTGCAAGCATAGCATGAAAATGCAGTGAAGGGCCTGCCCTCGGGCAGAATTACTATGGATGGATTCTTAGTTTACCAACTGGGCGTTTCCCTCTGGTTTTCCTACAAGAAGCTTGCATGCCCCTCTCGTTCCCCATTCGTGCCAAATGTCCAGACAAATAATTAAATATTCAATTCATCTTCACTTGAGATTCACGAGGCAATTATTCGTTTCGGTTAGAGGGTACTTGATGAAATTGCATACTGCTTATTCTAAGTATTTCCAGACATTTTTATAAATTCAATTATTCAAGCGACGATGTTAAATGTCTTATTCTGTAGCTGAACGGTCATGCCTTGGCGCAGAGCTATGGGAGATGAGCTGATTCGAGTTCACATGGGAGAATTTTTCTCATGGATTTTCGGTGAGTATGGTACCAGTGCCCACACAGCATTGTGAGGAATTCTGGTAACTACAAAGTACAGTAAGTAGCGGATTCAGCTATAATGACTGGAGTAATCGATATCCTGGTCACATGTCACGCCAAAATTGTCGGATGAATGTCCTCCTCTGTAAATGACTCATGTGGATGTGAGACCAATGGGCAGCTTGTTCAGGGAAAAAAAAGTTTCTTTTTGCGTAATTACAAATACACTGCAAATATTTAATTTGTTGTATTGATTGGAATTATGAATCTCTATGATAATAATAATTTAACTTTTTTGATGAAGTCTACAGATGATTTAATTAGATTTTTTTATTTAAGAATAATTTTAGGGTTTTTGGTAAAGATGCCCATATTTTCTGTTCACGTATGGCTCCCTAAGGCCCATATTGAAGCTCCTGTAAAAGAGTCAATGATTTTTGCAGGAAGTTTGTTAAAGTTAGATGGGTATGGATTGCATCGGGTGTATAATTTATTAATGGGGATCAAATACATTCTAGCACACAATCATAGTTTGTTTTGCTCTATACCCGTTGTTTAGCTTTTTAATAAATACACTTGTTTCTGCCGTAATTTAGAGATGAAAATGTGTACACTTAAAAAAATTGGACGTATTTATATTTTGCTCACTATATTTGACACGTTCATATCCGCAGTTTTTCAACAATTTATGTTAAATCTTTATAATAATTGTATGACACATCACAGGTCTCAATACAGTATAATTGAGCTGACCACTGTATATGATGAATAAAATACATTTTAAATATTGAGGTTATTGATTTGATGGTGGGAGCAAGAGGAACCATCGTCACTCTCTTTGCCGAACCTTATAAAATATTAAGGCTTTAAGCTTTCAAAGCGTCCTTTGGAATTTTATGAAATCACCTATGCAGTCATTAAACATATATATATATACCGTATATATATATATATATATATATATATATGTTCAAAATGAGAACAAATATGAAATGCTGTCTTACGAAAAAATAATTAATATTAGATATTCAATAGTATATTACATAAGATACATAAGATATAAGCAATTACATTGGTATGGGCATTAGGGTTAGAACGTTGTGGACTTTTGTGAAATGAAATATTTCCTCTACAATGAACGGGTGAACGTTTGCTTAAAACCATTGAAAAAGGCCTTCATTTCACTAAGCTTCAAGAAAAGGTCACCCCAAAATTAATATTAAATATTGATATATAAATATATTTGGGGTGACCTTTTCTTGAAGCTCAGTGAAATGAAGGTCTTTTTCAATGGTTGTAAGTAAACGTTCACCCATTTATAGAACAGGAAATATTTTACATCCATTCATTGCACAGGAAATATTTTATTTCACAAAGGTCCAAAAAGTTATAACCCTAGAGGGTTATAACTTTTTGGCCATTTGTTGAAGTAAAATATTTCCTGTGGAATGGATGGGTGAAGGTTTACTTAAAACCATTGAAAAAGGCCTGCATTTCACTGAGCTTCAAGAAAAGGTCACCCCCAAATATATTTATATATCATTATTTAATATTGATTTGGGGATGATCTTTTCTTGAAGCTCAGTGAAATGAGGACCTTTTTCAATGGTGTTAAGTAAAATGTTATCCATCCATTGCACAGGAAATATTTTATTTCACAAAAGTCCAAAAAGTTATAACCCTAATGGGCATGTATAACGAATGCAAGAAAAAAGGTTACCCAGAAAAACATTGAAGTAGTGTCTACCTGGAAGAAGAATGAAAGGAAGACCTCGAAACTCGTGGATGTAAGAAATAAGAACTGAAATGCGAACAAGAAGACTTCAGGGCATGGTGTGGATGGATAGCGACGAGTGGAGAAGGAAAATAAAACTTTGGGCACAGAAAGATGTGTAAATATTAAAAATTTGTATGTAAATACAAATTTATATATATATAGGGGCGTGTGTGTGTTTTACGAACTTGATAAATATTAATTTAAAAAATATATATATAGCCTAGATTCCGCATAAAATAATTTTAATGTTATTCAAGTTATATATTTTGTTTTATAAATCACTAAGTATTGTTATAAATCTAAATTATGAGGTGCGCTTTGCTAATGAAAACTATTTAATGTAGAAAATTATATTTATTGTTGTTATTATTATTATTAATAAATAATTGAACAGATTAATTGTTTCAGTTACCTCGGCGGCAACATTTTCTTAATGAGGAACGGAGATATTCAAAACAAAATCAATAACATTAGTTACATATGCTGCGATATTACAGATCACTAAAAAATACCAGAAAGGAAACCAAAATAAAATTTTGTAAAATAGTGACACTGCAATATTGCTTTATGGCTTGGACTTTTGTATATTGAAAAGAAAAGAGGAAAAAGAATGAAGCAGCGGAAATGAGATTTTTGAGGACTGTTGCCGGAAATACTTTACAGGATAGAAAAGAAGCGAAGATATAAGGAAGGAACTCAACATTTTCAAATTCATAGATGGAATAAAACAAAGTAGAAATACTGGAAACAAACATGTACAACGAAAGTAAGCCGGTTGAATAACAAAACTGATGATAAACTACAACTCAAAGCGTAGAAATCATCTTAGACCGAAAACAAGATGGGGATCACAGCGTTTACAGAATGTAACTGGAAGAAGCCATTAGGGGCTTAATTCATGACGCTGATATGACAATTATTAATTAACATATTCATTGTGATTACTTACATATTAAGTAGAATCAACATAAAATAATAGCAACAATTCCCTTGTTCAGAAGTTTTTATTATTACATTTTAATTCTGTGAACATGTTCATAAAATAAAATAAGTTAAAATGTACACCTTCTTAGGTAAGATCCGTCGTCCTCAACTAATTGACTCTTTGGATGGGAATGATTGAAGTGCTATTGCATGGTTTCATTTGGGGGGATGGATGGTCCATAATTTAACAAGTGAACAAGGCATTAAACTATGCCCGCTATGCGATGACTATGAAAACTGGCAGCATATTATAGCATTCTGTAGAGAGACAGAACAACTTAGATTACAGGTGCTGCCGGAGAGATTTCTCAGGTCGGATCGTGGGAGAGTAGCGTGTTGGGATCTTTTAGGGCGGATCGAGAGTGAATCAAAAACATGCAGATTTTTGGGTACAGTAAGGAAATTGAGATGTAGCAAAATTGTAGATCAAACAAGGATATAGCTTATGTATTATCAATAAGAAGAATCTCAATATGGTCTTTGTTTTCGATCTTTAATTATGTTATATAATAAGTAGGTTTGATAAGTTGAATAGTCTGATAGTGCATTTGATGTCTGCAGGGACGGGGGAAGGGTGGTATGGGCGTGCGCATGTGTATATCTGTGGGGGGTGTGTGGGTGTATGTGTTTTTTTCTAATTTGTTTTCTAGCTATTTTTTTTAATTGTTAATGTACAGAATTATACTTTTTTATTTATACACACGGTCTTTTCATGGATGAGTGTAGGTATGTATTATTGTGATATAGTGTAAACATAGATTTTACTTATATATAGCCTATTATTGTTTTTGACACAGGTGTATTTGTAGGCATTTGTTTATATTATGATTATTTTTATTTATTTTTTTCATGGAAAAATAATGCACGTACGGCCAAGGGGCCCGTGCGCAATGTAAATGCATATGTATTTTCTTTCTTCTGAAAAAAGGCAATAAATTCCATTATCCATATCATATAAAATAAGGTATTCTTGATGTCCGACCCCACATTTAGGACCAGCAGTCCTCCGCACCAGTATCAACAATCATATCAAATAATGTAGCGACAAAAGACCTGCTAAAGATGGAACGGATGTTCTGAAGGGCCTACAGACATAAAGAATACCTATTTTATAAGTTGAGGACGACAGACCTTACCTAAGAATGTACGTTTTAACTTATTTTATTTTATGACTATCCACCTCAACGGTTTTACCAGTGAATTTTATTAGTATTGAATATGTTCATTTAGTGAAAACAGGTAATTTGTGCTTAAATTCTGCGCATTCATATTACTTCTACCCTGCATGATCGAAAGAAAACCTGCGAGTAAAAAAAGCGTTTGTTGATTAATCAAACATCGGAAAAAAATATTTTAAGGTAATCAAGACAATGTCAATTAGCTTGTATGAGAGACTGTACCTCTCAAATGCCCGAGTTATAACAGAAGAAGTCTCCTTGCTTCAAACATTTATGATTGATTAATTAATTCATGGCAAGGGTAGTTATTAATTAAATGCGTAGGAGGGGGTGTCAGGGGAAATTAACTCAGAGACATCTTGTGGCACTTTACTTGTTTCTAAAAGCTCACTTGCCTAGTACGTCTATGTCCATTCCATCAACTTGCAGTATTCTTTTGCAGGCTTATATATCATTCTCACATATAGAGTGATTTTGCAAAGATTTCCTGTTATGCAGGATATTTATCAAATTAATGCATTTTTATATAGGCCTACTACTAGCTAATACCCGGCGTGCACTGCTACACCTAAATAAATTATCTGTTTTTGCATTTAGATGTATAAGTAAAAGGAAAATTAAATCTAAATATATATCGTCATTATTTTTAGAAACCCCGTCCCGTGCTGGTTACCCGGCGTTGTCCGGGAATTTACGCATAAATGAGCTGAAAGACAAAATTCGTTATTTTGAGTTATCCATAAAAGAATACCCGCCGTGCGCTGCTATGCTTGCCCGGGAATCTACTTATCCCGATCTTCTTGGCATCAATGAAAGACAAAAATGGTTACTGTCAGTTATCCTTAAAAGATATGCACATGCTGTCGCGGACTTTTCTGTAGAGTTGTTTTTTAGATATTCAATTGTGTGTACAATACTTTTGTGTATTTGTTATGGTTTAGGCAGCGTAAGCCATTCAAGCTTACAAAAGCGATATTTTAAAAAATTTTTTCACTACAGAAGGTGATTTTTAAAGGGCTTGAGCATTAGAACTCTCTTATAACCAATAACCTTCCCGGAAAAATCCTGAACATTGCAAAAAGTCCCATGACAATCGGATGAATGATATGGCAGCACACGCTTGCCCGGGAATCTACTTATCCCTATCTCCTTGGCATCAATGAAAGACAGAGATATTCAATTCTATGTATATTAATTTGTATGCATTTGTTATGGTTTAGGCAGCGTAAACCATTTAAGGGTAAGAAAGGGACTTTTTACACGTTTTTTCACTGCAGAGGATGTATTTTAAGGGCGTAGGAGTTGAGTATCTCAACTCTCTTATAGCCTATGTTCATTCCGAGAATCTACTGAACATTTTGCAAAAAATCCCATCACGGTCGGATCAACGGCATGGCCATGCATAAAGAACGAACGAACGAACAAACAAACAAACATTCATTTTTATATATTAGATATTCTTAATCTTTCAAATAGCACATATGTTTTTAGAATATTTTTATTTATTGTGTTGGTGAAAGCTCTACTGTTGTAAATAATGAACTATACAGGGTGAATTTTAATTACACCGACAAACTGCAAGGACTGATTCCTGACTGTAAATGGAGGAAAAAATGTCCTAGGAATAAGTATCCATAAATGCATCGTTGCCACGGTAGATGGCACTGACGAATAGCATTGTTCTCTCGGCCCGTTGCATGGCCTGCTATATCACCGGGCGTAAGCCCCCTGGATATTTATCTCTGGGGTATCTGAAAAGCGTTGCGTACGCTGAACCAGTTCCTGATGTGCTTAACCTTCAACAGCGTATCCACGTCGCCTGTGACGCTATTCGGAGAGAGGCCGAACATGCGAAACACTGAGGCAATCCATAATACGACGTGTGAACGCGTGCATTGCATCCCATGGAGGCCACTTTGAACATCTGTCGTGACGTGGATGCGATTATGCTATGTACTGTGTGCCGGGACGATATGATGTTGTTACATGCACGTCGTTCATTTGCGGACACATGTTTATAGGACCTTTTTTCCTCCATTTTCAGACAGGAACGAGTCCCTGACGTTTGTCGGTGCAATTACTGTTCACTCTGTATTGTAGAACATAGCGGAACGTTTACTTCAAAGTCATGACAGTAATGTTGATGCGTCGCACGGACGTAGATGCTAATCGTGTATAGTTAGGAAAAAATAGCAAATGAAGCACTTCATTGCTCATCATTGTTAGTATTCCCGCATACAAACATTAATTGAAACTCACAGACTGACGTGAAGCGAGTGTACGCGTGATGACACGGAATAAGTTCGCAAATCATCCATAAATGAAGCAGGTCAATTTTCCGTTGTGTCGGATAATAAACAGGTGTAGCGGTCTCTACATCAAAACAGTATCGTCCGATTACTATACAACAGTGTAATACGTTCAGGGATTAACATTAATTTCAGTTCTAATATATGTACGTCTATTACAGATTTTGGTGGATTTAAAAAGCATAATTGTCTTGTTTATATTGTTTCTCTGTTTTTGCTACCATCGACAATACTACATAGTGCTGTCGTTTCTTTATTATACAACTGTAATTTTTGCTGCATTATACACTTTATGGAACATCTAACTACACCCGATCCCATCTTGAGGTTGTATTCCTGTTACTCCCGTCCCTCACCCATGCAAGTGTTGTTTACATCGTTTCAATAATTAGGTCGTCCTGCACTTGAAGGGTTCGGTTTAGGATCCGCTAAACTAACTTATTAACTAACCAACTAACTGTCTGTATGGGTTGATGGCCACAAGGACATAAGCTCTCCATATACCCCTATCCTGACCTAATGTTTCCAATCATCCTCTGTGTAATATAATTCCCTCAAATCATGGTTAATGTTATTCTCCCACCTCATTGTTGATCTACCAACTGGGCGTTTTCCCTCTCGTTTTCCTACAAGAAGCTTCCATGCCCCTCTTTCATTCCCAATTCGTGCCACATGTCCTATCTATCGTAGTCTATCAGACTGAAGTGTTGTTATATCCGACTTCCTATAAAGACCATGTAGCTCACTGTTACATAGTTTTCTCAATTCACCTGTCTGTTCATCTCTCTTTGGTCCAAAAATTTCCCTTTATTCTCAAATAATCGTAATTTTCTTTCCTCCCTTAACGTAAGAGTCAATGTTTCGCATCCGTATAATATAAATGGGAGAATAACAGTTTTACATATTTTCAGTTTAATGTTTTCTTGAGAGAAGTTGGGACGACAAGAGTCCCTATAATTTATAATAGCACGCGTTTCCAGAATTCAGCGTATGTTTAATTCCCTTGTGCATATCGTTCCTATTTGTAATTATCGTTTCTAGATATTTCAGTTCAGCCATTTACTTCAAAATTTCCTTAATTTGTCATTAGCAGTTCATTTCCATTATATAATATTTTTGTAAGTGTCCACCGCTGTGGTCTCGAGGTAGCATGCTGCCTTGTCACGCAGGGGGCCCGGGTTCGATCCCCGGTCGGGACAGTTTTTCTGGGTGAGGTTTTTATCGTGGTTTTTCCTCACCTGTAAGACAAATGTCAGGAAAAATTTAAGGCCCAAAACGGTCCCCGAAATCATATGGCCATCGCAATCATCATCATTCATATTGATCTTAGATTAAGCTTAGAAATAGGGGTTCTCCTGGCGCACATCTACCATCACCCACCATATCATCGGGGCAACGTAACCCCGCCTTCCAGGCGCCCCAACCTGAGAAGTGGGTTACAATTACGCCATTGCCAGGAGAGAAACCAGAAATGTATAAAATGCATTATATATATATATATATATATATATATATATATATATATATATAATAAAATGCATTATATATATATAATATTATATATATATATATTTCTATGTGTGAATATATACGTATTTAGTTTTATTGATGTTTACTTCTCCAGTCACAATTTCGTAGTTTACACAATAGAGTGCTAGCCCTGATAATACGTTTTATATAACATAATCGGTATAACATCCATATAATGTATATATCCATCCATCCATGGTAATTCTGCCTGAAGGCAGGTCCTTCACTGCAATCATAGCATTTTCATGCTATGCTTGCAGCTTTACTAGGGAATTGTGTAGGTGTGGTAGCTTCCCGTTGCTTTCCACACCGGTGAAGGATGATAATGATAATGATAATGATAAGGATGATAATGATAAGGATGATGGCCATATGATTTCGGGGACCGATTGGGCCTTAAAGTTTTCCTGACATTTGTCTTACAGGTGAGGAAAAACCCCGATAAAAACCTCACCCAGAAAAACTGCCCCGACCGGGGATCGAACCCGGGCCCGCTGCGTGACAAGGCAGCACGCTACCTCGAGACCACAGCGGTGGACAATATTATTAATTATATGTTTACCTTATATATATATATATATATATATATATATATATATATATATACTTTATGAACTAACTTCATGGCGCAAGAGATCTAAAATGTCTTGTTGGTCTCCACAAAGCTGGGCGATCATTTAATAATAATAATAATAATAATAATAATAATAATAATAATAATAATAATAATAATAATAATAGCTTTATTTTACCTGGCAGAGTTAAGGCCTTAAGGCCTTGTCTACCACTCAACCAGGTTTAAAAAAATACAAAAAAAAAATAGTCTTAAATCTACATTACAATAAATATATATAAACGATTACAAGTTATGAATACAATACAATTAATATTTATAATGTAATTTGATTTACTCTAAATTTAACGAATTAAATATATAATATGTACAAGATATATAAAAAACGAGGAAAAGATTAATGACATAGTATAAAATTAAATAAATAGAGAAAAATTAATTATTAGACAACAGGTAACTGTATAAGCGTGACTTAAAGGTACCAAGTGTGCGGCAACCCCTGATATCTTGAGGAAGGAGATTCATTTAACCAGTATGGGGGTGACAAATGGTCAGCATGTCGTTTTCCCGTATTTTAGCTGGTTTTCTAATTTTGTAGTAGCTTTTTATTGGTGACATACATGACCCATACTTGCCGTAATTTCATGATAAAATTACAACAGAGAAAATGCTTCTGAAATATTAATAAACAAACCCAATAATCATCTTAAATGATAAATCCAATTTTATTAATTACATGTTCACTTTATTGTGTTGAAATGGGCTTTAAAGCGCAATGTAAGATTTAAAGTTGTTTCTGGTGTAAATATGATAGTTTGTGTATGTTACTGATCGTTGTAAAGTCAGTGAGAACGATTTTCTGGCAGACTTAGGACATTTATGACATTTGAAATGGGTTCGAAGGATAGTTGCCATATTTCTGTTATTTTATTGTTGCTGGCGAGAATCCAGGAGTAAGTGAAATTGCGATAGTGTGGTTGGATTGTGATATACTAAGTTAAAATGGTACAAATACTTCCTACAAGTAAATTGCATGATTCATATTAATAACTCAGGCTATAAAAACAGAAATCACAACTAAATGTTCGTTTGATAATTACACTGTAAGTGACTTCTTGTGTTCGTAGGAAAAGGCCAAATAATGCAGTTAACGACAAAATATCTCCAGTAACCAAATACGCTGGGTGGATAAAAACTGTTGTTCAAGGATGTTGACTCTGTGTTTTTATACAAGGGCCCATTGTTTGCAGTAAGTTATTACTAAGGCTAGGATTTTTATCATCTAAAAGTCACCAAAATATCCACAAAAAATAAACTAAAATTTACAAAAAATATACATTTAAACATAAAAAAAATATAACTAAAATATTATATTGATACTTTTAAAATTCATGACGAACAAACAGTACCGATTTACAAGCTGAAGAAGCATATGCTTCGAAAGTACTCCACACCCCACATCCAAAATTGAGGAAGACTGAGATCTCTGGTATTCAATTTTTATATTATAAATATTAAAATATTAAAATTGGGCAATATTTACAGTTATCAAATAAAATAAGACTTGAAAGCATAATAATAGTCCCTTCGATTGGTTGCTGGCCAAAGGAAGGCAAGACGACTGATGGGGCTGCCATCTTATAGCCTCTGGTCAAGCTTTTCTGGAGAAGAAAAGAAAATAAAGGAAAGAAGAAATGGAAGAAAGGAAAGACTCCCTAACCCTCGGATGCTCCAATAGCGTCGGGGTCGAAAAAACAAGAGTTAGCCTAATATGTTTATAATTACATACCAAGAGGACGAAGATCACTGGGCCGTCCCATGAAACGCTGGAGGGAAAATTGTCTATAGGATCGGAACAGGCCTTGGCCTAATACTTGGAAGGAAGAAGAAGAAGAAGAAGAAGAAATAAAATATTTTTAATTCATTGTACACCATATTTATGTTTTTTCTGTTCCCACATGTTATTATATTATAGACCTATTCCTCAACTCGTGTCCAACTCGAGGTCGGGTCAAGGGATGAGATAAGATGAATCCCCTATATAGAGGTCTGTCAATGACAAGGATGACGGTCGACCACGCCTGATGTACCATCACGGGGGAAGATGAATTAAATGAAACGAGATGGATGAGATGAGTATGGAGAAATGGTGGAATGAAATTGTAGGAGGAGGAAACGGGAGAAAACCCCTAGAAAACCCTGCCCAAACTCCGTTTCGTCCACCACGAAACCCACATGGAGTGGCCGAGACTCGTTCTCTGAAAGGCGGGCGTCTAACCGCTTGCGCCACGGAACCGCCTCTGTTACATGTTGCTGAACGCTAAATTATATATCCGTGGTTATTCCTAAGTCACAGTTTACAAAGCAATATTTCGCCATCATTCGTAAACAGTTTTTCGCGAAATTTTTTAAAATATTTTTTTCTCCTTTCTTTCTCGTTTTCTTTCGTTTACACTGTTCTTCTTTTGTTTTACATTTGGTGACCTTTTTTACCTTATTCACACATAGAACACAAAGACAGGATACACACCCAGACCCAAGGTTGAGATTTAAAATCCCCTACCTCGCCGGGAATCGAACCCGGGTCGCCAGAGTGGAAGGTAGGGACTCTACCTACTACGGACAAAATATTGAGACACAAACTGTTTTAATTTTATTTCAACGCTGCTTCTCTGCAGACATTTTTTTCTTTAACTTTAAAACATACACTTTCAATTTCAATAACATTCAATACCATCTGATTGAAGCGCAACAATGCACAAAAATATTTGCTTACTGGTGTGTACGTTGAGGAATATTTCTCTTTATTATTTCAGATGTATTTTTTCTTTATCTCATTTTTGTGAACCTTTTTCCATAGAAGACTTTCACCTACTATTGATATTGGATCACTTTGACCTCCAACATGAATTTTACATTCTAACCCATTATAGATTAGGAACAATAATCACAAATAGGAATGAGATGCACAAAGAAATTAAACATAGACTCAATTCTGGAAATGCGTGCTATTATGCATTACAGAGACTCTTGATGTCCCAACTCCTTTCAAAAAACGTTAAACTGAAAATATATAAAACTATTATTCTACCAGTTATATTATATGGGTGCGAAACATGGACTCTTACTTTAAGGGAGGAAATCAGATTACGAGTTTTTGAGAATAAAGTTCTTAGGAAAATTTTTGGACCAAAGAGAGATGAACAGACAGGTGAATGGAGAAGACTACTTAACAATGAACTACATGGTCTTTATAGGAAGCCGGATATAATAAGAACAGTTAAGTCTCGTGGACTGCGATGGACAGGACATGTTGCGCGAATGGGGAATGAAAGACGTGCATGGAAGTTTCTTGTAGGAAAGCCAGAGGGAAAACGCGCAGTTGGTAGACCGAGAATGAGGTGGGAGAACAACATTAACTATAATTTGAGGGAAGTAGATTATACAGGGAATGATTGGAAAACATTATCTCAGGATAGGGATATATGGAGAGCTTATGTCCGCGCGGCCATGAACCTACGGGTTCGATAGTGCCGGTGAGTAAGTAAGTAAATAAGTAACCCATTACAGATTCCTTTATTGAATACGGCAATCCTATCCTCGGGGGTTACTGTTAAGCCTGGTATATACATAACGTTTTGTCGTCAGTCTTGCATGATCAGATAAGATTGACACAGAAATCGTGCGGCTACATTATTCAAACTTGAACTCACTCTTGTACACAAAGCTCCAGTCCATCGGTCTTTTGCGAGTTTGTCAAACCTCATTCAGTTCATGCAAAACGTTCAATTTTCCGTACACACGCAACGTTTTGTTTGACAAACTTGACATGATCATGCAAGACTGATGACAAAACATTACGTGTAGACCAGGCCTAACTTGAGAGTAAAATCTATATTGAGAATTACAACGAAATAGGCAAAGAAGATATATTTTATCCTTTTCTAAAACGCGGTGTGTAATTGTGAGGAATGTAACTACTTTAATGAACATAGTAAAAGTCGTTCCTATCACTCCTCTTGGAAGCATAGAGTCTTTGTGAAAGCACGCCACCGGACTCTGTTTTTTGCCAAATTCCTGACTTCATTCCAACTTTTCCCTTACTGTGCAAGTTATGTTGTCCCTGTGCTGAACCATGTAATTTTTGGTATTCCCCCTTTTGTAGGCATTCCCTGTGGATTCCATTAAAATGCTCTCTTTGGCACGCTGTCTAGTTCTCTTCTGAGAGTGTGTAAAATTCATTTCCTTTTGCGACATTTAATCTTCTTCCATTTCATATCCTGTGATGTTATCCTCCACAATTCTTCGTTTGATATGGTTTTTGGTCACCAGATTCTAAAATATCACATATGTTCTTTTTTGCAATTTTCTATACAATGCGATTGTGCTCTTCCAAATCTCACACCCATATGGCAATATAGTTTTCACATTTATATTAAATAAGTCTTAATTTAATTATAGTTGAGATTTAATGAACATGGAAGAAATAAATTGTGTGAGAACTTTTTTTAATTCTTCAGAGTGAAACTATGACGAATATGACCTTCAACTTATTAAAATATGCTCTATCACATAGAAATGGCCAAATATACATAAATATATTTAAATTTATGTCCACCGCTGTGGTATCGAGGTAGCGTGCTGCCTTGTCACGCAGCGGGCCCGGGTTCGATCCCCGGTCGGGACAGTTTTTCTGGGTGAGATTTTTATCCGGGTTTTCCTCACCTGTAAGACAAATGTCAGGAAAACTTGAAGGCCCAAACGGTCCCCGAAATCATATGGCCAACGCAATGATCATCATCCATATTCATCTTAGATTAAGCTTAGGATTAGGGGCTCTCCAGGCGCACCCATCATATCATCAACCTCAGAAGTGGGTTACAATTACGCCCCTTCCAGGAGAGAATACCAGAAATGTCTAAAAAGGACAAACTGGGGGAATTAAAAAATTGTTTAAATTTATATACTTCAATTCAATTAGTTTTTTTTGATAACAATATATTTACATATATTTAAGGGCGATTCCAGTATTAGTAAAAATGTATGTTACATCATAAAAACTTAGTTCTACTTATTATAGAGTTATGTGTTACAGATGTAACGTACTTTATTAATGCAATACACTATAAGTCGGAAGGCGCGGTTTCGAGTCCAGATGGAATCTGGATTTTTTGGCGGCATCATGAACTTGGGATCGACTCAGCTACTAACGGAAATGAGTACCAGACACAAGTTATATTATAGGCATAACGGCGGGTTTCACGCAGAGCTGACATCTAGGTTTGATTGTCTAGGAAGTAGGCAGACTTAATCCCTCAGTACATAAAGGGCCTAATAAGGACCTATGTAGGATAACTATCTTTTTTACCTTTTTTAGATTTGTCAGAAGAGACGATGAATAATCGATTAATTTGTATTTTTCTTTGTAATCTATCATAAACCATTTTATCGAAGTCCAAATGATATGATACAAGCCTAACACAACAATAATACAGTAAGTCACCGGACATTAATAATAATAATAATAATAATAATAATAATAATAATAATAATAATAATAATAATAATAATGTAAGGTCACATAAAAGCCATAGATAAACTGGTAGAGAGACACAAGTCCATCTTATTCAACGTATCTAATTAATGAGAGAATCGATGTGATCGGAGTGTAGAGCACTGTCAGACACTCTAGTTGATAAGATTGCAGGGAGAGGGCGTGGTCTGACACCTCACAGCTTGTTGCGTGACCGCCTGGCCACATGACGGAATCCATCACTCAACAATAACAACCTTACATTACTGTCATGTCAGCTTGAGTACACCGAGCCCCATAAGAAACACTAGAATAATGCACCACGTGTGAAGTAAGCATTAAAATTACAAATAATAAAGTCTGAAAAAATGTCCAAGGAAGTGGATAGAAATAATTCACGATTGAATCAGATTTTGCGTTGTTTCTGAAACTGTAATATAACGATGGACTAAATAAAAAAAGGTTCAACCTTTCAGACAGATTTTTTCCTCTGAAAACAAAATTCACTATACACACAAATGTATCTCTACCTCTAAAGAGTCAGCTTGTTCCTTCAAATTTATCAAATTATTCGTAATGCACATGCCCAAAGGTATCACCACCAATAACAAATGTGATTTATTTTCAGTCGTTTAAGTTACAAATTTCCTATTCGTCTTGTATTCTGTAGAAACTCGCAAAGTTTTTGTGAAAATAAAATTTTGAATCATGCGAAGAATATGAGAATACATAGAGTTAAAATGGCGCAATATACATTATAGTAGGAAGTGAAATATTATATTAGATTCAAGTTAAAATATTTGATCTATAAGATTCGGGTCACAAGAGACGCATATGTGGAGATCTATGGAAACTAGGGGAGATTCTCTAACATAAAATCTATAAGTACGATTATTCTGTCGCTATTAAATTAGAAAATATTCATGATTCATTTCGGTAGTGATTCTACCGGACACACTGTATATCGAAAATAAATGTTATAAACTGAATGGTTGAGAGCACAAGTAGACCGAGTCCACCGTGTCAGAGAAATAATATATTAAAAGTTATTAATCTATATTTAATTTTAGGGAGTATTTAAAAAACTATTTACTAAATCATTGGCACTATGAAAACTTAAAATTTCATGGCATAAGCTCTCCATACATCCATATCCTGATCTAATGTTTTCTAATCATTTTCCTATATAATTTACTCCCTCAATCATAGTTAAAATAATTATGCCATGCAATTCCTGGCGTTCTACTTGGATCTTTCTCTCTGGTTTTCCTATTTTAAGCTTCCATTCCCTTCTTTCTTTTCCCATTCGGGACACATGTCCTACCAATGACAGCCTATGAGACTTAAGTGATGTTATTACATCCGGTTTCCTATAAAGATTACATAGCTCATGTGGTTTCCTCTCTTTAATCCAAAATTTTCCTAAGAACTGTATTCTCGAATACTGGTAAACTTTTCTCCTCCCTTAAAGTACGAGACCTTATTTCGCAATCATACAATAGAACTGGATGAATAATTATTTTACAATCTTTTTTAGGATAAATTGGGATAATAAGATAATAATAATAATAATAATAATAATAATAATAATAATAATAATAATAATAATAATAATAATAATAATAATAATAATAATAGGATGCGTTTCCAGAGTGTTGTCGATGTTTAATTTCTCATTCCAGATTGAGAAAACCAACTATAACGGCTGGGGGACCCGACTTGCTGACTAAATATCATCCCTATGCTGTCTGTATGATCGCCCACATACGTGTTAACATATATGGATGTGAGGTCAGCAGTCGGCTGGTAGTCCAACTGTATTCTAGAGCTGTCAGCCATGGAGTTAAAATTATAATTAGTTTCCCTACCCCAACCCTTAACTTTTTTTAAGTTTCTGGCATATTTATACGCCTACTGAATCCAGCAGCCACGGCAACATTAAAGATTTTAGGTCGTAAGATCAAAAGTCGAAAAACTGCAATTAATATAGAATTCGTCTGGAACAAAATATCGTAGGGCTTATTGCGATTAAATCATCAGGTATGTAACGTACGAATTAATAACTAGAGCTGTGAAAATTAATCACTCTACGAAACACTCGTTTGGTGTGAGAGTGAAATTAAAATGATTTGAAGGGACTGAAAAGTGATATAAAGTACAAAACACAAACTGGCAAGACAATTTATCTAATGTCGATTACATTAGACGAAAAGTGTTCGAGGTTGTTAAACTTCAAGATGAGTTTAAAATATAAGAAAATAAGGATACAATTAGAGAGGCAGGATGAATATTTTATATTCCAGAGTTTTGAATTATTATACTGTCACCACTGATTGATTTTCTCTATGAATATTACAAGAGACTCGCTTCTAGAAATTTTGAAAAATTTAAAATGGGATCTACTTCATGTTTACGACGAGAAACAGAATCGAAATTAGTTGGTCACATAAGAGTGTTGCAAGTTTGCAGTCTTTGCTCCTACTATAGATGCAGTTGCGAAGCTTGAATTTAACGCATTAGAAATGTGTGGTATGCAGAATATCTTCAATAACTGTTAAAGAAATCCTTGCATCTTTGTGAGAAAAGCAGAAAGTGTGTCTATTCCGAGGGCTGAAAGTATGACAAGAAAAGAAGGCAAATGTATCCATCCAGTTATCAAAGTTCTTAGTGATAGTGATTTTTTGAAATCTACGAATGTCTTTAGAGTATTTGAAACAGGCAAATTGTAGTAATGAAGAGAAGTCGAGATATCCAATTTATGACCTCTGGGAAAAAATATTTTCAGGATAACATGTTGCAATGCACCTTTGACAATTTACTTCATTGTTTCAAAATAGTAAAAAGGAATAACGGGGTTTCTGGAGACAAACCACCAGAATCTGTAGCAATGATGAGTAGGGAATCAGCCTAATTTTATTTAGTGGCTAAAAATAATTTTACACCAAGAAATCTGACTGGGAAGACTCTTATAATTTTCGATGGTCACTCATCGGACAAATTATACGGATATTTTAAATTTTCTTTGGAGATTGAAATAGTATTGTGCCTGTCAATTAATAATAATAATAACAATAATAATAATAATAATAATACCAATAATAATACCAATAATAATAACAATAATAACAACAATAATAATAACAATAATAATAATAACAACAACAATAATAATAACAATAACAGTAATAATAATAATAATAATATATTATTATTATTATTATTATTATTATTAACTTAGACTCTTACATTAAGGTAGGAAAACAGATTACGAGTATTTGAGAATAATGTTCTTAGGAACATTTTTTGGACCAAAGAGAGATGAGCAGACAGGTGTATGGAGATGACTACATAACAGTGAACTACATGGTCTTTATAGGAAGCCAGATATAATAATAAAAACAGTTAAGTCTCGTAGACTGCGATGGGCAGGACATATAGCACGAATGGGGAATGAAAGACGTGCATGGAAACTTCTTGTAGGAAAACCAGAAGGAAAACGCTCGGTTGGTAGACCAATAACGAGGTGGAAAAATAACATTAACTATGATTTGAGGGAAGTAGATTATACAGGGAATGATTAGAAAACATTAGCTCAGGATAGGGGTGTATGGAGAGCTTATATCCGCGCGGCCATGAACCTATGGGTTCGGTAGTGCCAGTGAGTTAGTTAGTTATTATTATTTCATATCGTTAAAATTAATAAATAAATTCTATAGAAAAACAAGCGGCACACACGAGTAGAATTAGACACCGTTATCGGATTAACCGAAGATTCTAGACACAATATAGCCTTATGTGTTTGATTATCTACAAATGTGAAATAAAAAAAATGAAGACGATTCTTTTTTATCATTCTATAACTTATTTGGTAGATGAATTCTAAGAATAGAATAATATTACAGTTTTTATTTCAAACAAAAGTTAATCACATTTGTTACCATGGTGACAAGACTTTTCTGGATACAAGGAGATGCTTGTTCAATTTCGCAATCATAAATATTTAATTTCAACAAATTATCTTTTCTGTTATATGTTTACTTAAGAAAAATCTCAAACGTACAGTACTATGCCTTCTTTCATGAATATTAAGTCTCTGAAAACGATGTCAAGAGTCAATTTATGTCGAACGCAAGAGGAGATGAATATAAAGCATTCAGAAAACAAACAGATTGCACAGCTTAACTATATAATGAAGATCAATCTTATAATTTGAAAGACAACTTAGGTGGACTTAACTTTGACGGAGTTTTGCGTTAATAAAACTCTGCTTCGAAGGTTATGTAAAACATTTTTGTGGACTTCCTCTCTCATTTCTCACACTTGTGAACAAAGTTTTGAAACAACGTACGTAAGTATATTATATGCATGTGTGTACCGGAATATATAACTAACTCACTATCGAAACTCTCTCTTCAACTAACATTTTTCAGTAATTCCCTATATAATTTAACTCTTTAAATTAGCTTAAAATTATTCACCCACCTTTTTCTTTGCCTACCTACTGGGAGTTTTCCCTCTAATTTTTCTACAAAAAGTTTCCATGCCCAAATTTTATTCCCCAATCGTCCCGTATCTCCTGCCCAATGTATTCAGTGAGACGTAACTTTTCTCATTACATGTCGCCTACCGTAAAGATTATATATGCAGCACACTACATATAGTTTTCTCCATTCGCCTGTCTGTTCGGTCTCTTTTGATTCAAAAATTGGGCTCAACTGCACTTCTACTAGCGCTTGATTTTTCAGTTATATTGTTGTAAACTATAGCTCTTCTTCTGTATTTACTAACATTATTTAATATTTTAAACTTTTTCAAACAATTATAACATTATTAGACACTTTTGAAGTATTTATTTGAATTTGCAAATCACAATATTATGACACTGTTAGACAATATTGTGAAGCTAACTGCTATTTTCTCCACAGAGTATATTACTTAGTCTATGATTTTTCTATCGCTGTTTTGGGTTACCGCTGTTGGATCAGCGTTAGGGAGTGATAAGTAAGTGTACACCCATTTTTAATAAACGTTTGGTAATTTTAATATTATTAATATATTTTTTAAACATATATTTGGGGATTTATTGCATATATTGGTCATTTAAATTTCATAGCGACGGATAGTAATCGGTATGTGGTTCGATTGTGGGTTATCGCTGGCTCTATAAATTCCGGCGCATGCGCAATGTTGTTGTATAGGACAAAAATATTTCACGCTAGTTTAAGTGAAGTTTTTCTAAAAATTGTTTCAAGCACTTTATTCTCAAATATTCGTAATATTTTGTCATTTGTCTTCTCTTAGAGTAAGAAATCAGGTTTTCGAATCCACATAACTGTAAGAATTTATATTTGAAGAGAAAAATTATACGCTCAGACCGGGACTTGAACCCGGGACCCTTGGTTCTCTAGACCAAGTGCTCTACCAACTGAGCTACCTGAGCAAGTACCGATCTAAACGCAAATCTTTCTCTATATACATTGTAATTCCCATCCACCAAATGCTGTGAAGCCATGCTTCTATTTTGCAAATGGCGGCTCCTTTTATTAAGAAGACATATTTGGGAATTATACATTACAGCCAGTACGGCTTTTTCCAAGTTTTTATTATTGATTTCGTACATCTCAATGATGGATAAATCATATTTGAAGAGAAAAATTATATTATATAATTTATATAATTTTTCTCTTCAAATATGATTTATCCATCATTGAGATGTACGAAATCAATAATAAAAACTTGGAAAAAGCCGTACTGGCTGTAATGTATAATTCCCAAATATGTCTTCTTAATAAAAGGAGCCGCCATTTGCAAGATAGAAGCATGGCTTCACAGCATTTGGTGGATGGGAATTACAATGTATATAGAGAAAGATTTGCGTTTAGATCGGTACTTGCTCAGGTAGCTCAGTTGGTAGAGCACTTGGTCCAGAGAACCAAGGGTCCCGGGTTCAAGTCCCGGTCTGAGCGTATAATTTTTCTCTTCAAATATGATTTATCCATCATTGAGATGTACGAAATCAATAATAAAAACATGTAAGAATTTAGTTTAACATTTATTGTTTGGAATAGAGATGACAAGAGTCACTGTAATATATATAAAAGGATGGATTTACAGAGCATTTGTAATTTATGTTTACACCTCATTCATGTTTGTAATCAAAGTTCCTAAGTATTTTAGTTCTGTCATTTCTTCAACATTTCCATCATTTGTTATCAAGTGTCCATTCAACAATCCATTTCAGATAATAATTTGTAATATCAAAATTGATTACTTGCATAATAAATAAAGACTCAAATTGCCCCACAAGCTGATTTTTAATAAGCTTGTCTGAGAAAAAAAAAAGGAAAAGAGTGTCCGATTGGAAGCTGCCAGACTATAATAAAAGGCTGTGACAAGTTTCAAATTTAAGGCAAAAAAACTACAGCAATGAAATATTATAAAAAATATGGGAGAGAGGGCCATGGAGAGAAAATTATAAATTGTGAGAAACCAGGGAAATGTGAGTAATATTTACCATGTAGGGTGTAAATTAGGGACTTCGATATGTATTAATTAAATAAAAATAAAACATAGTTTTATTTGATTTTCATATTAATTATATAATTCAGTGACAGCTGTTTCGGTACACTGTAGACATGTTAACAAATTATGAATTGTGTTGCAACTGATCTAAGCAACAATACAACAATATTTATTTAAATTTTTAAATTTAACAAAGGGGATTCATTCAAATCAAGTTGAGAATTTAACAGTTTGTTACTACTTTTCAATTTATTAATTTCTACAGCCTCCAAAAGATCTAACTTCTTACCCTTTTCACAAACATGTAAAATTTCAAAATTTGGATCAAAACAATGAATAGATTGGAATAGGTGGTTAGCATATTTAGAATATTCTAAATTTCTGTTATATGCTCTCATGTGTTCCTTTATCCGAGAGATAAAAGGTCTACCAGTTTGTCCTATATAGACATTGTCACATGTGCCACACTTCAATTTATATACACCTGATAATTTTTCTTTTTTTGTTTTGGTTTTATTGTTTTTTATTATATTTTGTAGAGTTTTATTAGTTTTAAATGCCACATTAATGTTCAACTTTTTAAAGTGTTTAGATATTTTATTTGAAAGTGGGCCTATGTATGACATTACGACATATTTCTTTATGTTTTCTTTGGGTAAAGGAAAAACTTTGTTAATTGCTTTTTTGTAATGAACTTTCTTAATTAAATATTGTATAATTTTAGGGTCGTAGTTATTATTAAGAGCTAATTGTTTAATAATATTCAATTCATTATTATATTCCAAGGGTGAAAGAGGGATATTTAAAAGTCTATGAATGTAATAAAATAAAATAAGTTAAAATACCTTCTTAGGTAAAATCCGTCGTCCTCAACTTTTAAAATATGTAATCTTTATGCCTGTAGGCCTTTCAGGACATCCGTCCCATCTTCAGCAGTTCATTCTTCGCTACAGCATCCAGGTTGATGTTTGATGCTGTAGCGAAGAATGAACTGCTGAAGATGGGACGGATGTCCTGAAAGGCCTACAGGCATAAAAATAACACATTTTAAAAGTTGAGGACGACGGATTTTACCTAAGAAGGTATTTTAACTTATTTTATTTTATGACTCTCCACCTCAACGGTTTTAACAATGAATTTTATTAGTATTGACTCTATGAATGTAACTATTAATGGCTGCCATCTTATGAGTATATGGGTGAAGAGAAGGACTATGGATAGTGGTATCAGTATGAAATGGTTTGTGAAATATACCAAACTGAAACTTATTATCAATGTGTTTTATTGATAAATCCAAGAAATTTATACTATTATTTGTTTCTAATTCCATTGTGAAATTAATAATTCTGTGAATGTTATTAATAATGTGTGAATTCGCGCATTATGAT
>JASPKZ010006462.1:1700000-1710000 GCA_030220185.1 Diploptera punctata | reverse complement strand
ACAGACAAAGTAAGAAATAAAGATGTGCTAGACAGAGTGGGTGAAAGAAGAACAATGCTGGACTCATAAAGAAGAGGAAAATAATTTGGATTGGCCACTGGCTAAAAAGAAACTGCCTTCTGAAGGATGCCCTAGAAGGAATGGTCAACGGAAAGAAAGTTAGAGACAAAAAAAAATACATAAGATGATAGACAATATTAAAATAAATGGTTTGTATGCAGATACAAAAAGGAAAGCTGAGTTAAGGAAAGAGCGGAGAATGCTGAGTTTGCAGTGAAAGACCTGCTCTTGAGCAGAACACAATGAATGAATGAATTGTTATGTATCCCAATTGGGTATCGGAGTCGATTGCAACTTCTTTGGCTAGTTGGTCTGCCATTCATTACAATCATTTCCTGCATGGGACGTGTCCCATATAAAGTGTTAGATTAATTTTTGTTGTACTGTTTGGTTCTTATACTGTGGATTAATCTATTGTGTTTATTGTTGATCCTGAGAAGATACAGTGTTATAGAGTTATCGGTAGAAGGAATAAAAAGTCTTTATAATGGCACGAAAATTGTCCTTAATTTAGATAATTATTCCAGAGAAGAAATTGTAAAAAATCAAGGAGTTCGACAAGGGTGTACATTATCACCTACATTGTTTAATATATATTTTGACGAGGTTATACGAAAGTGGAAAAAATTAAGTCCAGTAGGAATACAAATTAATAAGGAAATGTATGCAGACGATCTGGTAATTATACAGAAGTCAGAGGACGATTTACAAAGAGCCATTTACACGTTGAATCAATTAGGATTATATTATAATACCAAAGTCTCAACTTCAAAAACTAAAATTATGGCTTTTCAGAGCAAAGTGCCAGTTAGAGTAAAAATAGTAATCAATAATGAAATAATAGAACAGATAGCACACTTTAACTCTTTTGGTTCAGATATAACATACAGCTACGATTGGGATATACCTAATAAATTAAATCGATATCATATAATGTGTGGCACTATAAGAAGAGCCCTCTGAAAGACTCGAAGAGAAACAGCTCAGGTTTTATAAAATTATGGCTGGTCCTGTTCTTTTATATGGATCTGAATCTTGTGTACTTACAAAAAAATAAATCTCACACATTCAAGCCACTGAAATGAAATTTTTAAGATCCGTAAAAGGATGTATTACACAATGGATGGATTACACAATGAATCAATAAGAAATGAACTGGATATATTTTCAATAGTCGATAAACTAGAAGAGCACAAATGCCAATGGAAAGAACATTTAGTCAGAATGGACAATACAAGATTACCCAAAAAGATCAACACCTACAAACCACATGGAAAAATATATTTTGGACGGCTAAGGAAACGATGGACTTGAGACCGGAACAGGTCGCATTGACCTAATCCTGGAAAGAAAGAACAAGAAGAGTTATCGGTATGTATTGATACTGTTTTATTCAATCGGGTACCACAGTATATTTACTGTATTATTTTCCAGGGATTTTGCTATTGTTATATGTTATGCTAGTTAGAACATCAAATTTTGATGCTTAATTTGTATTCGAGATGATTGACAGGAGATCACTATTATTCCGGAACCAACGACTGCCTCGCTTTTACTTCCATTTGTGAATGTATGTCTGTATATTCCGTATTTTTGTCTTTATCTTGGATGTTAATGATGTCAGCCGGATGAGGCCACTGTCTGTAGTCCATTACTAAGTCTAATATTTCTCCTTCTTTGTTTTTCCTTCCGCTTCTGGTACTGTAATATTTTTCGATCTCTGTCAACTCAATTGTTGTAGGTATTGCTCCTGCTACTACACACGAGGCTTCATACGAAGTTGTTCGAAAGGCTTTAGTTATGTTAATGATAATCAGCCTTTCGAAATTTCAAATGATATGCGGAACTATACATAGAACATTAAAAAATAAAACAAGAAGAGATACTAGATTGAAGTTTTATAAAACATTGGCAGTTCTTGCATTACTTTATGGGAGCGAAACTTGGGTAATGTCCAAAAAATTGCAAGGTAGAATACAAAGCGCAGAAATGAACTTCCTTAGAAGAACAAAAGGCTGCACAAGATTGGTTCGGATAAGGAATGAAGATATAAGAACAGAGTTAAACATATATCAATTGGATGAGAAAATCAGAGAATATAGAGAGAAATGGTTTACACACGTGGAAAGAATGAATGTATAAATATTACCAAGAGCAACATTCAACTACAAGCCAAGAGGTTCAAGGAATGTAGGAAGGCCAGTGAAAAGATGGACAGAACAACTGTGAGGCGGAACAGGCAATTTGCCTAGCCCGTGAAGTGAAGAAGAAGAAGAAGAGGAAGATAATCAGCCTTTGCACAGGCCACAGACTCTACGCATTGTACTAACCTTTGAGAGGCTGGAATACCATATGAGGCTAGTGGTAATATTGCTCCATTTTAAGTAATATTTAAAACATTAGTTAGTAAACCCCAGTTAATTTTAGCAGAATTACAAAGTGTACCTATAAATGTCATGGCTTTATCCGCTCTCTATGTTGGTTAAATTTAAAACGTTTGTCTCTTAGTAATGCGAGTTTACCAGCCTCATGGGCTAGTGGTCAGTGTTTCTGACTACAGTTCATGAGGTCCTGAGTTCGATTCCCGATCACACCACAGGAATTTTTCCTTAAAGAGAATTATTCCTGTTGTTTGCGCATGGTCTGGAATTTAGGTTAAATTTAGGTTAAGGACTCTCAAAGCGCTTCATTTTCATTTATCATCCATCATGTAATCGGGGTAACGTAACTCCATCTTACAGGTGCCCCATTCTAAAAATGGTTTACATTTCCGCCAAAACCAGGGGAGAAGGCCAGAAATGTCACAAAAGCAATCTGATGACATTGTACAAGAAAAAGTATTCGGAGGCATTTAATTGTGGTTGTCTGCTCTATTTTTGCAGTGCTGATGTACATCAACACTCGAAGTTATATTTGAGATACTACTTGGAAGTCCATAGTACTAGACTACTAATTAGAGGAGAATGATGAATTAGAGGATTTTGATGGCCAGCTGGATGGAGATTTCATACTTCGTTTGAAGGATATTCGTGATACTATAGAAACAAAATTATCCCCTGGACCTGTTAATCTAAATGTAGAATTGTTCAAGATTTTATTATATATCATAGCAGATGTGGAAGACTAAAAACACACACACACACACACACACACACACACACACACACACACACACACACACACACACACACACACACACAAGAAGGGGAACAATATTTAAAATGTTCAAGACAGGAGACCCAACTAAATGTCATATCCCTAAAACTATTTCTCTACTCAATATAATATACGAAATATTATCAGTTATATTATGTGATAAAATAAAACCACATACAGAAAATGAGAATGTTTGTGATCAGTGAGCTTTAATCAACTACGAATTAGATATTCGGACAGCCGAGTCTACGACAAGGTAACATCACCTAGAAGCACTCGCCACTGAAGATGCCCTCCGCAGTTGAGGAAGAAACGTCTGGAAGAAATACCAGTTATAGACCACGGCCACATAGCCCGGAATAAATAATAGTGTTTGTAATCATCAAACGAAGTAACAAAATGCCATTATTTGGGAGAAAGATACATGAAATTTTAATTTCCGTTAAACTGTTCTAATAACATCCGTTTATTATAGAAAATTACCTCCTGAAATCAAATTTGTAATTAGTGTCTCCGTGACGCGCATAGGTTTTAAGCTATATGTAATTTCATTTTTTGAAAACTTTCATTTCCACATTATGTATTTAGGCTATACAGGAACAACTTGTAACTATTAATAATTTGGTCACTTACAAAATTATTTAGAAAAATTTTATGCATTATACAACAAAACATATACAAATCTTATTATAATACATTAATTATATTTTATGAAAAAAATCTAATTTAATATTAGAGAATATGAAAACAAATGCACTTCTTCCTATGAATTTAAAAGGCTTACTTTTTTAATTGTATGTTCAGTTTTGTAGTTAATAATAATTTTCCAGCAATAGTCAGCAAGCATCCCAGGCATCCATTTACCTTCATATAGCTTTTCCATGGACATAATATATTTATGGAACCTTTCATCTTGTTCGTAGGAGATGTCACAGCAACTCTCGGGAAAATAATGTAGATGTGAATCTAGGAAATACATTTATGAGGATATGTGACAACCTAAATCCCTATATGATTTGCCATTTGTTTAACAAGTTGTTCATAGTCGTCAGATCTTTTTCTTCTCAGAAAGTTTTGTATAACATTCTTGAAACATGAACAGGCGACATACACAGCCGAATTTAAGATGGAGATAAATAATTCCTTAACCATAAGGGAATCTATATTGCAGCCCCTGAGTTGAAAGTAGGAATTCTATCGATTAACACCGACATCGAACCAATAACTTAAAATTTTGACTTCAAACTATTGGATTTATATGTAATCTAGAATTCAGTTAACGTTGTTTATTATTAAGAAACGGCTGCTACTAACGAGTAGAATTAATCCACATGTCGGCTTGTGGCTCCCCAGTTAGCACTGGCTTATATTTCTTGCTTCTAGAGCTGGGCATCATATCAGATAATACTTGTCCATTTCCTCCTCTTGTTCACACAGGAAAATATTTGTCGGTACAAGCAGTCATGCCCGATGGTTAATTTAAATTTTGCAACTGCATTACTCCTCGACCAATCTGGTAAGGTTTCGACTGTGTGTGTCCTTCGTTCCTCCATTGACCTTTCTTGGAGTTCATTTCTTCGTGCAGACTTGAACGTGTTCTTGATAATTTAAATTACTGTATGAAAATATATTTTCCGATTAATGGTTTTCAGTATCATAGTTCACTTCAATGAAAGGGCAAAGGTCATTCCATATTACATCGCAACGACCTGGGATACCTTGAACTATTATATTGTTCATTCCTTTCAATAAGATGTACAGTCTGCTGCATGGAGACTAGGGCAATCGATAAGTATTGGCAACTCTGCTATAACATCGCAAAACAAATTTAAGTTAGTTTTGACATTACGAACTTCATTTATAGTATCTTGCCAAGTCAACTATATGTTGACAAATCCTTAGACGACGGAGTACTCCATCTGCAGCATCATTTCTGGATATCGCTTTCGTCTGATCGATCGAGAGCTTTCTGGAAATCAACTTATAATCGAATGCCTCGCAGAGAATAAGAGAATGTCTCCCAGAGAATTTCTCTTGGACAATTAGTTAGTCACAAGGACCCCTATCTGGTGAATTTGGTGGATGTTCAACTACTTCCCAATTCCACCTTCTAAACAAATTCTAACGAATGTATTAATAAAATATTGCTATTTCGAGGTCTTCAATACGTAGTACAGATTTATACAACAAAGACTGTCAACAACATACTACAAAATTACAATGGTAACCACTAGGATCGCTGATTTACAACAGTGTTGCCACTAGTTATCGAATGACCCAGTAGTATGAGTAATATCTTCGATTGTTAACAAAAATAATGACAATCTTTTAATAAGGCGATTTCTGAATAGTGTCCTGTAGTTACAACTTTGGAAACGTAGTAATACTTGACGAGGTCTGTACTTGCTACTTTGCGTGATGGTTAAGTAGCCACTCAAGCCGACAAAGACCGTATCATCATCATCAACATGACGTCATGAAGCTCCACCCCCATTTTCTCCCCCCTGGAAATTAATTAACTGTGTGCAGGGAGCCCCGTCTCACTTTCTCTTTATTTGCAAATATTTCTTTTCAACCCCCACCACTCCTTAGCCGGGTCGATATTTAACCCCAAATTAGGTGTCAGGAATTGTTCTCAGTGATCTTGAAACAGCCCTTTCTTTTTAATATAACACGAAATATTGCAGGAAAATGTTACCAATATACATTATGTTGGCGAGCCTTTTCTACAATCTAAACTTGAACAGCCTAGGTTAAACCAAAAGTTAGTACTGTATATAGCCTTAATAAAGCGAAGCAATTTCTCATTAATTTCACACATTCTCTCACTCTTTCTTTCATCCTTTCTCTTTCTCTGTCTTGAGATACTTGTGTTGTCTTGAAATACAAATAATAATAATGATAATAATAATAATAATAATAATAATAATAATAATAATAATAATAATAATAATAATAATAATAATAATAATAATAATAATAGTAATAATAATAAAATAATAATAATAATAATAATAATACAGTAAAACCTATCTGCGAAGGAACATGACGGTTCCTTAAATATATTTGCTTCTTGGCAGTTTTCCTTCTTATAAAGAGTTCCCAAATTACTAGCTTGAATTTTCTCACGCAGTTTAAGGGTTTTACATGCACGCTTTAAAGACATAACGTATTGACTGAAATACAGACAAAATAGTGTATGCAAAACAGCTCAGTTTGCACGGCAATACAAAACAAATTTATTACACAAAACCGAGAAGGAGCTCTACTACAGAAGACTGATGAGTTTCCCAACTCCCTCGCAGGTAACGTAAGCAGGTAACGAAAAGCGAGGGATTCCCCGCTGTAACGCATAAGCAAGGGTATCCCCGCAATACAATGGCAACACAAGAAGGTAAAACGATATAATGCAGAAAGCGTCATATGCAGAATGTTCATGTGTGGTCATTAATACTGTAATTAGAACGTGCTTAAGAATAATTTTCCGCCTCACTGAGGTAAAAGTCAAGTATTGGTACTTTAAAAATCATTCCGTTGCCGCGTTATGAAGGTTTCCTGCCTATACAGGACGATTTTACATATAAAATCCGGAGATTTTTTTTCCGTCTGTACATATTTCCTTCTTATAAAGGTTCCGGTTAAGACAGGTTTTACTGTAATAATGATGATGATGATAATAATAATAAATAATAATAATAATAATAATAATAATACTAGTAATAATGTTTTATTTTTAGGTGGCAGAGTTAAGGCCACCCACTCAATCAGCGAATAGTTAAATTATACAAAAATTACATATGTATTACAATTAAGATATTATTAAAATATAGATAAACAAAAGACAGTGGTGATATAATCTAACACTAGCTAATACTAACAAAAACATAGAATATAGTAAAATAAAAATAATACAAAATAAAATTAAGTAAGTAAAGCTTCCTAGACAATTGAACTTAGAATATAGGAAAGAGGAGAAGGAGGTAGAGTAGGAAGATGAGGATTGGAAAGAAGAGGAAAGGAAGACGAATAGAAGTAGAAGATAATTTACATCGTATTTCCTGGAATCAGCCTATGATGTCTGGTACGTTAGGCAATTCTAGGAAAGAACAATATAAGTGCAATTACGTTATTCAAGTTAAACTTTCAGGCGGAGTTCCTTCTTACTGTCAAAATTATGAGTTTGGAGAAGCAAGATGTTCTATGTTCTCTTAGAATTGTTAGAATACCAGCTTTTAAAAGCTCTTCTCAACATTTAACAATCTGTTCCCGCTTCCTAGTGGCGTAGATATAGAATTTATCAATGTCCGCGGTAATAATTAGCTAACTCACTGGCACTAACGAACTCATAGGTTAATGCCCATGCGGAATAAGCTCTATATATATATATATATATACGGGGCACGCCGTAGCGTAGTGGTTAAGGCACTGAGCTACAAGCCGGAGGGTCGAGGGTTCAAGTCCCGTTGGGGTCAGGATTTTTAAACTGACCCAAACCCTCTGGCGGCATTATGGCCCTGGGGTCGACTCAGCCTCTAACGGAAATGAGTACCAGACGCTTCTTCTGGGGGTAAAGGTGGCCGTCACGAAGGGCTGAAAACCCGGCTGACATAAAGTGCCGATTGTCTAGAAAAAGTGGGAGCCTTAACCTCCCACTACCCCAAGGGCCTCCAGGCCTGTTGTGGGATCACTTTACTTTTTTTTACTTTATATATATATACAGGGCTATTCAAAAAGAAGGAACAGACTTCAAACATTTATTTCTTCCAAAGTACAAAATATAGAACCCCAATTATAATGTTCCTGGAAAGAGAAAAGTTAAATTTCCACTATTTTATGCATTCAATATGACCACCGTGTGTTACTCGACGAATACCAAAACGGTGGCTCATTTCTTGCTACACATGAATCAGCTGGTCTCTAGTTATCGAATTTACAGCTTCAACAATTCGATGTCGCAGATTTTCATGAGTGTCAGGCATAGGAGGGATAAAAAAACACGGTCTTTTACGTAACCCCACAGATAAAAATCACTCCGGATTAGATTTGGTGACATGGGAGAAAACCGGCAATGAAGTTGATCTTCTGCTCCTCCTCTTTAAATCCAACAGCGACAATGCAACCATTATCGCAACTTTAAGCAACAATGCAAATGTGGCCACGATCGTAATTTCAAACTTTTCTCTTTCTAGGAACGTTGGAATTGTGTTTCCATTTTTAGTAGTTTGGAAGAAATAAATGTTTGAAGCCTGTTCCTTCTTTCTGAATAGCCCTGTATATCTCAAAATGAGCCAACGTTTTCTAATAATCCCCTGTATAATGCGTATCCCTCATCAACATCATTACGAGCTTCAAGGAATGCACCACTTGATCAGTCCGTCTCCAGAATTTATAGCTGTTCTCTCCATCGCTTCCTTGGTCTTCGAATTCTTCGTTTACCCTGTGGTCTGTATCTATATGACTGTAATGAAATTCTTGATGGTTGCATGCGTTGTAAATGGAAATGCCAGTTTGACCGGTATTCGTCAATAATATCTAATATATTACCGATATTTAGTTCTTGACGAATAGATTCGTTTGTTTTATTGTTACGGAGAGAGTATGGTGCAAAAGGTCTAGTAATTTCATCTCTGCTTCTTCAATTCTCCTCCTCTGGGAAGTGGTTAAGACCCAGTTTTCTGAACCGTAAAAAATGTAGGTAGTACTAACGATAGTTTTAATAAACTTCCTTTTGTCACTTTCCTGAATATAGTTCTGATTGTGCCAATTATGTGAATAAATTTTGTTAATTTGTGTTCTAAGTTATTTGAAACTTGGTATGAAATATTGTAGCCTAGATAATTGAATTCATTGTTCTAATGTTGTATTGTTTATAATTATTTATCTTCTGATGTGATCTGTTCCAACAAAGCCAAATATTATCTCCGTCATATTATGATTAATGTCTCCAACGTCAATCCTGACTTAGCTACTGGGGACTTTCCCCCAGGTTTTCCTATAAGGAATTTCCATGCCCCTCTTTCATTACCCATACGTGCCACAATTTGTTCCCATTTCAGTTTAAGATATTTAACTGTTCTTATTTTATCTGGCTTCAACTACTACGGTATTTTTACCCCTTACGACCACATTTTCAAAATTTAATTTATTTATACGTGTACCAAGATATTTGAAATTGCTTCAGATGTTCGAGAGTTTTGCTGGCACATACATACATATACACATAGAAAACAGACCTATTTCACATACCTTTTACCGGCTTAAAGCACAGGGTTATTGATTTATCAACAGTAGTCTAACAAGAGGTTGTGTTTTTCTGAATAAATCACGAGCGACAAAGTCGCGTTGGATTTGGAGTGACTATTTAGCGAATAATACAACATCAGAAGCTAAAAATAATTATAATGTATAATATTTACCAAATGTGAGGTTATGTATTCCGATTTTATTTCCGGGCGATTTCTAAGCCGTATAGTTATAAATAGTATATATTTAATGTTAAATCTCTTCGGGCTTGGGAAAAATCAATAACATATGATTGTATGAGAAATAACTATTAACAATAATGCAGATTCATTATATAACATTTAATAATATTTTTAGAGCAACAGAACTAACTTTTTTTGGTAATTTTTGAAGTTCTTTTCTTTTGGCATTTCTTGCTGTACCATATCGATTGTACATTGTTGAATCGATATCCTTGTCAAATAAGTTAATTTGCGGATATATCACTCATTACGAACATTAAAAGGTTATTTTATCAACAGGAAGAGGCAAAATTATCGAT
>JASPKZ010006462.1:1405000-1695000 GCA_030220185.1 Diploptera punctata | reverse complement strand
AAGTAGATTATACAGGGAATAATTGGAAAACGTTAGCTCAGGATAGGGAAGTAAGGAGAGCTTATGTCCGCTATGGGTCCAATAGTGCCAGTGAGTTTATTATTATGATTATGATGATGATGATTATGGTGATGATGATGATGATTATTATTATGTTTATTATTATTATGATTATTATGATTATTATTATGATTATGATTGTTATTATCATGATTAATATTATCATGATTATTATTATCATGATTAATATTATCATGATTAATATTATCATGATTATGATCATCATGATTATGATCATGATTATAATCATCATGATTATTATGATCATGTTATGATCATGATTATTATTATCATGATTATTATTATTATTATTATTATGATTATTATTATTATTATTATTATTATTATTATTATTATTATTATTATTATTATTATTATTATTATTATTTCAGTATCATTCCATCAACAGCGTTTCGAAGAATTAAAAAAAAACATTATTTAACAGACTGGATCGAAAGAAGGAATAAAATATTTGCACTTCCTCCATACACATTATAGCCTCACTATGATGGTTGTCCAGCGGCTTGCTTTATTTCCCCGCAGCTGTTATATATAATTAAATACAAAGATGCTGACTACCATTACTAACTCCGCATGTTAAACATTGTCGCGCGGCACCCACTTTTATATAAACGGACAACCGTTATAGTGATGCGATAATAAGTCTGCTAGGGCTAGTTTACCGTATCTGGCAGCAAATTGCGGAATCATTACGGTATCTTTCTGGTCAAGAGTTTGTCAAATATTGCTTGTTGATAGGAGCTGAGGAGCTTTGTCCAACCGAAATAAAATCTTTAAAACTTTTTAATTGGCTTAGTTAAACCATGCTAATTAAAATCTATCGCTGGCTTGTGCTATCAGGACATAGCGAAACATTGACCTGCTTCGTTTGTGGATGATTTGCGAACTGATGCCGTGTCATCCCGCGTACATGTCGCTTCACGTCAGTCTGTGAACGTGGGTGTGCTTCAGATATTACTCTACGTAAGCTGGGTAAGTGCATAATTTCCTATTTGTTCCTGGCTATATATGGTTAGTATCTACGTCCGTGCGACGCATCAACAGTGCTGATATGGCTGGAAGTAAACGTTCGGCTGTGTCGCATAATAGAATACACGTGTTTGTCAACATACTGTGACGTCACTTAGTGTGGAAAGGAGAAATGCACTACTTATACCTTCTTATTATTGACACGCCTTGTTTAGAAGGAAGAGAGTGTTGGATGCGAACCGTGGATTGACAACAGGTGCAGATACAATGCAGTAATTACCTGGCCCGAGTTCGGAGGTTGAAGCCCGCAGAGGCACATATGAGGGGAGATTTAGCAACTTGATATTTCCTGCACGCGACGTCATTCAACTGTCTGATAACTCGAGCCCGCTCAAACAACACGAGTTTCACTTAGTGTACTACCGACACAACAAACTAAAAAAAATATTTTTCATAGAGACAATATATTGTATATAAAATTTAAAAAAAAATCCTGCCATTATTAAGCATTATAGGCCGTACCTATCATGATGGTTTACATATATTTAGTGCATTACCTGCTGATATATTCAGCATACAGTAGTTATACAATTATTTTATTTTTAGTGATTTTTTTATTTCTTTAACCAGGTCAACGTGGCACCTTTTAAAACAGAGCATTCATCACTATTGGAAAAGAGAGTATTACGGAAATTTAAAAATATATAATATTTTACCACCTTAACTAATTTTCTGGCATTATTGAAACGCGAAGGTTCGTTACCGCGCGGACGTACATCCCTACCCTGAGCTAATATTTTCCGTTGATTCCCTATATAAATAAACTCATTGAAATTATGGTTAATATAATTCCTTCGTCTCATTCTTGACTTGTTAGGCGCGTTCCTCCTGGTTTTCCTACTAGATGTTGCTAATGTCCTATCCATCGCAGTCTACAAGCCTTAGCTGTTAATATATCTGATTTCCCATAAAGATCATGTAGCTCAATATTGTGTAGTTTTATTCATTCAGTTACATGTTCGTCCATCTTTGGTCAAAAATGATCCTAAGAAATGTAATCTCAAACACTCACTATCTCTCTCTTAAAGCAGAAGAATTTGTTTCGCAACCAGATAACTGGGATAATAACCGTTTTATAAATTTACTTTGATGTGTTTTGGGAGAAGTGGGAATGACTAGAAATCCTGTAATGCATCATAGCACGCGTCTCTAGATTTAAGCCTATACTTAATTAATTTATGCATTTAAAAAACAATGGCCTTCAAGGGCGCTCATCCAGTTCGAACAAAGATAATATTAGAATATTAACCAATAGAACTGTTGGTAAGATATAACTTCCTAGGTTGCGAAATATCACACACAGCGGAAACAGATATAAATAACAAACTAAATAAGTTTAATTATATAACAGGAACATTAAAAGAACTTTGAAGAATAAAGCCAGGAAAGACTCTATAATAAAATTATACAAGACAATGGCAGTGCCTATTATTACTTATGGATCTGAAACATGGACAGTGACAACACAACAATCTGCCAGAATACAAGCTGTGGAAATGAGATTCCTCAGACCAATAGCAGGATATCAAAGAATGGACAAAAACATAACACAGAAATAAGACAGCAACTAAAAGTAGAGGAATTAAACACAACAACAGTGAAATACAGAACAAACTGGAAAGGACACTTGGAAGGATGACTGAGAATAGAATACCAAAAGCAGCATACAGCTATTCACCACGAGGAAGAAGAAGTTTGGGAAGACCAAGGAAAAGATGGAAACAGCAGCAATTTGGAGCCGGAACAGGCTAGTAAATAAGCCTAACCGTGATGAAGAAGAAGAAGAAGCATTTCATTCCATATTAATAATTAATATTCCTAGTTATTTAAATTCAACTACTTCTTCAAAATTTCCCTAAATTGTTATTAGTTGTTCATTTTCATTATATAACATATTTCAGCTTATACGTATGATTATATACAGAGCTATTCAGAAAGAAGGAACATATTTCAAACAAGTTATTTATTTCTACCAAACTACAAAAAAATAGAAACACAATTCCAACGTAACTGGAAAGAGAAAAGTTTGAAGTTCCGATCACGGCCGCATTGGCGCTATCGCTTGTCAAGTTTATTGTTTGTATATAATGGCGACACAACAGGAAGTTGGATTGGTAGAGGAGGACCACAAGATAAATATCATCGCCGGTGGCCTCTCAGGTCACCAGACCTAACACCGTGTTTTTTTTATCTGTAGGGGTATATAAAAGACGGTGTTTTTATACCCTCCGTATGTCTGACACTCGTGAAAATCAGCGATATCGAATTGCTGAAGCTGTGAATTAGATAACTAGAGACCAGCTGCTTTCTGCGTGGCACGAAATGAGCCACCGTTTTGATATTTGTCGTCTAACACATGGTGCTCATATTAAATGCATAAAATAGTGAAATTTTAACTTTTTTCTTTCCATGAACGTTGGAGTTGTGCTTCTATTTTTTGTAGTTTGGAAGAAATTAATGTTTGAAGTCTGTTCCTTCTTTCTGAATAACCCTGTGTTTAGATTTATTGATATTTATTTCCATCCTCATTTACTTAGTGATATTTAATATAATGCGTATGATTGTTTTCAGCATTTCTTTAATATCGCCTAGTAGTACTATATATATAATCAACATTACAGATAGAGCCGATTAATGCCATTGAGAAGTACGTCCTCTTTATTCTCTAAGGATGAGATTGCATTCTCTAGTACAAAACTGAATAGGATAGGATATAATGCATCTCCTTGTGTTTATTCTGCTTATTTTGACAAACAAAACTGAATTAAACATCTTAAGAGTAATCCTGTGGAATTTATACCTCCTCCTCCCCCTCCTCCTCCTTTGTCAAACATGACTATAATATAGCTTCAGAAAAAAAGTCAATTTTAACCCAAGATCTTCATATCCGGCGCCAAATAGTCAAACATACCGGATTAAGTCTAAAATTTCCTCAATTCAATTCCCGAGTCCCTAGTAAATGGCAAAAGAGTATTCACAAGATGTCATGGGGATTTTTCAACTTCGTGAAATTGTGGTTGGGAATATCCTTTTACATCAGCTAATTACGGAGTTGATAAGGAAATTAATGCTTGCACACTAGCCCTCTGCTGGTTATAATTAACTTATTTATGGGCCATTCCATGTAATGGAAAGAAAGGTCTCATTTTAACTTAACTATCTCATTTCTCATGTTTTATTAATTCAGATTTAATTTCAGATTTAATTTCAGATTATTGTGCAACAATATCCTGAAATCTAATATATACAGTAAAACCTGTCTATGAAGGAACATGACGGTTCCTTAAATATATTTCCGTCTTGTCAGTTTTCCTTCTTATAAACGGTTCCCAAATTACAAGCTTCAATTTTCTCACGCAGTGTAAGGTGTTTTACATGCACGCTTTAAAGAGAAAGTATTGACTGAAATATAGACAAAATTGTGTATGTAACACAGCTCAGTTTGCAAGGCAATACAAAACAATTTTATTACACAAAAGCGAGAAGGAACTCAACTACACGAAGACTGAAGAGTTTCCCAACTCCCTCGCAGGTAACGTAAGCAGGCAAGGAAAAGCGAGGGATTCCCCGCTGTCACACATAAACAACGGTATCCCCGCAATACAATTGCAACATAAGAAGGTAAAACGATATAATGCAGAAAACGTCATATGCAGAATTTTCTTGTGTGGTCATTAATACTGTAATTAGAACGTGCAGAAGAATAATGTTCCGTCTTACTGAGGTAAAAACTATCTATTAGTAGGCCTACTTTAAAAACCTTTCCGTTTCCGCGTTATGAAAGTTTCCGGCTTATACAGGACGATTTTATATATGAAATCGTACCGCTCTGGAAAATCTTTTCCGTCTCTACAGGTTTCCTTCTTATAAAGGTTCCGGCTAAGACAGGTTTTACTGTAATAATAATAATAATAATAATAATAATAATAATAATAATAATAATGGTTTATTTAAGCTATAAGGTCTTCTATTCTACTCAACCAGCGAATAATAAAATCATATAAAATTTACATGATTATTATTATTTTAAAATATTATTAAAATATAGGCTGGACAAAGGACAATTTGGATGTGGTCTAATATTAGTTAACACTAACAAAACTTGGAATAATATAAAATAAAGTAAAGTAAGAAAAGCTTCCTGTATGAATATAGGCCTATACAAAATGTTTAATATTGTTGTTATGCAAGCAGTTATTTCCATTGTGTGGAACTTAAGGTATCTTGCCTTTATACAATTTCATAACACATGATTTTGCTGTCTGATTGAAATTTCATTCGTTACAAAATGCCAAAGAATGTACTTGCATTTGATAAATAGTTTTCATAATACATGAATTTAGTGGTAAAATGACCAAGTAAATTTTCGTAATTATGAAGAAAATAAGTTTAGTCACCGAGTTCTAATATCTAGTTCTGAAGATGGTTTACAGAGATCATTCTTTTAATTAAATAACATTATACAGAATTCTAATTTTAAAATATCAATAAGTAAAACGAAAATCTTAGCTTTTAAGAGATCAGATACCGTGAGAGCTAAAATAATTCTGGAGGGGAAATCCATTGAACAAGTGAACAATTTTAACTACCGGAGTTACGAAATCTCCTATTTTAAAAATGAAGATCTGTTTAACAAACTTAATAAATTTAATTATATGTGGAACAATTAAAATAATATTTAAAAACATAAGAATGGAAACAAAACAAATAAATTACAAAGCAGTGACAGTCCCCTTACTTTTGTATGGTAGTGAATTTTGGGGTTAAACTAAAAGAGAAGAGAAGATCATAGAATCAGCTGAAATGAGATTTCTGAGAAGTGTGGCTGGCTGCAAACTTCTAGATAAAAGAAGAAATGAAGATATTAGAAGGGAGCAAAATATTTTTAAACTTTTAGATAAAATAAAATAATCTAGAAAAAACTGGAAACAACATGTTCAAAGAATGAAAGATGATCGGATTCCAAAAATTATACTTAATTACAAACCAAGAGGAGACAGGAATATTGGTAGACCGAAAAAAGAGATGGATTCAACTTTTTGAATGAGAATCTATGAGACCGGAACAACCCACATGGGCTTAATCCGTGATTGTTGTTGCTGCTGCTGCTGATGATGATGTTAGTTTAGTCAGTTTTTTTTTCTGTCGCTGAGTAGTTTAACGTATTTGGTAGTGTTTGAAGCTAATCAGATGAAACACCTCGCGTCGACTTGGACCGATCACCATTAAAGGATTTTTCAGTAGCATCCAGTTAAACATAAACACATTTTAATGAACTTCGTTACTTTTACTACTATCCGACGATTAATTAAATTTTGTGATTAATCTTGCTATAAAAATATTTTCAAATATCTGTTCAAAATAATCAAGGATAAAAAAAGAATAGAGAAATGTTTCATACTTATCTATGTTGAAAGTGTAACTAATAAAATACGATCAAATGTGTTTTAATAATGAATTATATTAATAAAAATTCTTCATGGAACATTTTTTCACTTCTCAGATTTCGCCCAAATTAAAGCTGCGTCATTATTGAAGGGAAGAGAAAAAAATTCAGAATAGAAAAAATACTCTACATTAAATAATATCTTAAAAATTTGATGATCATTTTCAATGGAACTAAGATATGGGTCTCGGTCCACACATTGGTCTTGGGATAATTGAATATGATACATTTACAAGTCACTAGTATCATACAATGACATCAGTGATTGCGTCTCCCAGATGTTAAATATTTTACGAAACTAAATTGGTTTCATCAACTGCTTACCAAACAATAATAATGGCTCTTAATGTATTATAAATCCCATTTTCAACCACAAATACAGTATACCAATAACGTGTCCACATTTATTCTTACTTTTGATAATAGCTAACTCACTGGCACTATTGTACCCGTAGGTTCATGGCCGCGCGGACATAAGCTCTCATACATCCCTAACCTGAGCTAATGTTTGCAATCATTCCATACTTTTAATAATATGTTAACGGGTTTTTCTCAACAGACAAGGAAAGTAATTAATTAAATTGTTTTTATTTATTTTTAGTTTGTTGTAATAACCCAATTTATCTACGCGTAACTAATAACATTATAATACAAATGAACTATAGCCTATAGGCTTATATTAAGAAAAAGTTCCAATATTTATAGAGAAGGCAATACTCGACAAAAAAGGAAAAACGTTTCTATAACCATAGTTCTAAAATTTAATATTGTGACTCATTGCTGAGCTGGCTTTTGAATTTCGTGGGCGAGAGCGACACTGGGGTCTCGCCTTATATGATAGAGAAGGATTCGTAAGGGGCGATTCATGAACCGGAAAGCCCGCGGAGAACTTTCAAGATGCGTCTTTGTCTCCATTCCGGAAAGGTCGGTTCTCGAGGCTTCCACTTGAGAAAAGTTCAGACTGGTTTCCAAATGGTTTTTAACAGTCGTACAAAAAAGGACATGTGAGTCAGTCGGACCAGTCAGTTTTAGTTGTGTCTGCGTTGTGAACCAGTGAAGCGATCTCAAGAGAAGACAGTATGACGTCCTTAGTGAAACAGTCAGAGAGTATAAAGAATAGGGGGGGTTCGATAAATTGTGAAGGAAAATACTTTATTAGCAGCCGATTATTTGTGAAGAATCAGGAAATCATTGAGATATAAATAAATCCAATTTTGAAATTTTGTACACACGTCTATGGAATTAATTTCAAGAAATTCCATCTGAAAACTATGCGACCGATATCCGCTCCAGCATCATCTGAGGTATTGTAAGAGCAGCATAACTTCTACTCCAAACACTTTGGCAAGGGGAAAAAAAAAGGATTAATTACATTTAAAAGTGTTGACTTAGGCTTTCACGGCCGCAGTTGCTATGATGATCTTGAGGACGATTTTCGGGCTGTAGGCCGTAGTATCGAGGCTTGGAATTCTCCGACGTTTCGCCAGAGACTGTGTCTGGCATCCTCAAGGGTTGTCTTAGGATGCCAGACGCAGTCTCTGGCGAAACGTCGGAGAATTCCAAGCCTCGAGACTACGGCCTTACAGCCCGAAAATCTTCTTCAAGATCATTATATTTCAATGCTTGAAACGAGTCTTTAATGAGAGTTGAATTAGTCTGAGGGAGTCAGTATCATACGGAAATGTATTACGTACTGAGAGAGCAAAATTGAATATGCAGTGAACAAGTTAATTATGATGATCTTGAAGATTTTCGGGCTGTAGGCCGTGGTCGTGAGGCTTGTAGTTCCCCTACAAGCCTCACAACCACGGCCTACAGCCCGAAAATCTTCAAGATCATCATAGCAACTCCGGCCGTGAAAGTCTACGTGGAAACACGTTAATTGCTTTTGTACTGTTATCAATAATCGGCCGCGGTGGACTAGTGGTTATGCTCCTTGCGTCTGGTCCCGAGGGTCGCGGGTTCAAACCCGGTCAGGGTCGATAGATTTTTTAGGACGGAAAAATCCAAGGAGCAAGTCCTCCGGGAGGGACTTTAAGCCGTGGGTCCCGAGTCTGAAGATTTTCAGGCTCGTAAAAAATCCTTAAGCTTGAATGAGAAGGCCTCTAAGCAAAATTTACCGAACTTTCCCGTCCTAGTACTACCTTGGTTTCCTAGATGTTAGTATGAGGCGGAACGCTGACCACGGACCACTCAAAATGACATCGATACGAAAACAAGTGTAACTAAATTAGTATGGTTCAAATTCTTCCCTGTAGGGGGAGAGCGCCTAAATCTCTGTAAAGGGAAAACATGGGCTTAATAATAAAACTATTATCAGTTATTGCAAACATAAAAGTAAGATATGGTGCATAATAGTAACAAAGGTCCATGTACACTGTTTCTTCGTTTGTTTCTTGTCTAAGTACTCGGAGAAGAAGATATGTCTCTTTAAAAAGTAATAATATAAGTCAGAAAATATTAACTTTAGGAATTATGGTTATGAAAATGTCATTTTTTTTTGTTTTGTTGATTACTGGATATTTTATAAATTTTGGATTTTTTCAGAACATTCTGTCTACGGTACTTAATTTAATTTCAAACTTACATTAGCACTGAAATATACATTTCGCTTAAATATGTTTCTTTACTTTTATTAGAGTGTCATTCTTTAAGATAATGGCGGAACGTGTAAGCTTTCATGACTAAACAGTTTTCTATTTTCACGTATTCTTTATTTTTATTGAATTAAAATCGCATAACGAAACGTTTTCAAAAGTTTGAGGAAGAATTGTTATGTCTCATTTGTTACCTTAGAGTATGTATATAATTCTATTTGGTATTTTTAAATGCTATTTCAATTTTCAATATACTCCTACAAGGGAACGGTAAACCATTGCATGCCCTCAAAATAAGCTTCAAATTTCTTCCAGAGAAACGTTATGATGTACTACATATATATATATATATATATATATATATATATATATTTATTTATTTATATATTGACACATTGTTGAACCGCTACTCAAATTATTGCCTTTGAATTTCGCGGGCTGGCACAGGATTCCTTACAAGCCAATAGGAGGTAGGTGGCTTAAGCTGACTAAACCATAACAAATACACCAAAATAATATATACAATTCAATATCTTAAAAAAATTACAAACGAGTCCTCGGCAGCAATGTCTATTTTTTACGAATAAATCACAATAACCATTTTTGTATTTGAGCTCATTGATGCCAAGAAGGTCGGGATAAGTAGATTCCTGGGACGGGGTATCTAAAAGTAATTACGATACAAATTTAAAATTGTACTTCTTTTTACTTATTCAACTAAACATAAGAACACATTTCGTTTATTTATTATGACTTTATTAAACACAATATTTACATCAAATTTAGTTTTGTTCTTCACCAGTCTTTTGTTAGAGTGTTTAGTGGTTGAGTCCTGTTTTCACACTTCGCTAGATTATATTTGGGGCATAGTTTACAGATGCAGTCCTCCTTGGGTTCATGGTATATTTTGTTGAGGCATATATTCCCATTAAAACCATGGGCGATGAAACGTGTGTACAGGTGTCGAAGTTCCGTTCCTTCCAGGTTTGTGTTTTCATTGCATCTGTTTCCATAATTTCTCTCCGTATCTCATTTCATTTATTTAGGGGTAGCAGCACACTCCGTTAATTAGCTAGTATATAAATAAATAGCACCATTACAGTATATAACACATTATTTATGTTATACCCCACTCGTCCCATATATAGAATATAAATAATTGTAAGTTGTTATACATTTTCTTCTTCTTAAACTTAATTTGTAGGATTTTCATCCTGTTTATTTCCAAAATCACTCCTCGAAGGAAGACGTGTTGGATGTGCATTCACTGTCTATCCATCTCTTGACTAGTCTTTCTTTTGTTCTTCTCCCGTCCATTGGTCTATCTTCTTTAGCTCTTTTTACAAGCCGGTTTTCTTCCATTCTTTCTATATGCCCCTTCCAATATTTTCGTCTATCTATAATACATTTGGTTATGTCTTGAATATGGCATTTGTTCCTAATTTCTGTGTTGTGTATTTTATAAAATAATGTTTTCCCCAGAATAGTTCATAAGATTTTCATTTAGCATGTGCCTATTATTTGTTTAGTTTTTGTTGTATCAGCCCTAGTTTCTGCTCCATATACGACAACTGGTCGAACTATCGTTTTGTATATGCGGGTTTTGCTTTCTATTGACATATGTTTGTTGTGCCAAATTAAATCTTTCATATACCCTGATATTTATGCTGCTTTATCAGTTTGTTTCTTTACTTCTTTTGTTAAATTTTTAGTGTTTGTTATTAATACACCTAAATAATTAAATTCTGACACTTGTTCTATAATTTTTCTTTCCACTTCTAATTTGCATCTTACTGGTTCTTTTGATATTGGTAAGCATTTTGTCTTATTCGTGTTAATTTCCATATTGTATTTGCTGGCATCTATATTAAATTGATGTAAAGATCTTTGTAAATTATCTTCAGATTCTGAAAGGAGAACGACATCATCTGCGTAACATATTAAGTGAAATCTAGTGTTTCCCATTTTATAACCCAAATGTGGTGGTATGTTTTCAATAATTTTATCCATTATAATATTAAATAAGAATGGACTTAAATAGTCACCTTGCCTGAGGGTTATTTCTTCAGTTTGCTGTTATTTTACTTTGATTACTGGTTTGCAGCGTGTGTTAATTGATATTATTGCTCAGTTCATTGGGAATTTCATTCTCTCTCAGTTATACATTTTGTTGAGTAGAATTCTGATAAAAAGTGGAAGGAAATGTCGAGGTGAGGGTCAGAGATTGAGACGTTTGAGGATGATCGCGTGACTAAAGGGGTCGGTAATGACGATTATTCAAAAACTAATCTGTGCTCTATGCAAATTTGAAGAAGAAGCTTAGCTCAGGATTAAACGTACAGAATTATGTTCTTACGTCACGAGATGGTGCCGTGACCCTCTGTTCAAATTGAAATGTACATCATAGGTCAGCATACATAACCCGCAATGTGACTGAAGGATGTGAACTATTCACTTAATAAGGTCGGATTTCACATCTTAAACACGAATGTGTACTTTGAGACAAAAAATGAAGATACTTGAAAGCAAGATTTTGATTAATTGGGTCAAGCCTTTCTTCATAAGCATATTAGGCATGGCATTGGTACACAACATCATCTACAGTTATCAACGGGAAATATAAATCGTTTTTGTATGAATGAGGCTGTATGCGAGCGCTCCTCAAAGTTCTTAGCCTATACGCCGAAAGATACCTAGCTTATGGATTCTTCCCATTTTTAGTCTTAAGGTATACGCTCTCATAATTATTAAGATGTGCCGTAAAAGTGCACCAGACTAGGAGTTGTAGGCTTATAAAGACTCATGTGTAAAACCGTTCGTTTAAAAAGCACGGATTTATCGAATTCAATTACTATTAAATCACCTATCTTTACTATAGATAAGTTGAAAAATTATATCCTTGTACAGTACACCAAACATTATATCCTTGAACAGTGCACCAAACATTATATCCTTGTACAGTACACCAAAAATTTCTGATATCTTTTAATGAAGTTTGAATTCACAATTTCTTCTTTTTCGGTTTTCCCCCACTTATAAGTTTGCTGTCTTCAGTTTCCATTTATTTCTATCATTCCAATCTCCTTCTTCACAATTCCTATCATCCATTATAGTTCTGATATAAGTTTTGCATTTGCATCTCGGTCTGCCACGTTTATTTCTTCCATGGGGTAACCTTTGGTATATATATTTTTGGCCATATTTCATTCACAATTTCAGAAGTGAAATAATTATTGTATGTGAATTCAAACATTCTTAAAATATTTAAAAAATATGGAAGTACAAAAGTTTTCAACAATTATGACAAAATAAGTTGATTATTCCATTCGTAATTGATATTGAGAAATCCGTGCGGTTGAATTGAGGGGTTATGTAGATGAGGCTTTATCAGCCGAGACTTGCTTCTGTACGCCGGGAAGGTCGATATATCACTGTTGTTTAAATAGCTGGTGCCAAGGGGAAGAGATTGACTGAACACTACTCCTCATCTAATCCCATAATAAGCTAAGACATCATGCAAGATATTTGATGTCTATGACGTTACAATCAAGACCATCCGGTAAGTGGTAAAGAACCATATCCTGCACGAGGTGACCCCACTATATCTGAAGACGGCGGATCAAGACTTGGCAGTCGAAAAAATGCCCCGGCACATATATTCTCGATGTGTGAAGAATTCATACTCAAATTACAAATACATTTACGAGACTATGGGATCCTTGAATGAAAACATTCTATAATAAGCTTCAACAACGTCTGAAAGTTGGTTTCCACTTAACATTATTTGAACTTCTATAAAACGTAGAATGAAAATATTATAGATTCAACTACTAACTCATTGGCACAATTGAACTCGGAATGTCATAACCGCACGGACATATCCTACGGGTTCCATACAACTCTGTTCAGAGCTGACAATTCAATCATTACCTATATATTTAATCAATTGATTTGGTGTTTGTTTGATGAAAATCCACTATGTTTAGTGATGAAATAAGATAAAACTGTTAAAGTTTTATACGACTTTCATATTTATTTTAATACAAATTCGTTACAGCTGTTTCAGTGCTTTGTACTTTCTTCACACGAATACTATGAATCCAAATGAATTTTGTTATTACATATCCATCTATAGTAATTCTGCCCGAGGGCAGGTCCTTCACTGCAATCATAGCATTTTCATGCTATGCTTTGCAGCTTTATTAGGGAATTGTAGGTGTGGTAGCTTCCCGTTGCTTTCCACACCGGCGAAGGATGATGATGGTGATGATGACCATATGATTTCGGGGACCGTTTGTGGCTTAAAGTTTTCCTGACATTTGTCTTACAGGTGAGGAAAAAGCCCGATAAAAACCTCACACAGAAAAATTGTCCCGACCGGGGATCGAGCCCGGACCCGCTACGTGACAAGGCAGCACGCTATTTCGAGACTACAGCAGTGGACGTTATTACATATATACAATAATATATATAATATGTATTCTATATACAACATTCATTTGTATTCGTAGTATTCGTCTGAAGAAAGTACAAAATATTGAAACAGCTGTAACGATTTTCTATTAAAATAAATATGAAAATCGTACAAAACTTTAACAGTTTTATTTAATTACCTGTATAATTCACTTTCCTTAATTATAGTTAATATTGTTCTCCCATCCCATTCTTGGCTTTCCTGTTCGGGATTATACCTCTAGTTATACTAATGCAATTTTTAACGCCTCTTTATTTTCCCAGTCATGTCACATATCCTGCTCATGGCACTCTACGTCACTTAGCTCTTCTTATTACATCTGATTTCACATAAATATAATATTGTAGCTGACTCTATGTAGTTAACCCCATTCACCTGCCTGTTCGCCTTTCGTTGGTCCAAAAATTTCCCTAACCACTTTATATTCAGATACTCCCCAAATATAAGAGACCATGTTTCGCATCTATATGGTATAATTGGAGTAATCATTTTATATATTTTAGTTTAACTTTTTAAAAGAAATTTGGATGACAAGAGTCCCTGAATTGCATTATAGCACGCGTTTCCAGAGTTTAACCTATGTTTAATTTAATTGTGCACCTCATTCTGCACACTTGCACACCTAGATATCTGAGTTCCAAGTTTGAGAAGTTATCTTCTCTTCACAAATTGACGTTAAATCGCAAGATAATCTTCTAAGAACATCTCTTCCCTTTATCTATTTTTATTCCACTCCTTTCACGTTAGCCACTGGCGCTGTTGGAATTCTTTCTCTTTAATGATATCAGAAGATTTTTCGGACACTTTATAATTTATTTCAAGCTTACACAATTAGTCGTTGTTGGATAACTAACTTTTTCTCCTTCAATCAATTAAATTTATTCCATGTTTCATTTTCATTTAAATTATTATATATCTACATTTAATATTTTATTCGTTAAATTTAGAATAAATCAACAAATATATTTATATTAATTTTGTTGTAAGCATACTATGTAATAATTTTTATTGTAACTTAGTTATAAGAGTAGGCCTAATTTTAGACTGAAAATAAAAACCGGGTTAAGTGTCACAACAATCGATTTCCATGTTATTACTAAAATATGAGCTGTGAATCTGGCCACTACGATAAAAATCGGACTATGTGATATTCAGTCTGTACGTAGTTCAAATTTAAGCCGCAACAATGCGTCTGGCCTATCAGAACCTTGATAAGGAAAATGCTTTTTTCTGTATTTCTCAAAACTCAGATTTTGGAACTCAGTTCGGTTTTTTTTTTTCCTGTCTACAATTATTGTAAGTTTGATGTAATTTATTTAATAAATATGATCTTCTTGGTCTAATGATGTAACTTAGTTGAATAACAGGCAAGATTTAATGCCTTAATTTCTGACAGGTTAAATAAACATCTTACTATTATTACTCCTCAACCAGATTCCCAAGTTTTCGAAATGGGGTATTGGAACTATTGTCATTCTAATACACACACACACACACACACACACACACACACAGGCACATATATATATATATTTTTTTTTTTACGTACACTAATTGTCTGATACTGCACTGTATAAGAAGTTGAAATTTTAATTGCTAAAAAGAAGGAACAATACGATAAAACAGAACACTCTGAGAGGTGGAATATGTAATAAAGCATGCAATGAAGACATGTCCTGGGGCTGGGGTTTGTAAGAGGAGTCTATCTGAAAGACAAGGGGTTATATGCAAATGAATGTCTGAAACAGAAGGAAATTTGAAATTAGAACCTTACTTGTTATATAAAGAAACACAAAGTGTATATTGAAGGAGTGAGGTGAAAGCAACGTCTGTTTCTTCAGGGAGTTGGAACACGATACCTTTAACCAGAGATGTAACTAAATACTGTTTTTATGCAATTTTACTTCTTAATATGCGTGCAGAAAAACTATCCTTCTCTCTGTCGTCTTATAAAGAGAAATATATACTGTAACTTTATTTAAGAAAAATGTCTGACTACACTTCTTGCAAGTTTACCTATAGGGTGTTTGTAAAACGAGGGTCCAAAAATGTAGAGATTAGAAGTAAAAATGAAGAACATAAAAAAGAACGTTGCAGGCACCAATAAATATAGTGCGGAAATTATCCGCTTACGAGCTATAATTATTTATTTTTGTTGACTTAGGCTTTCACGGCCGGAGTTATTATGATGATCTTGTAGAAGATTTCCGGGCTGTTGGCCGTGGTCTTGAGGCTTGTAGTTCCCCGACGTTTCGCCAGAGACTGCGTCCGGCATCCTCAAGGATTGTCTTGAAACAGCCCGGAAATCTTCTACAAGATCATCCTAATATTTATTTTTGGCTTGTTGTTGCTTCCTCGATGTTGATCTGAACTATTAGAGAAGACAGATAGCATGTACAAGTAAAAATAAGACCATGCAGGGTGGAAATAAAAGTGAAGAGATTTTAACTATACATTCCCTGTGACAAATTTGGTAAAATATGTTTTGATCTTAGGGTCACATATATTTTTGTGGAAAAATGTAGCCTTAAAATGATAGCCAGTATGGTCTAATTTTCATATAGTGCACAGCAGACGTTAAATATAACAAATTTTCATTTAGTATTTTTTAATAAAATACAACATACTCCCAATGAAATGTTGACAATTCTCCTTGCGTATCATTAATAATTAAATTACTTTTTTTTTAGGTTTTCACACTCTGAGGTATGAAGAAGGGGCTCTTCAAGACGACAGAACAACAGTCACGAAATTATTGAAGATGGAACTTAAGTAAGAAGTTCCTAAACTAGTTTAAAAAGAAGGCGAATGTGAGATGAGTGATAAACGTTTACCTATTAACAATGCATTTTATGTAATTATTCATTTTTTGTATATATTTTGTGCTAAAACAGCCATGGGATCAGAAAATACCAAAGGAATTTTCTACTAGAACTCTCCTCTGTATCACGTGAAAATCAGGATAACACTTGCTATCATTAAAATGCAATGCATCTATAAATTGCTTTCCATTATTTTTTCTGAGAAGACTATTGAGTTGTAATCCAAAACGTGTGAGGCATTTTACTGCATTCATTTTATTATTTGTTTATTTAGCCTGGTGGAGTTAAGGCCATGTGGCCTTCTCTTCCACTCACCAGAACAAACTATATTACATCAGAATATAACAATCACAATTAACTCTAATATTAAATACTAAATGAAGATTTGATCAATAAGATGATATCTATTATACTACGATCTAAAATACAACCATGTTAATGGTAGTTAAGATTAAGACTAAAACTTAATAAAAAATGTATACAAGGAAGATAATTTAAATTGTTGGTAGACTGTCCCTGTCTAATTTATATAAATAACAAAGAAAAATAATGAGATATAGAAAACTAATTTTACGATTATACATTATTTAAAACAAAACAAATGAAAACATTTGTTAATCTTAATATCATTTTCATAAATAATTTAATTTATCGTACCGAAAGAAATTCAGGCTCAATAGTATTATTTCCAGCTTATATAAATGCAATTATTTGTGGTATGCTAGTTATATAATACAACTTTCAAAAATTATTACGTACTAATAAAGCTCAGAAATATTTTCAATTTAATAAATTTTTAAGTAATTGGTTGAAATCATTAGAAAAATAAGTCCGTCGCGCAGGAACTGCGTGAACTAAGAGAATTCGTCAGCAAGCCTATTAAATGGTCTCATTTAGCTGGTTTACGGAATGTATATTTCTTTATTAAACTGGAGAAGTCCCGCGCCGTAGCCGAGCGGTTAAGGTAGGAAGCCTTGGCGCAGAGCTACGGGACTTGCGCTGGTTCGAGTCTCCATGGGGGAAGAAATTTTCTCATGGTATTTCGGCCAGTATGGGACCGGTGCTCACCCAGCATCGTGAGGCAATTGGGTAGCTACAATAAGTAGCGGCTCCAGTTTGAGGAACCAGCTATAATGGCTGGGGGACTCGACATGCTAACCACATGTCACCCCTACACTGGCTGTTGATCATCTACCTCTGTGATTGACACATGTGGATGTGAAGGGCCAGCAGCCGGCTGGTAAAAGGGCAACCGCTGAAAAGTGGAAAGACCCTCAATCGGATCGGAAACTGGAGAAACTTAATATCTTATGCCGGCTTATTTAAATGTCAGAGAGCAGTGAAAATAAATTCTGCATAACCCTAAGTTATTACCTACATATGTATTGTATATGTTTGTATAATTTGATACCAACGTAATTTCTATTACTTTATTAAAATATTAAGTAAACTATACTAATAGGCCTACATCTTATAGGATGCATTGAAACATTAAGAGTTCATTAAATTGGATGACACACATTGAGGCGAACCAAAAATGGCGGTTGCTAGAATCAGTTCTTAACATCGGGTTTCTGGTAAACCCCCAGTTCTAATGGTCGTATTTCCTTGATTTTTCTTTGAGAATACCCTCATCGATTTATTTTAATAGTATATAATAAGTTTCGTTGTGAAACATAAACCTTATGAACGCTAGAGCGATTTTAAATTTTCGTTTCAGGTGAACTCCTACACCTAGTGGTGCTATTTTTCTGGTTAATGAACTCGACCTTACATTTTTAAAATTAACTTCTATATGCCAAGTTTGGTTTCGATGAAATAAAAATTGCGGCCGCGAAGGCATTAATGGACATGTATGTATGCATGCATGTATATATGTATGTAAAAAGTAAAGTAAAGTATTCCCACTACAGGCCTCAGGAGGCCCTTGGGGTAGTGGGAGGTTAAGGCTCCCACTATTTCTAGACAATCTGCACTTGATGTCAGCCGGGTTGTCAGCCCTGCGTGACGGCCGCCTTTATCCCCAGAACAAGCGTCTGGTACTCATTTCCGTTAGAGGCTGAGTCGACCCCAGGGCCATAGTGCCGCCAGAGGGTTTGGGTCAGTTTAAAAATCCTGACCCCACCGGGACTTGAACCCTCGACCTTCCGGCTTGTAGCGCAGTGATATATGTATGTCTTAGTCATTTTCGGTATCTATTACATAGTTTCAGTTATAATCTGTATTTTTTCAATAATCTTTACATGAGAACAATCTCAATAGGCTTCATTCTTTTAAAAATCTTAATATACATTTAGATTTAATAACTTGAATAAGCATTTTTATTGTTAACTTTATTAAAACAAATAATTACTACTTGAAGACCCTATGTAGCGCTTTATATAAATCAGTTATAAAAAGTCATATCAATGGGATCCTGTAATTTGAAATACAAGATTTTTCAAAATAAAGCTACCAACGCTTATTACCATGTGCAGAATGAAAACTTATTTTTAAAAGGGAGCCCACGTTCAAAATTTTGTTGTTAAGAATTTGTGAAGTGTTAAATTCCCTTCGTATTGCCAAATTTGTTTGGATTAGGTACTGTGAATAATATAGTGAAATAGGTTTCTGTAAAATCAGAAGAGAATTTTACGCAAATACACCCAGATACAGAAACAAGACGAAGACGCGTGTGCCAAAACTCTGAACTGGTATGCATGTTCTATAGGCCCTACTCATATTCAAAGTTGGAAATTAGAACCAATATTCTAATTAATATGTGATAAGACGCTCTCACGTGGAACTCGTGGAAATACCTACAAAGGAAAAATGTAATTTAAGATATCGAAAGTGAGAGAGATAAAGGGAGAGAGAGAGAGAGAGAGAGAGAGAGAGAGAGAGAGAGAGAGAGAGAGAGGGAAAGAAAAGTGGGAGAGAAAGGGAATGGGAGTGAAAGGATAGAAGAGAAAAATAAACTAAGAGAGTGAAAGAAAGGGACAGAGAGAAACTAAGATAAAGAGAGAGAGGAAGTGAGAGAGAGACAAGGAGAGAGAAAAGAGAGAGAAATGGAGGTTGAGAAAGAGAAAAGGAGAAAGAGATAAAGAGAGTTGGTGAGGAGATAGGGGGATAAATAGAGATAGCCTAGGTATTTGGGAAAATATAGATGTTGATAGAAAAATGGAGGAGAAAAATAGGGAGAGACACAAGGGGAGACTGAAAAAAGAGGGAGAAAGAGAAGGGGAGAGTTGGGGAAAATAAGGAGAATGAGAAAGTGAGATTAATGAAAGAGGTAGCGTGAGAGAAATAGAGAGAGGGGAAGAGGTAAGAAAAGAGGGAGAGAGAGAAAAGTAGAGAGAAAGGAAAAGAGAGTGGGAGAGAAGGGAGACATAGAATGGGGAAGAGAGAAGGGCTGAAATAATGGTAAGAGGAGTGGAGAGGAGACAGGGAAAAAGTTAGAGAGAAAGGAGGAGAGGGAGCAGAGAAAGTGAGAGAGAGAAGATGGAGAGAATGGAAGAGACAAGGGTAAAGAGAGAAGGTGATATAGAAATAGAGTGAGAAGGGGTAGAAAGGTGAGGAGAGAGAAGTGAAGAGAGAGACAAATGAGAATTAAAATGTGTAGATAGAGAAATGGAGATAGGATGCAAGAGATAGAGCGAGAGAAATAGAGAGGAGGATGGAAAGCGAGGGATAGGGAGAGGAAGATGAAATAAGATAGAGATAAGGAGAGAAAGGGAGAAGAGAGAGAGAGAGGAGAGAGAGAGAGAGAGAAAGAGAGGGAGAGATGTAAAATAAAGCCTTAAAATAACTGTAAGGAAGTGACTTTGTAGAGTTAGACTATAATTATTTTCTAATAGTGCAAGATGAGTTCCCAACAAGGGGAGAGAGACAGTTGTTGTGGTAGAGGTGCACTTATTGGTTTGATAGAAATCCATTACCAAATCGGAAATGGTGTCATACTTCAGAGTCCCAAAGCGCTAAAAAGACATTTTTTTTAAAAGGGTACCCATTTAAAAATGATATATCACCAACCGCATATCATATTATACAACAAAATGTTCAACTTAGTGACAAAGAAATGGAAAGTACCGTATTCAAAGGTTAAATGCCATTTCGTAGAGAAAATTTGACCTTTTGCATACGATTGCATTCACAAAATATCATATAGCAGATTTTCGCGGATATAAGTATGAATAAGAAAGTTTTCTTGGGTTTTCCGCGTCTTGGATTGAAGTTCGGCCTCTGGCCACTATCCATACCTTGTTAATGGCATGTGAGATAATACCGAAACGTCGGAATGAGTGGCCGAAGGCTGAACTTGAATCCAAGACGCGGAAAACCCAAGAAAACGTTCTTTATATATATATATATATATATATATATATATATATATATGACATGATAAGAAAAATAAATGCCTGAACGGAAATTGAACACGGACCTCTGGGTTAATACCCCAGCGTGATATCCATTACACCATCAGGAAAATCCAATTCAAACATTTATCTTTCTTATATATTATATTCTCCATTATTACTAGATGTCGCGAGAACTCGGTCTTCACTGCCACCTAGTAACGGACTATAACAAGTAAGCAAATTAAAGAGAATATGTTTACTTTATAGCAGTAACGCATTATCGATGTTATAATTAAATTTTGGGATTTGAACCCGGACCTCTGGGTTGGTACCCCAGCGTGCTATCCATTACACCACTAGGCAAATCCAATTCAAACATTTATATTTCTTATATATTCTCCATTATTACTAGATGTCGCGAGAAGTCGGTATATATATATATATATTATATATATATATATATATATATATATATTATATATATATATATATATATCAGTGGTCTCGAGGTACCGTGCTGCCTTGTCACGCAGCGGGCCCGGGTTCGACCCCCGGTCGGGGCAGTTTTTCTGGATGAGTTTTTTATCGGGTTTTTTTTCTCACCTGTAAGACAAATGCCAGGAAACGTTAAGGCCCAAACGGTCCCCGAATACATATGGCCATCATCATCACCATCATCCTTATCATTATCATCCTTCACCGGTGTGGAAAGCAATGGGAAGCTACCACACCTACAATTCCCTAGTAAAGCTGTAAGCATAGCATGAAGATGCTATAATTACAGTGAATGACCTGCCTTCGGGCAGAATTATAATGGATTGATATATATATATATTTTTATTTATATACAGAATTTTAATGTTTACACATCTTTCTGTGCCTAAAGTTTTAGTTTTTTTCTCCACTCGTTTCTCTCCATCCAATCCATGTCTTCCACTCCTCTTGCACTCGTTCCAGTTCTTATTTCCTGCATCCACGAGTTTCGAGGTCTTCCTCTCCTCCTTCTTCCAGGTGGATACCATTCCAATGTTTTCCTGGGTAATCTTTCTTCTTGCATTCGTCGTACATGCCTATATATATATATACACATGATATCGTGCACCAATAACATGTCTAACATACCGTACATGTAACGAAAGAAAAAAATCTGCCTTCAAGATCCCTCCCATATTTATCTTCTTGTATCTTGTAAGCCCTTGATTCCCCTCAACGAGATTTAGGCGCTTTTCCCCTACAGGGAAGAAATTGAACCATACTAATTTAGTTACACTTGTGTTCATATAGATATCATTGGAGTGGTCAGCTTTCTGTCTCATTAGTGACATCTAGTCTAGACCAAGATAGTAGTAGAACGGGAACATTCGGTAAATTTTGGTTAGAGGTCGTTTTATTCAGGTTCAAGGATCTTTAAGAGCCTGAAAATCTTCAGACTCGGGATCCACGGCTTAAAGTCTTACCGGATGACTTACTCCTTGGATTATTCCATTGTAAAAAATCCAGCGACCCCGGCCGGGTTTGAGCCCACGACTCTCGGGACCAGAGGCATGGATCATAAGCACTAATCCACCGCGGCCGAATCCATATTTCTCTTAAGGCGTGTATTAGTAGGAAAACATATGTATAAAAATCATCACACAAACCAAATAGCGACTAAAAGGTATTTTAAAAGTATTTCATGGAAACAAAATGTGGAACAAATAATATCTCTTGGGAAAAAGAAAAGAATCGCTGTAAAAAGGAAGGGGACAGTGCGCCGTGTTCGAGTGTTCGAGGAATCAATTATGAAGGACAATTGAAGTACGTGCTTCTAAAATTTTCTGGTGTTGTTCAGTTGATCGGAAAAAGATTAGTATTACGTGCACCAACGGCTAAATGTTTGTTTTCTTTTTATTATTTTTTTTTAATCTCACAAGAGAAATCAATAATACAAACCCCAAGAGCCGTAACATTCAAACATTTTGCAATTTTAAAGAATTCTTTCTGTTGTGTAGCGTGCTGAACCAATACTTCTCTACTTATTTATTAGCTTTTTTAAAATGAAGTGCAATCCACTCACATTAGCACAAAAACAAACAAAATAAACAGAAGATATAGGAGCAAAAACCAATTTAATTAACCTAATACAATATATATTGTATTGTAACTTATTACCTCAACGGAATCTTATCATGAATTTTATTAGTATTGAATCTTATTTAGTTAGGAGTGTATATATAATTATATATCAGCAATGGGGTTGAAATGGAAATGGTCGGGTGGGAGGTAATGTGCTCCGAATGGAACCTAAAAAGTGGACTTATACAGTGAGTATGTGAGAACCAGACTAGGAAAAGGAAAGTTGGAAGACAAAAAAAGCGTTGGAGTGAAGTGTTTAAGTGTCATCTAGGAAAATTATGGACTAGAATAGCGCAAAACAGACAAAAGTGAAAGCAGTCCATAAAAAAGTGGAAGTGATAGTCCCAAGAGGTTGGCTAACCCGGGGATGTAACGTAAACCACCCTGCAGTCGCAGGAGGCCCTTGCCCGAAATTGGATGACTATGGGCTAATTCGCAATATGGGTGCGAAACATGGACTCTTACTTTAAGGGAGGAAGGGAGATTGCAAGTATTTGAGAATAAAGTACTTAGGAAAATTTTTGGACCAAAGAGAGATGAACAGACAGGTGAATGGACAAGACTACATAACAATTAACTACATGGTCTTTATAGGAAGCCAGATATAATAAGAACAGTTAAGTCTCGTAGACTGCGATGGGCAGAACATGTTGCACGTATGGGGACTGAAAGACTTGCATGGAAGCTTCTTGTAAGAAAGCCAGAGGGAAAACACCCAGTTAGTAGACCAAGAATGAGGTGGGAGAATAACATTAACTATGATTTGAGGGAAGTAGATTATACAGGGAATGATTGGAAAACATTAGCTCAGGATAGGGATGTATGGAGAGCCTATGTCCGCGCGGCCATGAACCTACGGGTTCGATAGTGCCAGTGAGTAAGTAAGTAAGTATGGGCTAATTCTTATTTCTTAGTTCTAATAATATAATTGTATGTGTATGTATGGCCGGGGGAGGGCGCAAGAGCAGTTGGTTTGTCGATGAGGTCAACATTTTTAAAATGGCTTGAACATTCAAGTAGTACCATGGCCCTCGAGTCAACTCAGCCTCTAATGAAATGAGTATCTGACGAATGTTCTGGAAGTAAAGGTGGCCGTCACGCAGGACTAATAATCCGGCTGATACGAGAGAGCTTTAACTTCTTATTGTCCAAAAGACCTCGCAATAATTCTAAGGTTATATTTTGTAGGAATATAGTATAAGATAAATGAATAAATATCCTCAACTCGTTTCGAACTCAGGGTCGGGTCGAGGGATGAGATGAGATGAAGCCCTTATATTTATAGAGGTCTGTGAACTACAAGGGTGCCGGCCAACCACTCCTGACGCACCGTCACAGGGGCGGATGAATGAAATGAAACGAAATGGATGAGATGAGTATGAAGTTTTCATTGATTTTAATTAATTTTAAAATGTGTTTAATTGTGAAATTAAAGCGGCAATTAAAATATAATCAGGAATAACCCTTTTTTATGTGATATTGAATATGTCTTAATCAATAAATATGCTTTATTCTATATTACATTTTATACATGCCTATATATATATATATATATATATATATGTCCACCGCTGTGGTCTCGAGGTAGCGTGCTGCCTTGTCACGCAGCGGGCCCGGGTTCGATCCCCGGCCGGGGCAGTTTTTCTGGGTGAGGTTTCTATCGGGGTTTTTCCTCACCTGTAAGACAAATGTCAGGAAAACTTTAAGGCCCAAAAGGTCCCCGAGATCATATGGCCATCATCACCATCATCACCATCATCATCATCATCCTTCACCGGTGTGGAAAGCAACGGGAAGCTACCACACTTACAATTCCCTAGTAAAGCTGCAAGTTTAGCATGAAAATGCTATGATTGCAGTGAAGGACCTGCCTTCGGGCAGAATTTATATATATATATATAGTGTACTGCCCGAGGTCACGTCTTTCACTGCAATCAGATCATTTTCATGCCATGCTTTGCAGCTTTACTAGGGAATTATAGGTGTGGTAGCTTTTCACACCGGTAAAATGATGATAATGATAAGGATGGTGATGATGGCCGGATGGTTTTCGGGGCTCTACGCTTCCTCACATTTGTCTTACAGATGATGAAAACCCCCGAAAAAAAAGAACCTCACCTAGGAGCCTGTCCCAACCGGGAATCGAACCCGGGCCCGCTGCGTGACAAGGCTATCTCGAGACCACAGCGGTGAACAAGTTCGATATAATATGCCTAATAACCTAATAATAACAATAAGATAAATAATATTGATAATAATGACAATAATAATAATAATAATAATAGTAATAATAAGAAGAAGCAAATAAGGATAATGTTTGTGATAAGGGTAAGAAGTTAGATCTTTTGGAGGCTGTAGATATAAATAAATTGAAAAGTAGTAACAGACTGTTAAATTCTCGACTTGATTTGAATGAATTCCCTTTGTTAAATAAAAAAAATGAAATAAATATTGTTGTATTGTTGCTTAGATCAGTTGATATGTAATTAATAACAGAATTCATAATGTAACATGTCTGAAGAAGGTATAGTGTACCGAAACCGTTGTCACTGAATTATATAATAAATATGAAAATCAAATAAAACCACGTTATATTTTTATTTAATTAATAAATATGGATTTTCATCAAGTACACACCAACTCAATTGATTAAATAAGGATAAGCATATGGAGGAGGGGAGGAGGAGAAGAATAAGTGAGAACAATAGGAAACATAGGAAAAGGAGAAGAAAATGGATTAAGACAAAAAGAAGGAGACGGGGATGAAGGGAATCGGAGAAAGGAAGGAAGAAATAAGTGGTAGGAAGGAAAAGGACGGAAGAAAGAAAGGAAGGATAAAGAAGAGCTAAACTTAAATAATTGACGGGTCAGTACAAATATGTCATAATTTGAAGAGTGTTGTGAGGCTCTGCTACAGAATGTAGGCTATAGATTAGAAGCTTTCAAAATATTGTTTACATAGCTAAGGTTAGGTCTTGGCTTCAGTGAATACTTTTAAGAGTGTTGAATATGGCGCCGTACTCTGTACGATAAATCTAAACTATTTGTGTTTGCGGCTTACCTGTTGGAAGTAAAGTCTATTCACAAGGCGCAAGCATTGAAATCTTCTTGATGTAATTAATAATCCGGTGCGAGCTGCTTACAGTTCGTCTGTCTGCCATTACATAAATGTTTGCTCCATTTTCACCACATAAGGTATTCAAGATTATAATTCCCATTACAAAACACGTTTTCACTACACAGGTTGTTTTAAAACCTATGCAAGAACTTGTATAAATATAAATATAACAAATAATACAGGCGTATAAAAAGCGTTCAATAATTGTAAAATTCATTGTGAATCACCGTTGAGGTTATGTATTAAAATATTAAAATAAGTACCTGATATGTCAGTCGTCCTCAACTAAAGTTAATTTCTGTTTAAAGAACTTCATGTAATTAAAAACATATATGTCTTTTAGGTACCAAATTACATGCCGAAGATGAAAAATGTTCATGAGAGGCCTACAAATGACATGCCGAAGATGGAACATGTTTTTGAAAGGCTTACAAATGACATTCCGAAGACAGAAAATGTTTCTGTAAGGCTTACAATTGACATGACGAAGATGGAACATGTTTCTGAAAGGTCTACAAATGACATTTCGAAGATAGAAAATGTTTCTGTAAGGTCTACAAATGACATGTAGAAGATGAACATGTTTCTGTAAGGCCTACAAATGACATGCCGAAGATGAACATGTTTCTGTAAGGCCTACAAATGGCATGCCGAAGATGAACATGTTTCTGTAAGGCCTACAAATGACATGCCGAAGATGAACATGTTTCTGTAAGGCCTACAAATGACATGCCGAAGATGGAACATGTTTATGAAAGGTCTACAAATGACATGCCGAAGATTAAAACGTTTCTGAAAGGCCTACAAATGACATGCCGAAGATGGAAAATGTTTCTGATGGTCCTATAAATGACATGCCGAAGATGGAACATATTTCTTAAAGGTCTACAAATGACATGCCGTATATGGAACATGTTTCTGAAAGGTCTAAAAATGACATGCCGAAGATAGAACATGTTTTTTGAAAGGTTACAAATGTCATTCCGAAGATGGAACATGTTTCTGAAAGGCCTACAAATGACATGTCGAAGATCGAACATGTTTCTGAAAGGCCTACAAATGACACATCGAAGATGAACATATTTCTGAAAGGCGTATAAAAGGTTTAATTACCTGAGGACTTTTTTTATACAGAAAGTAGCTAATTTTAGTTGAGGACGACTGATACATCAGGTACTTGTTTTAATATTTTAACATTGTATCAAAAGCTGTGGTCCAAATTTAGAGATGAGAAGTAAATATGAATGAATGTCGATTATTCCTGGTTGGGGCTTGCTGAATATTAAGTACTAATTCCAAAAGAACTACAAGTATTATTCTCTCAGTTCATTCTTAGACCACCCCCTAGGCGCTTTCTCTTTGATAGTCCTACAATAAGTTTCCATGACACTTCCATATCCCATTCGTGCCATATTGCGATCCTACATATATTACTGTTCTTATTTTATCTAGTTTACTACAAATATTATGCAGCTCAATGTAATGTTGTTTTCTCCATTCACCGGCCAATTCATTTATCTATTCAACATTTTTACTAAGTACTTTATTCTCAAATACACCTAATATTTTCTCCTGCCTTAAATAAAGGGAACACGTTCCCCATTCATGTATAATAACTATATTAATCACAGTTTTTTATATTTTTAGTTTAAAATGTTTTTAAAGAAATGGGGGTAATACCCTATTCGGTACCCACTCAGCATCTTGAGGAATTTGGGTAGCTACAATATATAGCTGCTCACGGTTGAGAAAACTAGCTAATACGGCTCAGGACCTCAATATGCTGACCAAATATCACCCATACACCGGTTGGAGAGTCGTCTACCCTGAAAATGGTATATGTGGGTGTGAGGCCAGCACCGAATGGTAGGCTACGGGCCTTTTGGGCCTGTCGCGCAATTGAGTTTCAGAGTCCCTATAACATAGCCTATACTAATAACATGGATTTGCATATGTTTATTTTTTTCTCTATCTCAATCTTGTTTATAATTATTGTTTTAGGTACGCCTATTTGAATACCGCCACTTGTTCCAAAATTTACTCATTTGTTAAGTGTACATTCTCATTTAATGTATGTCTTCGCATGGCTTTATATTTCATAGAATATTAAAACAAGGAAGGATACAAGATTTAAGTTCTACAAAACAATGGCGGTACTAGAACATTTATACGGTAGTGAGACCTGGGTAAACAAATAAGAGAAGTTCGAGTAGAATATAAAGTAGGTACATAAATAACATTTCTAAGAAGGACCAAAGGATGCACAAAACTGGACTACATAAGAAATTAAGAAATAATAAGTGAATAAAAATATATTCAATAAATGATAGAATTCAACAATACCGCGTCGGCTGGGAACAGCATGTTCAGAAAATGGAAGAAAAAAGATTGCTCAATATAGCATATCATTATAAACCAACAGAATCAAGGGATATACAAAAACCTAGGATGAGATGGAAGGAATCAATGTGAATTCGGAACAAACGAATCGCCTAAACCTTGAAGTGAAGAAGAAGAAGGATTTATATTTAGTTTCCCCTAATGACTTCCAGCTATGCTCCACTAGTAGGCACACTAATTACTAGAATGTATATGTTTCTAGTGTTTAGTCACAATATCTAATTTTAATACCTATACACTACAAACCGGAAGGTCGGGAATTCGAATCGCGGAGGGATATTATTTTTAAAGCGGCCGTGACGCAGGGTTGAAAACCGGCTGACATCTCGTGCCGATTCTCTAGAAAGGTGGGAGCCATAACCTCCTACTACTCCAACGACGTCCCAAGGCCTATGGTGGTGTCACATTACCTTATGAGGCACGATGTAGTGTATTTTTTAAATATAATATGCTACAAGCCGGCAAGTAGAGGGTACGAGTCCCGCAAGAGTCAGGATTTTTAAACTGACCCAAGTATTCTGGCGGTACCATAGCCCTGGCGTCGACTCAACCTCTTACGGAAATGAGTACCAGGCGCTTGTTCTGGGAGTAAAGTCAACTTCACGCAGGGGTGATACTGTCTAGAAAATTGGAAGCATTAACCTCCTACTATCCCAACGACCTCCCAAGACCTATAGATGTATCACTTTACCTTTACTTTTAGGAACAATAATCGCTAACAAGTATACGGTGCAGAAAGAAATTTAGTATAGGTCTAGGCTGAAATCTTGAAAAGCGTTGCAGTGACTGTTGTCATATTTCAACTTCTCTTAAAAAATGTTAGAGTAAACAGATGTAAAACGGCGATTCTTCCTACTATAGGCCTATTAAATGGATGGATAACATGTATTTCTACTTTAAGAGAGGAAAATTAATTTCGAGTATTTGAGAATAAAATACTTAGGAAAATGTTTGGACTAAATAGAGACAAACAGTTGAATGGAGGAAACTTTAGCGATAAGTATGTATGTAAATAGAACAGCTAAGTCTCGTAGATTGGGATGGGAGGGATATGCCACACAAATGTGGAATGGAAGAGACACGCAAACTTGCTTTAGGGAAAATAAAGGGAAGATAATGAATAGCTAGGTGAAGAATGAGATAGATTAACATTAACCATGATTTGAGGTAAGTGAATTATACAAAATAAATAAATAAATAAAATAATAAAGATTGGAAAATATTAGATCAGGACGGGCTGTATGTCCATGCGGCCATGAACTTCACGGTTCGATAGTGCCAGTTATTTAATGTTACATAAGGACTAATTGTACAAACCTTTAACCCTGCAGAAAAAATAACCAAAAGGAAAATAAAAAAGTGATCCCACTGCAGGCCTCAAGAGGTTCTTGGGGTAGTAGGAGGTTAAGGCACTCACCTTATCTAGACAATCGGCACGAGAATCAGCCCGGTTGTCAACCCTGCCTGACGACCGCATTTACCCCAGAACAAGCGTCTGGTACTCATATCTGTTGGAAGCTGAGTCTACCACAGAGTCATGGTTGCAGCCCAGAAAGTTTGGGGTTTGGAACAGTTTACAAATCCTGACCCCCATATGGACTCGAACCCTTGACCTTCCGATTTGTAGCGTATTGCTTTAATCAATACGCTATGGTTTGCCCCCAAAAGGAAAATATCTTGAATCATATTTAAAGTCAATGTGAATAACTTGTAGTTAAATTCAGTTTTGAGAAAAATATTCTATTTCGTTGATTAGTATTATAAATGTTTGAATGTCATCGAATAACAGTAAAATAGGATTTCTGCAGATTTTTTAGTAACAACTGTGTTATGTTACACATATCGTTAGCAGAATTGTTACGAAACTCGATATCTTCTGTTGCTAGATAATGATGCTCACCGCTCGCCTACTGTGATAAATATCACATATGAATACACATCGTCATTCAATATTATTTTTACATACCCAAGGACGTGCTCCTGCAACGCCCTCATTACAGAGTTTGAAGTTTACGTGTTCTTTGCACATTGTTTACTATTCTCTTAACTTTTATGAAGAATAAACTTTTTTTTTTCAAATGCCCCAGGTTTGTCTTTCGACATTCCTGGTTTCTCTCCTGGCATGGCGTACTTGTAACCCACTTCTGAGATTTGGGCGCCTGGAAGGCGGAGTTACGTTGCCCCGATGATGGGTGATGTTGATGATAATGGTGCGCCAGGAGAGTCCCTAATCCTAAGCTTAACCTAAGATGAATATGAATGATGATGATTGCGATGGCCATATGGTTTCGGGGACCGTTTGGGCCTTAAAGTTTTTCTGACATTTGTCTTACAGGTGAGGAAAAACCTCGATAAAAACCTCACCGAAAAAAACTGTCCCGCCCGGGGATCGAACCAGGGCCCCCTGCGTGACAAGGCAGCACGCTACCCCGAGACCACAGCGGTGGACAGAATAAACATTATAGGGCGTGTAAGTTCATCCGCTCTCTATTTTAAGGAAAATATATCAAATTTATATACTTTCATTATAATCAATACTAATAAAATTCATGTTAAAACCGTTGAGGTGGAGAGTCATAAAATAAAATAAGTTAAAATATACCTTCTTAGGTAAAATCAGTCGTCCTCAACTTATAAAATATGTAATCTTTATGCCTGTAAGCCATTCAGAACATCCATTCCATCTTCAGCAGGTCCCTCTTCGCTACAATATCCAGTCTGATAGTTGATGCTGCTGGTCCTAATGTGGTGTTGTCTTGACTAAAGCTTCTTCATGACGATATCGTATAGTCATAGAATTAACTCAATAGAAGAAACCCTTACAATAGTACACAAAGAGGGAAATCCAACTAAAATCAACATATCGGAAGACCTGGAAATTATCAAGGAAATAGACAACAAGCTTTTAATAAATGAAGGCACTCCCAGACCAAACAACCTATTGTACAATATCGTGAGGAAGAAGCTTTAGTCACAACTCCACATTAGGACGAGCAGCATCAACCATCATACTGGATGTTGTAGCGAAGAGGGACCTGCTGAAGATGGAACGGATGTTCTGAAAGGACTACAGGCATAAAGATTACATATTTTATAAGTTGAGGACGACGGATTTTACCTAAGAAGGTATATTTTAACTTATTTTATTTCATTATAGGGAATGCAATCTGAACTACGAAACTATGTAACCGCAAATATATTATACATAGAGTTTACTTCATAATTGACATAAAAAGAAACATGGCAATAATTTTCTTGGGCGGATCCTATTCATCGTTTTGTTAATTATTACTTTTCAATCAAGGATTTAGTTCAAATCAACTATCAAATGTGAACTATTTCATTGTAACCACGGTGATTTTAATAACAAACGTTATGCGTAGACACTATTTTGAATCACGTTTCTTCCTGTAAACATTAGTATTTTAAATAATATAAGTAGGACGTTCAATAAATAAAGCACATTATTTTATTTATCGATTTCCTTTCATTGGATATGAACGAAACTTTATACAACATATATTCAATCCTTCCTTTATAACATCACCAAGTATCATTGTTTTCCAACAGATAGTTATGATGTACTTTAGTTTTAAAATGGCGGCTGCTCGTGAAACACGTACAAAGCAAAATCAGGGGTATCTGACAGTCTTGATTTACGTAATTCTGCCGCTGACATTCTTGTTAACCCAACGACGTACCGAACTCCTATCCACTGTTTGATCCCCACAGATATTTCGTAAGCGTGTGTGGATGTTTGATATGCCTCGTTCTTCGCAGGAAGAAAAGAAATTAAATTACAACTCTCTGTTTTGAACCTGTTTCACGAGCAGTTAGCATTTTAAAACTAAAGCACAACTCAGACATTTATCGGAAAACGATGAAACTTCATGACATTATAAAGAAAGAATTGAAGATGCATTCTGTAGAGATTAGTTCATTTGCAATGAAAAGCAATCGAGAACTAAAATTACGTGCATTACTTATTAAAGGATCTATTATTTGATTTTACTTCACATTTACATATATCGCTCTTAAAACTCAAAACAACTCACAATAACCTTACATTTGTTCTTTTTTGACAAACATACGCACTAGTTTGTTCTCGTTTCAATTAGCACAGACATATAAGCAATATTTCACACGTACATTCGTCGGTTTTTAATTTAAAACGCTAATAAAAATGACTCACACTAACCTTATATTTGTCTCTTTTTGTATATATTTATTACTAGTTAGGCTGAATTTTTGTCAATTAGCTTTTGAGATAGGCTATATTTAATGGCAAACTGGTTATTTTCAAGAATTTTAAAAGTTAATATAGCTCTAGCAATGTCCGACGTCACTTGAATGACCTAAATAATTTCGCAAATATTTAGAAAACGACGTTCACAAATGCAGCACGTATTTAACACACTGAGGTCACTATAATTACGGCATCTCTGATATCAAGATGATGTATTTTTAGTTTAGGTGGCTTCGATTTTCATGTATATAAATAATCTCCCGTTAAGGATGGTGGTTGGGAGTTTGAAGAGTTCCCCATGTAATATAACTTCCCTTTTTTTTTATCTGAATCCTTGGTTCATTGGAACGATTACGATTGAACGAAATCATGGGTTAAGAAGTTAATAAAACTTTATGAATATAATTCAAAGCCAGGGATCCGCTATAAACTTTATAAAATAATGCACTGTACCAAGATAATATTTAAATAACTACCATTTTTTTGGCATGTTTTAGTGAATTCCAAAGCTATCGATATTATTCTCATGAAAATATTTTTTTTAATTATTGTACAGATATTCAATGAATCTACCTAGTAGATACCGAAATGACCGTGGAAAATGTAATATGACGGGAGAAAATAGTTTTACTCGTGAGTTTTTCAACAAATGCCTACGTAAAAGTTTTACATCCTACTAACGCACTATATTTTATTTTATACCACGTCGAATTTCTTTACTTTAATGTAATTAATAATATTGCGTAAATAAGACATCGATCAGGTGTACAAGTACGATGCTCACTTCAGGGCCACCAATAAGAATATTATATCTCATAAGGAAGGAGCTTTGGGCGATGATACAGCAAATTATTCTAAATAAGATGATAGAAACAAAGATAGAATAGTATGTTTTAACTGAAATATTATATTGAGCAGATATTATTAAATACTGTATAAGGTAAAATTAATTCAACAATTCTCGCGATTTCAAGTTCATTATTGGCCGCGCGCGATGTTCAAATTTCTTCGTCAAGATACAATGCTGCCAATGAGACATGTAAGGCATGTTATAGCAGTTTCCTGTGCATTAAAAGGTTTCTATTAAATACATATGTATCTTTTATTTTAAATTTTATAGTAATACTAACGGATCCGGCAAACATTGTTCTGTCGGAACATTCAATTCTCGTCATGGCCAGACGATAAAAGTATGTTACTTTTTACCATAAAATTCACTAATTAATAGGTTCGTAAGAAAATTCCTCTCTGTAATCTGTCGTGGCTCGTGCATGATGACGCCACATTGTTGTCGCGCGGAATATGTCGGTAATGCAGTTGACTACGCATCTGACATAAAAAAGATTCTATAACCCGATAGCAGCGCCACCTACCGAGTCCAATTGTAAATCTAACTCATCTAGGGAACCACTGAAATACACACACAGAATTTCATCAAAATCAGTCCTGCCATTTAGACAGTTCTTAATTTCGGATTTCAAGGAGTTCGACAAGGGTGTACATTATCACCTACATTGTTTAATATATATTTTGACGAGGTTATACGAAAATAGAAAAAATCAAGTCCCATAGGAATACAAATTAATAAGGAAATGTATATGAATATTTTAATGTATGCAGACGATCTCGTAATTATACAGAAGTCAGAGGATGATTTACAAAGAGCCATTTACACGTTGAATCAATTAGGACACTATTATAATATCAAAGTCTCAACTTCAAAAAACTAAAATTATGGCTTCCCAGGGCAAAGTGCCAGTCAGAGCAAAAATAGTAATCAATAATGAAATAATAGAACAGATAGCACACTTTAACTATCTTGGATCTGATCTAACATTCAGCTACGATTGGGATATACACAATAAATTAATCCGATATCAAATGATGTGTGGAACCATAAGAAGACCCTCCCCGAAGACTCGAAGAGAAACTCAGCTCAGGTTTTATAAAATTATGGCTGTTCCTGTTCTTTTATATGGATCTGGATCTTAGGTACTTACAAAAAAAGATATCTCACACATTCAAGCCACTGAAATGAAATTTTTAAGATCAGTAAAAGGATGTACACGCATGGATAGATTACACAATGAATCAATAAGAAATGAACTGGAGATATTTTCAATACTCGATAAACTAAACGAGCACAAATACTAATGGAAAGAACATTTATATATAATGGACAACACAAGATTACCCAATAAGATCAACGCCTACAAACCATATGGAAAAAGACTTTTGGGACGGCCAAGGAACAGGTCGCAATGGCCTAATCCTGGAAAGTAAACCTCCACTTCAAATTGTCGGATTTCGCTTATTTTTGGATAATACTTACACTTAACACGATATAATGAGTTTCGTTGTGAAGCATCGAAAAATGTGACCACTAGAGCGATTTTTAAATTTTCTCTTCAGATGAACCCCTACACCCAATCTTTTAGAGGGTCCAATTCTGAATCTAAATAATCGAGCGACCCAATCAGGCACACAAAAAATTTCATCAAAATGGATCCAGTCGTTTAGGAGGAGTTCAGTGACACTACAGAAGAATTATATATACAAATATGTCGCGAACTGGTTTATGTGGTAATAAACGCCTATTTAAGTCTCGTATACTGCGATGGACAGGACATGCGACACGAATGGGTAATGGAAAAGGTGGAGTAGACAGGCTAAAAATGTGGTGAGAAATTAATATTAACACACAGACAATGATTTGAAAATATTAGCTCAGGATAGGGATATATGATTAGTTAATGTCCGCACGGCCACGAACCTCCCGGTTAGAAAGTGCCAGTGTGCTTTACATAAGTAGGCCTTTGTGTCCAAAATTTAAAAAAGAATACATCTTTTGTAAATGTATTAAAACAATTTTGACTGTTTTACTGTTCTTCAAGTATAAGAAACAAATATTCAATCCTGAACTTGAAGCAGGAGCAGAAATTGACGGAAACTTCGTTAAATTTAAGTGTCAATAGGCAGATGACGCATGAAACAGTTATAGAAAACGTTTCTAATACAAGTATGATTTTTACTAGCTCTGCAGCTTATCCAGAGAGTTTTATTTCAGTAGATTTAATTTTGTGCCGAGTGCACAGGTGGTCGCTATAGAAACAATTTTCTTGGCTAAACATTCGAATGTGTTGTTGTACCTTTTTCATAAGAAATTCCACTAAGATAGCTTCGCTTATTATTAAATGTTTTCTTTCAACAGATTGAAACAGGAATTTTTGTCTCCTTGACAACGGGTTCTGACGTTGCAATATCCAACTCCCTCTGGTTCCCCTAGTCTCCTGCCAATAATGAAATGAAATCTCGGCCGACCCTACGATACGCCGGATAAGCGAAAAAAATACCAGAAAGGTCAGAACATGCTGACATGGGAAAGGGGAGAAAACTACCCACATATAATCTCTTCAAACTATCCTCCTTTATATAGAATTTTTCATTCTTCATCAATTTGAAGGAAATTTAATTATCGCATTTTCAAGTTTTTTTGCATAATTTGTAAAGTATGAGTTTCTGTTGGTCAGGGTTGAACAATGATATACATCAAAAAGTGTTTTTTTTCAATCATTTAAATTAAAACATATATTTCAAAATTTGACTTTATTTCGGATTCAGAAGGAAGACGGGAGTATTAGGATCACTGAATTCAATATGCTGGGATATTTCCACGACCACAAAATAATTATGATAAAGGCAATTGTTGAATGTGTTTTATGGTACAACATTGAATTATGGATCGTCAATGAAAACTATAAATAAAATAAAGCTTTTGGAGTGATGTAAAGAATCCGGAATGAAGAAGTAAGAGACGGATTGAAACAGAAAATGTGACAGACAGGATTGCAAAGAGGGAGTTAACATGGTTTGGACACCTAATAAGGACAACAACAATAGTCTAAAAAATATTTCAATTTACGCTAGCCGGATGGGGTAATCAGGGAAGATCAAGAAGATGATGGCACAAAAACAAATTAAAATTATTACGTCAAAGGAACTTCAAGAAGATCTGCTGGTTTGGGAGGGATGTGAATTAGGAATGGGAAGGCGTATTTAACAGCAAAATTTCTGAATAATAATAATAAAAATAATAATAGGTAAGATTGTAGTAGGCCTATATCTAATTTTATAACTTCGAAAAATGTGATTTTTAGAAAATGTAATATATAGGTATAATTATTATTAAATAAAGTGTTTAATAACCATTTATTTCATACTATTTCTCATTTCATTACTTGACGATTTTACAAAAAGTTCTGAAAAGAAAAATTATACTATCTCACAGAACTAATATTTACAAAATGTGGTTCCAGCTATCATCAATATATAGAGTATGAATAAATTATGGGAAATATAATTAATAATTTACAAGTAAATGAACAATGGTAGGCCTAATCATATAGGGAATCGATTTTTATGTGCTAAAAGTAGGGATTCCAAAATAGTATAGGTATATATATGTTTAATCAATAGCCTGTTTACAGTTTTATAAATAGAGGAACTTCGGGTAAGTGGACCCCTATTTTGTATTTGTTGTTTTTTCTTCTTTTAATTAAGGCATCTGAATATTGTTGAATTACACTGATTATCATTAGTGTTATAACTATGAAATAGCATTGTTATTTTATTCAAATATGGAAATATCTTCACACTCTATAAACTTTTTTACATTACAAGAAAGTCAACATTAATACAATTCATAATAAAATCCGTTGAGGTATCAGTCACAAAATTAAAAATTATACTATAAAATTATAAAATAGTTACTTAAGAGGTCCGCCTCCTCAACTTAAAAATTAATGATTTTCTGCAGCGCTTTCGGGACTGATGCTGGGACTAGTCCCGACAGCGCTACAGATAATCATTAATTTTTACGTTGAGGAGACGGACGTTTTAGGTAACTTCTTTATAATTTTATATTGTAATTTTTAATTTTGTTACAAGAATAGTTCACTTTAACCTCCATATTCGAGTAAAGTGGACCCCAGAGTCCATCCTAGCCTTTAGACGAGCCATGTCATAGTTCAGAGCTCCACATTCTGTGCGGAGCGCGGTACCAACTCTGGAGCAAGTATTTGTACCCCTTCCTACTTCTCCGGCGGGACCTGACGAAAACCTACCATTGTAAGGAACGCTTATAACAGAAGGAATCGAAATATAAAACAACGCATAACAGGAGTAGAACATTTATTAATGAATATTATTAACCGGTTTACAGTGTTAAATAATACCTCAAAATATTTTAATCTGCAATATTTAATATTTGCTGAACAAGACATTCAGAATCAACAGGCCTATACGTACAAACTAAACAAAATATGAGAAAACGTTTAACATGTTGAGGTATTTCTATACAATTTTAATAAAGATAATTCAATATTTCTCGGTATAGGAAAAACATAAGTGAGCAATTTATTGCTTCTACTGAAGGAAAATACCAAATCTTCACTTTTCAGGGTGCTACTTCTCGGACATTCTTACTTGACACATGTAATTAATTTTACTATTTTAATATTAAATATATAAAATTATTACCTGATAAACCAGCAGTCCTCAACTGAAATAAAGTTCTGTTTCAAAACTTCAGTCAGTAGTTAAAATTATGAAGGTCTTACAAAGCCACGTTTCATCATTTGTATTTCAACTGATACTAATGTTTTTGTAGAAGTTGTACAACGGGTTCAGGTCTGCGGGCGGGTTCTTATTGAGCAAGTCTGTATTCTCAGCTTCTTTTAAAATTTCCATGTCTTCTAGGATGCAAATCTTATTGTTGTTATTCTCTCTGTGTAATATTGACATGGTATTATCGATTTTAACAAACTGGTGATCCGTTTCTAGTACTGTTGGGCAAAAGTGGTTTTTCTTCGTTATTAATAATTTTAAAAAAAATATTCGGTGTATCTTGTGTTAAAATTTCTTGTTGTTCTACCGATGTAAAACTTGTCATAATCATTGTACTTTAGTTTATAAACGCCTTTATTTTAGTATTTATTTGTTACTTCAATTTTATTTGATACGATGTTGTTGAGTTTTTTATTAGTTTTAAAGACGATTTTTATGTTTTTGTCTTGTTTCTTCATCGAATTAGCTAATTTAACCGTTTCAAAATTGGGAGAGATATTCTCTGCCAAACAAATACCAAGGCTTGATTCTCGCAAGGCCTCCATGCTGGACGTAGCCATACTTGCTGCGTTTTTGACGAGTTAAACTGAATTAAGTCGCCAGGTAGCGTTACCTGTCCAATACACTAGTGGAGCGCTCCTGGAGCATATCGGTGCGCATCGTCTCATGGAGCTCGTCGCTTCTTTAGACTATTTTAAGTTTATCTACTCTATTAATTCATACAGACATGCACAAATTAGTCTGATCGTAACTAAAAAGCATTGATATTTATTTAATATTTTGAAAACATATCGTTGATTATAACATTCACACGAGATTCTTCTGCAGTCAGCGACGGTTTTTGGGTTTAGGGAAATTTGCAAGGATATTAAATAAAATTAATCAAGTGTATGGCTTTTATATAGAGCACCCTTGTTGATAAAATATATGTATTCGTGTAAAGTGGACAGAAGTCAACTTTAACCTCGTGGAGGGTCTACATTAACCGAATTCCTTTGTTATGTTTAATTACTTTATACAGCAGCTATGTCACGTAATATGAAACCAAACTCATGAGTATATTAAAACAACTTCTACATGATATAACATATTTAGGAGTTTTTTCAACATTTGTAATATTCAATAGCAGAAACTAAGAATTAATTCTTAGCTCGAAATGGTCGTTTTCATAAATATCACAAATAACCCCTTCTTCGCATACATAATAAAAGAAACTGGCCTTGAACATGTGGAAGTTGATGAGGGGAAGAAATTAAAATATTTTTTGTTCCAGGGCAGCACCAATTAAAATATATATTTACAGGGTCCACTCAAACCGAAGGGTTTACATTACCCAAAATTCCTCTATAACGTACAAGTTATCCAATGGTTTTTATGGAATCTAGCTTGATATTACACATGTTATGATTACATTAGGAAATGTTCCATTTAGATTACCATTAAATTAACCTATGTTCCAATTTTAACGTTTAACTAACTAACTAACTGGCACTATCGAACCCGTAGTTTAATGGCGGCGCGGATATAAAATCTCCATATACCCCTATCCTGAGCGAATGTTTTCCAGTCATCCCCTGTATAATCTACTTCCCTCAAATCATAGTTAATGTTATTCTCTCACCTCATTCTTGGTCTACCAACTGGACGTTTTCCCTCTGGTTTTACTACAAGAAGCTTCCATGCACGCCTTTCATTCCCCATTCGTGGCACATGTCCTGCCCATCGCAGTCTACGATACTTAACTGTTCTGGTTATATCTGGCTTCGTATAAAGACCATATACAGACAATAGCTTTTAGTACATAAAATTTCTTTCCGCGAATAAAAAAGTAAGGTCAAGAATAAAAATATAATATCATTGGCAATCCTGCTTATTTCATTATAAGGCTGACAACATTAACGATTTCACAATAGAAAAACATATTAGTAAGAGTTGTGATAAATTTGTATTGAATTTTGTCAATTGGTAATATCGATTGAAATTATATTTTTGCACGATATTGTGTTTTGTTGTACTTACAGCAATGGCGACCAGATTGAAAGTTCAACTTCCTACATTTCGGGGTTGCCAAGCTAATTAACTATACTGTAATATTACATTGACACCCACGTGTGGGAAGTAAAACCACTGCCCTCTATGTATACTATGTACATTGTATATATAAAAAATATCCAAAAGGTAGTGTTAATATACATTATACGAAACAATCACTGCATTTTAAATGAACTGAACTTTATTTGAAACAATATAAAACAATAAATACGGTACTTGCGGTCATTTTATACAAATTCTTCTCAATGCCTCCTGTTGTTTCAACTAATAAACATTGCCCACACTGTTAACGTTAGTCAATTTTTTATAATGAACGCAAATATTTCGAAAATATTTATTATTATTTATTATTTTGAAAACACCATCGCTCAAAAATAATGTACAACGCACGTTTGTGAAGTGATTTACAGAATCTCGGAATTTAAAAACCTCGCTATTTTTAAGGGACATAGAGCTCGTCGTGTTGCAGCCACATTCTGTTGCGAAGCCACGTATCATAGATTCCGTACCTGTGAGGTGTTGTCAGTAACGAGTCTTCAAATTCATCGAACTAACACTGATCTTGGGACATAATTAACTAGTCGTAGTGTGGAAATACATAATTTCCGGACATTGGCACCACATTAAAAATTATCAACATATCTCAATATACTACCTCACCTCCGTTGTCGGTGTTTTTTTTGTAATACCCTGTAGTCTACATGGCAAATTAACAAGCCATTATACTTTTTCATATCCGATATTTTTACCGATACAGTGCTTTCAGTTTAAGTCGCAACCCTAAGCGCCTGGCAACCAGCTGGCATAGGAGGCGGTCAAAGCAACCCCGTTCCCCGGTTAGTGAACTGGCGGACGGGCGGGTAATGCAGGTTCCATTCACATTCTCACTACCCCTATATAGTGTTACTTGTGTAGCTGCAAGGAACAGACGTGTTTTGGAAGTTTTTATATAAACAACTCGTGAATTTGTGTTCAGTTGTGACTGTGGTAATTTCAGTTGAACATAGAGTATATCACTGAACAGAGGGTATTTTGAATTTTGCCAAATGCAAAGAAGAAATCTTACAAAAATTGTCACCGTAGATTTTGCCGTCAATTCTCTAACGCAACTCTCTTAAATAAAGCTACCATTTCAAATGCTCGAATATTAGAGGAAATTAAAGAAAATATTCCAACTGTGAACTCCAACGTTTCAAGACAGGAATTGGAGAGCGTATTTTAAAATCTTCTTCGTCGGTTTGAACGTTGTATTGAAGCTGAAGGATATAAATTTGAAAATCTTTGTCATAAAGATTAGGGATAAACTGCACAAAAATCGATTTTGTTCCATTTCAATCTCTGATCATTTTTACAGTTACTTAGATCTGTGAGTCGAGCGGTTACCTTGGCGCTTGGGTTGCGTCTTAAAATGAAGACTCTGAAAATCATTATTAAAGAAAATGTTATATGATTTCTCTCGACACGGATCGTTCCATTAACACTTTATCGCGGGAAAATTACATTAAAATAGTAAATGAACAAAATATGTCGCTCTTTTCACTCCTAGATTTGAAGGGCAACGCTAATGACCTAGATGATGAAGAGCGTCATAAATAAAATTTTAACTCTTAAAATTGACCTTAATCATTATTTCAAATTTTAATAATTTCTTATATTTCATCCCAAGACATGGAAAAAGCTCAAACAGCGTTCGACAAACTCTTAACATGGGCCGAAAAGAACGACCTCGAAATAAATGAGAAGAAAACAGTAAAAATGACCATCAGGAATGGAGGAAGACTCGCAGCGAATGACTTCATTCGGTATAAGGGAGACCCACTGCAAAATGTAAACCAGTTCAAGTATCTGGGAATCACACTGGAAAGTCGAGGTGACACCTTCGACAAGCACATCGAAGAACGCGCCTTAGCGGCCAGAACAACAACGAACATTATTAAAAACCTGAGTAAACTATCCCTGGAGACAGCAATGACCATCTTTCGCTTACAAATCGCACCAATCATGACCTATGGACTAGAAGTGAATTGGAAGAACCTAAATAAGGCAAAGCTAGAGGAAATAGAGAAAGTCAAAGCACACTTTTTAAAGACAGCGCTTAGCGTATCAAAATAGACGCCTTCACGCCTAACATACATACTGACAAAGGAACCCTTCTTCATAGAAGAGCTCCACCTGTACCTTCTCCTGCCGGCAACAGATGCCTACAAGGAACTGCTGAGGGAACTAAACGAGAAAAGAGAACAGATATGACCTGAGTTCTACGCAACGGATGCGATGATCTACAGGGAATGGACAGCAGCCAGATACGACCTCAGACACATCGTGACGAGAGTCGCGGTCCATGGTTTCCACCACAGGATATGCACAACAGTGTAGCGCCATAACCCAGAATAAAAGTGCAAGTGCAAACTATGTGGGTCGCACTGCGACCGATATCACCTGTTACAGTGTAAAAACATAGGAGCATCGATAACAGACTTCTGTAAGACATGAAAACAATTCTTTCTACATGGCCATTGGCTGCAATAATACCTATTATTATTATATTCCAATATTTAAATTTGAATAATCAGTTACGAAAGTTAATAGATAACATTTCTATTTTTTTTTTCAAAATAACCAATCAATAAAATAGGCGCTTTAAAAGTGGTCAACCGCTATGGTCTCGTGGTAGCGTCCCTGCCTTGTGCGCAGCGGGCCCGAGTTCGATCCCCAGTCGGGACAAGATCCCTGGGTGATTTTTTGGGGTTTTTTCCTCACCTGTTAAAGCAAAGGTCAGGTAACTTTAAGGCACAAACAATCTCCGATCATCATCTTGCCATCATATTCATTATTATCACATTCACCATGTTTACTAGTTATGAATGTGTGATCCGTAGTTTAAAATCCCTCCCGATAGGTCGTGTCACTGAAGGCCCGGGTGGCGTGTACCATGTAAAACTTACTATAAGGGGAGAGGTTAAACTGAGATAACGAAGAAGTTTTCAAAGTTTATTTTTAAATATTGAAATGTTTGTCACGCTGGGACTGCGTGCACTAAGCAAATTCCTCAGCAAGTCGAATGTATGGTCTATTCTTCTGGTTTACTGATTATATATATATATATATATATATATATATATATATATATATATATATATATATATTGTTAAATTGTGAAACATAGAACCTCTAGAGCTATATTTAAATTTTCATTTCAGATGAAATTCTACATCTAATGGTCAGATTTTACCGGTTAACGAAATTGACCTTACTGTTAATTCATTGCTATATGGCAAGTTTGGTTTCGCTGAAACAAAAATTCCGGTCGCTAAAGCGTTAACGGTCACACACGCACACACGCATGTATATGTGTATGTATACGTGTGTGTGTTTTTATTGGTTATGGTCATTTCGTAGGCTACTTAGGATCGGTGAATACCTGTAAAAAAATTAAAACATCTTTTCATAAGAACAACCTCAGTAGCCTCATTCCTTCGAAATTCACTAATAATAATAACAATAACAATCCATCCATCCATAGTAATTCTGCCCGAGGGCAGCTCTTTCACTGCAATCATAGAATTTTCATGCTATTCTTTGCAGCTTTTACTAGGGAATTGTAGGTGTGGTAGCTTCCCGTTGCTTTCCACACCGGTGAAGGATGATGATGACGATTATAATGATAAGGATGATTATGATGATGATAGCCATATGATTTCGGGGACCGTTGGGGCCTTAAAGTTTTCCTGACATTTGTCTTACAGGTGAGGAAAAACCCCGATAAAAACCTCACCTAGAAAAACTGCCCCGACCGGGGATAGAACCCGGGCCCGCTGCGTGACAAGGCAGCACGCTACCTCGAGACCACAGCGGTGGACTATAATAATAATAATAATAATAATAATAATAATAATAATAATAATAATAATAATAATAATAATAATAATAATAATATTAAACAGTACCAACTAAATTGGAAACACCATCTTGAAAGAATGAGTTCAAATCGGATCCCCAAAGCTGTTTATAATTATATACCAAGAGGACGAAGATCACTGGGCCGTCCTATGAAACGCTGGAGGGAAAATTTTCTATAGGATCGTAACAGGCCTTGGCCTAATACTTGGAAGGAAGAAGAAGAAGATAATAATAATAATAATAATAATAATAATAATAATAATAATAATAAAATAATAATAATAATAAAATAATAATAATAAAATGATAATAATAATAAAATAATAATAATAATAATAATAATAATAATAATACTTTTAAAATATGCAAGGTACTTGAACCGAGTAATGTCAACATAAGCTTCAGTGATTTGTCAAATTTGAACTGAGGCTTTTTTTTTCTCAAATTCATGTTTTAAATTTGGAGATCAAATTGAAGATATGTAAAATGCACTAGGGCCTATATGTAGCATGTATCCATTTTCCGTAGTACATGTGTGAAGTGGCTTCTTTAACATTTTTAATTTCCGAATGTCTGATTCAATACAATTAAAAAGCAATGTTGATTAAAACTGTAAAAAAATACAAGTTGTTTAAGCAAAAAGTAAAACACCATCGCCTACTTTACAAGTAAATAAACAGTCATTTGCTTTAAACCTATTGCCCAACGGTAGATATTTGGACACATGAATTTTCCACTTGCAATTTCACGTGAAATGTTGGCAGTGTGCATACTTGCTGTGTGTGAATATAAATGAAATGGTTTCATTTCGTCTTTGATGAACGAGATAAAAATGGTGACACACATACATGCACACAGACATAGATAGCTAAGTGCACTTTGAGTAGAAATTCATATTTACAAAAGTTGAAACTCAAAGTTACGTTGAATTAGGTATAGTGTAGTTGAGAATGTTGGTAATTTTGACCCTAGATATTACTTTACCTAAGATACAAGTTTTGCTAGGTGTACTAACAGGGCTATTAAAATTAAAAAGAAAAATAGTAGTTGTAGTTCATATAAGACCACCTTAAACAGTGTCTGTGTTTATACAGAGAAGACTGTGTTTATTTATCCGCTAGTTTTACTAGCGACTCTGCCTTTATTCAAACGAAATCAACCCTATATTGCAGTTATAGTGAAAATACTAAAAATGCTCGCATTTTGTAATGAATGCGTTCGCTCTAATGGTCCAATTCATGATAAAGGAGGAGAAATAAATACGATAAGTTGAAAATAAAACACGAATGCATTTTTCTTTACTTTAGAAAACTTTTTTAAACATGAAAATGAAAAAAAAAAAGTTTATATGTATTTATTTATTTAACCAGAGTCCACAGCTGTGGTCTAGAGGTAGCGTGCTGCCTTGTCACGCAGCGGGCCCGCGTTCGATCCCTGGTCGGGGCAGTTTTTCTGGGTGAGGTTTTTATCGGGGGTTTTCCTCACCTGTAAGACAAATGTCAGAAAAACTTTAAGGCCCAAACGGTCCTCGAAATCATATGGCCATCATCATCCTTCACCGGTGTGGAAAGCAACGTGAAGCTACCACACCTACAATTCCCTAATAAAGCTGCAAGCATAGCAAGAAAATGCTATGATTGCAGTGTAGGACCGGCCTTCGGGCAGACTTACTATGGATGGATTTAACCAGGTGGAGTTAAGGCCATATGGTCTTCTCTTCCACTCACCTCGACAAACATAGGTTATATTAGAATATAGTAATCACAATTAACAGTAATATTAGATACTTACTGAATGAAAATTTGAGAAATAAATTAATATCTACTCGAGTAAGATCGGTAATATAATAACGTTAATGATAATTAAAATTAAACATAAAACTAATAATAAAATGCACACAAGCAAGATAAATTAAAATTGTCGGTAGGCAGTCCCTTGGTAATGTACATGAAAAAATTACAAAGAAAAATATTGAGAAAAACTAATTTGTCGGTTATACTCCATGGCGCAACAGACAGGTCTGGAAAACCCTTAGCCAATTACCCAGGTGCTGTCTTCACATTCACTTGCGATTTACATAGATAGAAGATCATACAGTCAGTATGGGAGTAACATGTTATCAGGATATCAAGTCTCCTAGTCGTCATAGCTGGTTTTCTCAACCTGGCGCTGCTACGTATTGTAGCTACCTAAATTCATCAAGATGCTTGGTGGACACCGGTCCCATACTGGCCGAAATTCCATGAGAATTTATTTTCCCCGTGGGGACTCGAACCAGTGTAAGTATAGTAGCTCTGCACCAAGGCATCATGCTTTAAACCACTCGGCCACGATGCGGGGAATTATATGGGTTATAGGCCTACAATATTCGAAACACCAACTTAAAATATTTGTTAATCTTAATACTATTTTTATAAAATAAATTAAATTATTATTATTATTATTATTATTATTAACTGCTAAAATAATACTATTAATTATGTGTATAAGTTATTTTGTTGTTAAATATTTTTTAGCTTGTTTTATAAAGATATTATAGTTTGACAGTCTCTGACATAGGCGGAAGGGAATTCCAAACTGTGACAAGTGAAACTGGAGAAGATATACGCAGTGTGATGAAGAGGGATATAAAGGACAATGTGCTGATGGAATCGAGTGTCTAAATTACGATTATGTGTGTCCGAGAGTCTAATGAAGCGGGCCGATAAATAATTGGGCGAATGTGTGTAGTATTTTATAGAGAAGGGATAAGTAACGGACAAATGTGCGATCTCGTAGACAAAAGCCAGAACAAATATTCCAGGGACGCTGTAATGTTATCAAATATCTGAATTCCACAAATAAAACTTGCGCAAGAATTATGAAAACGTCGGAGTTTTTGAATGGAAATAGCATTTTAAGTCTGTAAAAAGAGTATCACAACAGTCAAAATGGGATATTGCAAGTGCTTCTACTAATATTTTCCTTAGAGCTAATGGAAAATAGTTTTTTTATGGGATTTAACGAATGTATTAATGAGAAGATATATTTGCATGTGTGATTTATTTGTATATACGAACTTAGATTTTTATCCCTAAATACTCCTAGATTTTCGCACCAATGTCCTAAGACTATGTAAATCATGTATTTTCCCGTCCGACTTTTAAATGATCCTTGGTTGTTCATTTCGATTTATCAAATTTTAAGAATTTGTTGTTGTCGAGTTTTAGTGCATAATGAAATGGGTTCGATCTAATAGTTAAATTCACGATAAAGAGACGATTAAAAATGAAAACTTAAAAAAAAACTAAACTCGACTACAAAAAAATCTTAAAATTTAGACAGGTGAGGTGAAAAGTAGGAACAATCATTCCTTGTTTTCGCAGTCGGAGTTTATGAATTATAATACGTTTTTTGTATTTAGGTTTTATTTATTTTTTTAACTTTTCGTTTTTATTTTACTCCATTAGATGGTCTTTCAAATCATTGATTAGCTTGTTTTTTTATTTTAGTATCATTTATAAATATTTTGTGATGCAAACTTAAAAAAATACTTGTATAAATTATTCTCCATCTCTCAAAAATGTTATTCGTAGAAAATTATAGATATAGTTGTTATTTTCAACTAATTTTGAAATACTTTATGTAACATATAAACTCCCATCTGCTTAAGTCAAACTTATAAAGAAATATTCGGCCTAACCTATGAGAAATGTTGAGTTTTTTTAGACTTAAAACTGCCTATATTAGGCCTACTGTTCAAAGTTGGGTTAAGTAAATGGTGGTCTCTCTGTTAGATCAAAATCGGCTTGAAGGAGTTGAAAACTATATACAATAATATATGTTGTAAAATATAGCTTCATATAATATAGTAAGCCTACTTACGATATTAAGAGGTCTTGTGGTGCAAATGACTATTTATACACCACATGTTACAGCCTATATAAAGGCTAATATCATCCAATAGCATCTCATACTACCATAGACGTTTTACTCAACTGCGGCATCCACTGACATCAGTCGGTACTATATACCATATCATGAAGTCACGTGATTTTGGAACACATTACACATTTTCAGCAATTAACAGACTCATAGGTTACATTATGAAATTTATATTAAGCTGGATTAAACCTTAGGAAAATGTGTTTATCTCAACGACGACGGAAATTCCACCCCGGTTGAATTTAAGACAAACGCCGCTAGATACTTAGAATACCTGACAGATATAAATAAACATTATCCTAAGATAGTTTAACCATAATCCATAGTGTTTGTTATATTTGTATGATCCACAAGAGATGGAGCACCACCACACTTTGATCTAACTGTACGTGAATATCTCAATGACGTATTTCCCAATAGCTGGATTAGGACATCTTCTCGTCTCTGGGCACCGCGTTCGCCAGACCTCACACTTCTGGAACTTTACACTTGGGGAGTTCATCAAGCAACAGGTGTACAGAACAAAGGTTCTTAAATCTGCAAGTTCTGAAAAAACGCATACACCACGCGAGTGAAATGATTACAGAGGCTCTGTTGCTGAATGTGCATTATTAGGAAACGTGTTTTGAGATTGATGGAGGTTATGTGGAACACTGACTTCGCAGTGGATACTAAATTATAGTTTTTGTTTTATTTGGACTACGTTATCCCAAAAATGTTCTAGAACTTTATGAGCTAACTGTACAATGCAATTGTCCTAATTACATGTCCTTAACCACACCAGTCTAAATAAATTATAGATACTGCATTGAACTCTCGGCCAAAACTCTAGCTTTCACTTCGGTAATTCTAGTTCAATTCTCGTCGGAGAATGGGATTTTAAATCTCCATCTTGTACCTGTGTGTGTATCCTGTGCTTGTGTGAAAAAGAGAAAAAAAGGTAAGCAATAAAAACAATATGTAAAGAGCATGAAAACAAAGAAAAACACAGGACAAATATCGACGAGTGTTGTATACATTTAAATGAATGAATAAATTGACTATTCGGTGTATAACAATGACATTTGTATTGAACACATGTCGTTTTGTGTTACTTCATTCTTAACTTTGTTAATCTAAATAACAAACTGTATGATAAATGGACACACAGTCCTATCTCTATAAGCGGGTATGTTCTTTCTTGAGTTTATAAGTCTACAAAAATTCCAGAACCAATAACTTTTAATGTATCTAAGTGTTGGTTGTACCCTGACAGTTATGCCTTGGTGAACTGCGTAAACTAATGATTCTATAATGCTACAGTCCGATCAGGTAATGAGATGATTAAGGTATACAATATGAAGAAGATGAACGCAAAGATGATGATGATAAATATCTTATAAATCGAGATGAGAATGATAAGGATATGAAAATGAAGACGAAAAAGTAGTAAAATAAATCGATAAAAAATAGAGACAGGGAAGAAATACCTAATTGATCACCATTAAGTTAACTACTTCAGTTAAATTAAGCAAACATAGCGGGTTTGTGGCGCAAACGGTTAGACGTTCATCTTTCCTCCATGTGGGTTTCGTAGTGGATAAAACGAGTCTGGGCAGCTTTTTCTCAGGGTTTCTCCCGTTTTCAGCTGCAAAAATCTCATTCCACGATTTCTCCACACTCATCTAAATCCTTTTATTTCATTTCATCTCGTCCTGTGATGGTGCGTCAGACGTGGTCGGCCAACATCCTAGTTATTCACAGAACTGCAATGTAAGGGATATTTGTTCTGAAGGTTTATTGAGGTAAATATTTAAGTTAAATATAGAAACATTGTCCACCGCTGTGGTCTCGAGATAGCGTGCTGCCTTGTCACGCACCGGGCCCGCGTTCGATCCCCGGTCGGGGCAGTTTTTCTGGGTGGCGTTTTTATCGGGGGTTTTTCCTCACCCGTAAGACAAATGTCGGGAAAACGTTAAGGCCCAAACAGTCCCCGAAATCATATGGCCATCATCATCATCACCCTTATCATTATCATAATCCTTCACCGGTGTGGAAAGCAACGGGAAGCTATCACACCTACAATTCCCTAGTAAAGCTGCAAGCATAGCATGAAAATGCTATGATTGCAGTTAACGACCTGCCTTCGGGCAGACTTACTATGGATGGATACAAATATTGTGGCTCCGTGGCCTAAGCTGTCAGACGATCGTAAGTCATTGGTGGAGTATTTTGTTCGCGTCCCGTTCACTCCATGTGGATTTCATGGTGGACTAAACAAAGTCTGGGCAGGATTTTCTTGGGATTTCTCCCGTTTACCCCAGCCACAAATTTCATTCCACTATTTATCCAAACTCATGTAATTTAATTTGTCTCCATGATGGTGTGACAGGCGTGGTAGGCCGCAACCCTTATTCACAGACCTTCAATGTAAACGGCTGCATCGCATCTCAATCCTCGATCAAGCCCTGTGTCGGTAAAGAGTTGAGGAGGTTTCATACAATATACAAACTTATGGGAGTTACCCAGTCGTCCTCAACTATGGTTTTAAATTGCATAGACCTTTCGCACTATCGTCCATCACCAGAATTTATTCAATATTACTTTTTTCGTGAGGATTTTGTAGAGGGAGTTTTCAGTCGCTTTAGTTTAGTAGTCCTCTCTTCCCGGTTTCTTTTAAAATTTCTATTTCTTTCAAAATACCAATTTCATTGTTGTTATATCGATTGTTATTATTATAAAGGATGCTATTGATTTATTTATTCTGTGGTCTGCTTTTATTATGTGTTTTCCGTAGTTTGATTTTTCCTCCGTGTGTTTGAAATTAATAAAATTATCATTCTATTTTGTCTTACATTTCAAGAGATTATTTCGATATTTACATTTTTACATGCAGTTTTTACTACATTTATCATTTGTCATTTATTACAACAGTTAATATTGAATTATATACTTTATAGACGCCTTTGCTTTTATATTTGTCAATATTTTCAATAATACTAAAAGGGTACAATAATGAAGCGAATAGCCGACGCGTACGATTAAGATACAATACCATTAGATTAACTCCACATATGTTTATACAAAACTTCCAAATTATCTTTATTTATTTCACAACAATACACGGACTTCACACAAATATCTTTCTTCACAATTTATTTGACGGTTTCACGTAGAACATCTTCTCGTCTTCACACTTAGGTAAGTTTACAACTCCACTCTATCGCCACAATTGACTTGTCCGACTCTCGCATCTTCCTACATATGCGAGGGCAGGAACTTCTGGTCATCAGCATTGAATTCTCTCGCATAGAAAGTCCGAGAGTTTGATTGTTCTAGAAACAATGTTCTCGAAACTGGTTTATCCAGAAAGAAAGTCTGGAGAGATAGTTTCTTGGTTGCACACGACCCGAATCTAACTCCAATAGGTTTATAAGGAGTCCTGCTGCCGCCCGCGAAATCCAAAGGCTATAATTTGAGCAACGGATCAGCAATGCTTCGCAAAAGCTAAATCTTGGAAAAATTAAAATTTTTAAGTAGCCGGAAATGGAAGATTGCTAATCGAAAACCTATCCATGGAAAATAATCCCCTCTAAAAATTCTTGACGAAAATCTAACGAAGGTTTAAGCAATTTAAAAGCATAGTCGAGGACGACTAATAACTTGCATAGGTTAGTCAGAGGCGGCGCGTCCTGCATAGGTTAGTCAGAGGCGGCGCGTCCTGCATAGGTTAGTCAGAGGCGGCGCGTCCTGCATAGGTTAGTCAGAGGCGGCGCGTCCTGCATAGGTTAGTCAGAGGCGACGCGTCCTGCATAGGTTAGTCAGAGGCGGCGCGTCCTGCATAGGTTAGTCAGAGGCGGCGCGTCCTGCATAGGTTAGTCAGAGGCGGCGCGTCCTGCATAGGTTAGTCAGAGGCGGCGCGTCCTGCATAGGTTAGTCAGAGGCGACGCGTCCTGCATAGGTTAGTCAGAGGCGGCGCGTCCTGCATAGGTTAGTCAGAGGCGGCGCGTCCTGCATAGGTTAGTCAGAGGCGACGCGTCCTGCATAGGTTAGTCAGAGGCGACGCGTCCTGCATAGGTTAGTCAGAGGCGACGCGTCCTGCATAGGTTAGTCAGAGGCGGCGCGTCCTGCATAGGTTAGTCAGAGGCGGCGCGTCCTGCATAGGTTAGTCAGAGGCGGCGCGTCCTGCATAGGTTAGTCAGAGGCGACGCGTCCTGCATAGGTTAGTCAGAGGCGGCGCGTCCTGCATAGGTTAGTCAGAGGCGGCGCGTCCTGCATAGGTTAGTCAGAGGCGGCGCGTCCTGCATAGGTTAGTCAGAGGCGGCGCGTCTGCATAGGTTAGTCAGAGGCGACGCGTCCTGCATAGGTTAGTCAGAGGCGGCGCGTCCTGCATAGGTTAGTCAGAGGCGGCGCGTCCTGCATAGGTTAGTCAGAGGCGGCGCGTCCTGCATAGGTTAGTCAGAGGCGACGCGTCCTGCATAGGTTAGTCAGAGGCGGCGCGTCCTGCATAGGTTAGTCAGAGGCGGCGCGTCCTGCATAGGTTAGTCAGAGGCGACGCGTCCTGCATAGGTTAGTCAGAGGCGGCGCGTCCTGCATAGGTTAGTCAGAGGCGACGCGTCCTGCATAGGTTAGTCAGAGGCGACGCGTCCTGCATAGGTTAGTCAGAGGCGGCGCGTCCTGCATAGGTTAGTCAGAGGCGACGCGTCCTGCATAGGTTAGTCAGAGGCGGCGCGTCCTGCATAGGTTAGTCAGAGGCGACGCGTCCTGCATAGGTTAGTCAGAGGCGACGCGTCCTGCATAGGTTAGTCAGAGGCGGCGCGTCCTGCATAGGTTAGTCAGAGGCGGCGCGTCCTGCATAGGTTAGTCAGAGGCGACGCGTCCTGCATAGGTAGTCAGAGGCGACGCGTCTGCATAGGTTAGTCAGAGGCGGCGCGTCCTGCATAGGTTAGTCAGAGGCGACGCGTCCTGCATAGGTTAGTCAGAGGCGGCGCGTCCTGCATAGGTTAGTCAGAGGCGGCGCGTCCTGCATAGGTTAGTCAGAGGCGGCGCGTCCTGCATAGGTTAGTCAGAGGCGGCGCGTCCTGCATAGGTTAGTCAGAGGCGGCGCGTCCTGCATAGGTTAGTCAGAGGCGGCGCGTCCTGCATAGGTTAGTCAGAGGCGACGCGTCCTGCATAGGTTAGTCAGAGGCGGCGCGTCCTGCATAGGTTAGTCAGAGGCGGCGCGTCCTGCATAGGTTAGTCAGAGGCGACGCGTCCTGCATAGGTTAGTCAGAGGCGGCGCGTCCTGCATAGTTAGTCAGAGGTGGCGCGTCCTGCATAGGTTAGTCAGAGGCGACGCGTCCTGCATAGGTTAGTCAGAGGCGACGCGTCCTGCATAGGTTAGTCAGAGGCGGCGCGTCCTGCATAGGTTAGTCAGAGGCGGCGCGTCCTGCATAGGTTAGTCAGAGGCGACGCGTCCTGCATAGGTTAGTCAGAGGCGACGCGTCCTGCATAGTTAGTCAGAGGCGACGCGTCCTGCATAGGTTAGTCAGAGGCGACGCGTCCTGCATAGGTTAGTCAGAGGCGGCGCGTCCTGCATAGGTTAGTCAGAGGCGGCGCGTCCTGCATAGGTTAGTCAGAGGCGACGCGTCCTGCATAGGTTAGTCAGAGGCGACGCGTCCTGCATAGGTTAGTCAGAGGCGGCGCGTCCTGCATAGGTTAGTCAGAGGCGACGCGTCCTGCATAGGTTAGTCAGAGGCGGCGCGTCCTGCATAGGTTAGTCAGAGGCGGCGCGTCCTGCATAGGTTAGTCAGAGGCGACGCGTCCTGTATTTTCAATGGTTCACTCAACTCCCAAGAAAAATTCATGTTATTAAAAATAATGAATAATGTCGCGTCCTACAAGGACAAGACCAGACGTGAAGACATGGACATTAAGCCCGAGGTAACCCAGGGGGATGGTGATGGGGCTCTTAAATAGAAACAAATGTTCAATGGTTCACTGAACTCCTAGAAAATTACTTTTATTTAAAAATAATTATTCATTATTTTTAATTAAACTAACTTTTCGAGGGGTTCACTGAATCATTAAGCATTATAGGACGCGCCACTCCTGACGTTAGTACAATTTAACATAAATAACTACTGTGCAGTTCTGGTAACTGTAGCCGTTTTGGTAAAACCAAAGGGGCAATTCAGGAGGGAATATTGCCGAGTGGGGGAGGGATCTAGTAGCCATGCAAAAAACATCTTATTAATAATAGTAATCAAATAAAGTGTTATAAAAACAACGCTATTCTATAACGAACACTTCAAATTTAATACATAGCATAAATATTCACTAACACAGAACTAGTACATAAGAAAAGGCAACTTTTTTTTTTGTTCAATGCCATCTGTTTGTCATTCGACATTTCAGGTATTCTGTCTTGGGATTGGCGTATTGTAACCCACTTCTGAGGTTAAGGCGCCTGGAAGGCGGGGTTACGCTGCCCCAATGATATGATGGGCGATGCTGATGGGTAATGATGCACAAGGAGAGACCTTAAACCTAAACTTAATCTAATGAGGTGAATATGATATTGATGATAACGATGGCCAGATGATTTTCGGGGACCGTTTGGGCGATAAAGTATCCTGACATTTGTCTTACATGTGAGGAAAAACCCCGAAAAAAACTCACCCAGGAAACTTGTCCAGAGCGGGGATCGAACCCGGACCCGCGGCGTGACAAGGCAACACGCTACCTCGAGACCACAGCAGTGAACACGCAACATGTTGTAATTATTATATTTTTTAAACTGAGGATAGTTGGTGGCAGTACCTGCAAATCGCCCTCCCCTCTTACCTCACCATACACCATAGACCCTTCAAATACGGCTAAAGAAGCCAGAACTGTTTTATAAATTAAAAAGAAGTACTGGTCTATGTAAAACAGCTCTTAAGGCAGTTACATTTCAATATAATGATATATATATATATATATATATATATATATATATATATATATTTGATAATGTAATCCTTAATACATTACATTCCTTGAAACATTTTGAATATCTTGGTACGCCGTTGAAAATGAACGGGAAGTGGAAAAAACATATTGATATAGCATTATTTAAAGGGAGGGGACAACTTAACAGTGTACTAGGTATTCTGGGTCGAGTGCTTGATATTCCAGTCAGCATATAAGAAAAAAATGTATGGAGCGATGGTCAGGCCAGTAATGCACTATGGTAGTGAGATTTGGGGTTTCCAAAGAACGGAAGTACTAAATAAGGTATATACACATTTTGTAAAATATATTACAGGACTTAGTAAGGCCGTTTCTAACTGTGGAATTTTATATGAATTCGGGTCATTCCAGGACGACATTAACTGTAAAATTCGTGTACTCAAATACTTGTTGTGAGTAATCCAAGGTGATCAAACAATGCTTAGAGCAATTTGTTACGACCACCAAATTAAAAACATAGATGTTAAATTTTGATGGAGAAGACTACATAACAATGAACTACATGGTCTTTATAGGAAGCCAGATATAATAAAAACAGTTAAGTCTCGTAGACTGCGATGGGCAGGACATGTTGCACGTATGGGGAATGAAAGAAGTGCATGGAAACTTCTTGTAGGAAAGCCAGAAGGAAAACGCCCAGTTGGTAGACCAAGAATGAGGTGGGAGAACAACATTAACTATGATTTGAGGGAAGTAGATTGTACAGGGAATGATTGGAAAGCATTGGCTCAGGATAGGGATGTGTGGAGAGCTTATGTCCGCGCGGCCATGAACCTACGGGTTCGATAGTGCCAGTGAGTAAGTAAGTAAGTAAGATGTAAATTTCGGGCAGACGAGGTTAGGAGAGAACTCCAAAAGATTGGGATGGGCTGGATATGGGAAAAAGGGACTGAAAATCGCAAGAACGTGTGGAGAAAAATAAGGAGGAGGTACTTAGATATAAACAAACAAGATACTTTCGCCAAATGTACAGGAAAACGCTCACTGTGTTTACAAAGAGACCTAAAACACGCCTGGGGAAAAGAATCGTATATACACAACATAGGGTTTAAGGAGAGATCAGGGCTTGCTTGGTTTAGGCTAGGGGCATGGAAATTTCTAAAATTTAGCGACGATCACGATATGCGAATATGTCCAATGTGCGGGAACTTTGAAGATGAGATACATATATTAGGAAAATGTAATGATTTAGAATATTGGATACGTCAGTTATTACCGGAAAGATTTCTAAATTCAAATCGGGAAAGATTGGCATGCTACGAGTTATTGGTAAATCCAGAAAATTGGATAAACCTCGGTAAATTTCTGGACAAAACGCGGAAAATAAGGACAACACTCATTCATGAATAAATATATGTTATCAAAATGCAATACCATTAATTCTTAACAATTATATAAATTAATTAGTGTATAATGCTATTGTGTTATTATTTAATTGTAATATTATTGTGTTTTCTTTATGTAATTGTAACGTTAATGTTTTTTAGTGTATAATGCTATTGTGTTGTTATTTAATTGTAATATTATTGTGTTTTCTTTATGTAATTGTAATGTTATTGCTTTTTTTTGTTATTTTTCTTTACACTAGTACAAATTATCGCTTCATTGTAACGGACTGTCAACAGCACGTACGGCGTACTGCCCGTGCGACCCATATTTGTAAATAATATTGTAAATATCTTACTTTTTGTCTAATAAAGTCCTACTACTACTACTACTACTACTACTACTACTACTACTACTACATGAAGGAACATTCCTTAACGGTTTTCGAATTTTGTTTTTCACTTTGCCGTTTTGATATAAACTATTATTTTTGCGCGATAGTGCGTTTTGTCGTACTTACCAGCAATGACGACCGTTATTTAAAGTTCAACTTCCTACATTTCAGGGTTGCCAACCTAAATAACTATTCTGTAATATTACATTTACACCCATGAGCGGGAAGTAAAACCACTGCCCTCTATGGATATACAAATCATGTGCAAAAGTTAGTGTTAATATACATTATACGAAACAATTCACTGAATTTTAAATGAACTAAATTCACAATATTTCAACAATCCTTATTTATAAAACATAGACAAGCTTAGCCCTATCTATATGTAAAACCACTTCCCAACCTCGCATCGTAATATACTGTTTTCTGCTAGGAGCAACAGGCTATAATATTACTTTCGTATCATGCCTGTCTTTTCAGTATCAGCAATAAGAAAGGGATATACAGCTCAGTAAGGCATATTGTATTGATTCTAGTACAGATGTTTTTTCATTATTTTGTTTTTCTCTTTTCAAAAAGTCTCAGCTAACGATATGGGGGAGTAAAATTTCTTTTGACGTCGAGAAATATAAAGGAAGAGAGTCTTACAGTTGATTTGATTTGAAGTAGATATGCAATTAACGTTACAGTCAATTAAGTTTCTGTTTCTTCCAGATGGATTCCATAAGGATTACTATTACATTTTTATATTCACAACCTATCAAGAGAATCTATCTTATTCACTGTGTTTTATAAAATGCAAACTTTTTTAGAAAAAAAAGTTTTAATATTTATAATTACAGTATTACGTTCCTTGTCATGACTTATAATACAGTAAAAGCTCCTTATTCACGGTTCCATTATTCACAATTTCATCATTTGCGGGTTAAAAAATTGTGACGCCGTTACTGTATTTGCGGCTAAAAATTTCCTTATTCGTGAATCCAGTCGGTATATTATAATGATTAATATCCTTTATTAACGCATCGGCAACTTTTTATCACAGCAGACACTTTACAAGGAAGCTTTTACAAAGAGCAATTCAAACCAAATGGACAAAGATCAAAGTAAAACAAACCTTATTGTCGCCAAGCCTAAAGTTGCTTGTTAAAAATCTGCCGCCGCCGTGTTTCATGTGCCACCATGTCCGTTGATAAAAGCCTCCCTCGCCATGATCGGTGTTTTATTGTTTCAACTTGTCATTCATTGCAATAATTTTGTTTGAATAATACATGCTTCTTCTGCTTTGTTGCCAATTTATAACGTCGAGTAAAAGGAAAGAAAAATTTGTTCCGAAGCTGAAAAAAGGTGGTGTCGCTGCTTAAAGTAAAAAAAAAAAATTACAAATGCTTGACCGTTTACGCGTCGGCGAGTCGTTTGCATCTATATCACCTGTTTCAATGTTATTGAATCAATTGTACGATTCATCAAGAGATCCGAAGACAAAATAAGAAATTCTATCGCTGAAATCACAGCTGAATATTAATATGAATTGGAAGACCTTTCAAAAGCGGCAAAACAGGAAAAACAATACTAAGTTCTTTAAGTCCTTTCTTTAGCCTGACCATAATAATTAATATAAATTGTTCAAATTCTCTCATTAAATTGATTTTATTTTGATAAATTTGTATTGTGGTCCGGTTTTAAATGATGAACAGTTTTACATATGTAGGTTTCAATTTATCATATGTTAAAACTGAAGATATCAATGACAAAATAAATAAATTTAATCTAATGTGTGGCACTATTAAAAGAACCCTTAAAAACACAAGAAAAGAAACAAACATGACATTTTATATAGTAATGGCTGTTCCTGTATTGATGTATGGATCAGATGTTGGACGATCACTAAAAGACAAGAACAAAGATTGGAAGCAGCTGGATAAGAAAATGAATGAAGATATAAGAAAGGAACTAAATATTTTCAAACTTACAGACCGAATAAATAAATATAGGAACGACTAGAAAGGACATGTTGATAGAATGCCCGAAGAAAGATTTCCAAAATTATTGCTAAATTATAAATCGCACGGAAGGAGAAATGTTGGACGCCCACACAGAAGATGGTCTGAACATTTTTAACAATTCTAGCTTTCATGGAACCGGAACCAGCCAACATGCTTAATCCCTGGATGATGATGATAATTAATTGTAGTTTGTAACCTTGAAGCGTGTACCCTACATACCCATACAAATTACCATTCCATATTCACGGTTTCTGTATTCGCAGCATATATGGAACATATCCCCCGCGAATACGGAGTTTTTACTGTATATCAGATACAATTGATACTGAAGAACGTGGGATGAAAACTGGGGATTCTATTAATTCATTTCCTTCAACATTGATAACATAACTCTCGCTCATTCACTGGATTATCGAACCCGGAACGGCTAGGAGCTCTACTGGTTACGTTTCTTGCCTCTAGTCGCCAGGATCGAGGGTTCAAACCCGGCCGTGTCGATTGGTTTTAGGATGGAAAATACAAGGGACAAGTTCTTCTGGAGGTCCCGGATCTGTAGATTTTCGGACTCATAAAAGAACCTCAAGCCTTAATGAGTGTCTGAACAAAATTTAACTGACATTACCCATCCAAATTATTCCTTAGTTGTCTACTTGATGACTCATTGAGACGATGTGCAGATCACACGTCATTCACTGTAGAAAATAAGCATAAATACATTAGCCTTGGTCAATAAACTCTCCGCTGGGGAGCACCCATGTTTCGACGAGGAACGGATCTGGTACATGCATACGCATCGAACCCGGATCTTCATGGCAGCGCAGATATATTTAATACTGTCCCATTTCCGATTCATAATCAAGAGACAATGAACTTACTTCTCAAACATCGCTATACATTTAGGCCTATATTCTGAATTTTTTATTCATTCCCTCTATAACACATCTCCCTCAAATAATGGGTTCGTATTATTCTCCATCTTAATTGTGCAGCGACCTTCTTGGTTCTTTCTTTCTAATATTTCTTCTTCTTCTTCACTTCACGGGCAGGGAAAAAATTGCCTGTTCCGCCTCACAGCTGTCTGTCCATCTTTTCACGGGCCTTCCTACATTCTTTGAACCTCTTGGCTTGTAGTTGAATGCTGCTCTTGATAATCTTGTTAAATTCATTCTTTCGACATGTGTAAACCATTTATCTCTATATTCTTTGATTTTTCTCATTCAATGGATATATATTTAACTCTGTTCTTATATCTTCATTCTTTATCAGATCCAATCTTGTGCAGCCTTTTGTTCTTCTAAGGAAGTTCATTTCTTAGCTTTGTATTCTACTTTGTAATTGTTTGGTCATTACCCAAGTTCTGATATTTCTACTACATATTTCCATGCCCCTCATTCATTTATTATTTGTGCCACATGTCCTGCCTGTCGCAGTTTACGAGATTTAACTGATCTTATCACACACTGTTTTTCTTAAAGATCTTCTAGCTCCCTGTTATGTTTACTTCAATCACCTGTCTGTTCACCTCTCTTGGTTCAAAATTTTCCTAAATACCTTATTCTCAAACAGTTACAATATTTTCTCCTCCCTTAAAGTAAGGAGATTCTTACTGCATCCCATTCCATCTGTAATCATAGTTCCGCAACTTCTTCAAAGTTTCCCTCATTTACGTAAAACTGTATACTTTCACGGTAAGTGTCTTGATTCATGTCGTTCGGGCTACTACTGCGGTAGACATCCTCAGGAGATTCTGTGTGATCTATGACCTCCTAACTCTTCAACTGTCTGCTACATTATTATTATTATTATTATTATTATTATTATTATTATTATTATTATTATTATTATTATTGTTGTTGTTGTATCGAACACTTCTTTAAAATCATATAGGTAACACGAAGTTACAGTAAACAATTTATACCGGTTTATAAAAAATGCAGAAAGTAAATATTTTATGATAGTAAAAAACAGCTTTAGTTGATGATAATTATGAAAAATGTTTATTATTTCCAAACGTTGCCTATTGACATATGATCCATTAGAAGGGACGGGTAGTCATGGAAACAGGATGGTCATTACATAAACATGCGAGATAATCTTTAGCTGATTGGATTGTAATTCGCAGGGGACACACTCACTCCATGAGCCCTGAGGGATTCTCAACAACACCAACTCCAACGTGTTGATACTGCATCATGGACTGAGTTCGAACCCAGATTATTACAATGGTATGGCTATTTAGTTATAAAGATTGAAAATGGGGAACTTCGGAAGACTTAAAACGTTTTTGGGAAAAAATAAATCATAAAACATTTTCAATTCTTGCAAACTACATTTTTTATTTTATATTAAGTTATAGTCCACCGCTGTGGTCTCGAGATAGCGTGCTGCCTAATCACGCAGCGGGCCCGAGTTCGATTCCCGGTCGGGACAGGCTCCTGGGTAAGGTTTTTTTCGGCGTTTTTCATCATCTGTAAGACAAATGTCAGGATGCTTAGGGCCCAACGGTCTCCCGAAAATCATCCGGCCATTCATCATCATCCTTCACCGTTGTGGAAAGCAACGGGAAGCTACCACACCTATAAATCCCTAGTAAAGCTGCAAAACATAACATGAAAATGCTATGGTTTTAGTGAAAGACCTGCCCTCGAGCAGAACTACTATGGATGGATTAAGTTATATGGAATTTAGTTAATTTTTCAATAGATACGTAGTCTTCGTACATAGTCAACTATCATAATTATACTACTAATTCTGCAGACAATGAATTTGCTCGTTTGGAATATAGGGTTAAGACTAATTCGAGGCAAATACGGGTAAAAGTAATATTATAATTTATAAAATAACTAACTCACTGGCACTATCGAACCCGCAGTTTCATAGCCACGCGAACATAAGCTCTCCACATATCCCTAATCTGAGCTAATGTTTCCCAATCATCCCTTATATAATCTACTTCCCTCAAATTATGGCTAATGTTATTTTCCCGCCTGATTCTTGCTCTATCTACTGGGCGTTTTCCCTCTAGTTTTCCTACAAGCTTCCATGTCCCTCTTTCTTTTCCCATCCGTGCCACATATTCTGTCCATCGTAGACTACAAGACTTAACAGTTCATATTATATCTGATTTCCCATAAAGACCACGTAGCGTAATGTTGTAAACTATTCCATTCGCCTGTCTGTTCGTTTCTCTTTGGTCTAAAGATTTATATTAAGAACTTGATTCTCAAATACTAGTAATATTTTCTCATCGTTTAAAGTAGGCGTCCATGTTTCGCATCCATATAATATATCTGGGTGAATTCAAATTACATCCCAACAAAAATTAATTATTGCACAAAATTAAAATTATCAATTTTCAGGCAACCATTTGAATTTTTACTTGTGACAATGACATGTAAAATAAAAGTAGTTTCAATCAGTATTGCCAATAATTACAAAATGAAATATAAATTGTATCATAAGTATTAAAATACATTTTTGCAACATAAAATATTTATTTTCATTTAGTATTTTAATGGAAAAATACTAATGATATGCACATATGACTTACGTCCATATATGGCATTGCTTGTTTACTTGCAAAATGACGACGGTTGCCATGTTTATTCACGTTGGGGAAAGTTGTAATCGTTTTTGTGAATATTAGAATAGGGGTACATGATATTGTTGTGTTTTATTTTTTTTTCATGTAAATCCGTAAAGGAATGAAATGAGACATAAATTAAATAAAAAAAAGTTTGACACGTGGAAAATGTGTAAATTAAGGGATTTCCTCAGCGAGACGAATTTATGGCATGATGTTCATGGTTTACAGAACATACCATTCTTATTTTTAATTGGATCATATGTTATGTATCCAGTTAGGTTGCGTTAAGAGAACATGACTGTCGCTAGAACGATATATAAATTGCGACTTTCAGGTAAACCCTCATTCCTAATGGTTAAATATTGCTCATTTTTGGGAGAATACCTCATTATATTTATTACAATTGCATGTGATGAGTTTAGTTGCAAAAAGTCGAAAAATGTTGCCGCTACAGCTATTTTCAGATTTTCGTTTCAGGTAAACCCCAACTCCTAATGATACGATTTCACCAGTTAATTAACTCGAATTTACTTTTTTTATATTCACTGGTATATACAAAGTTTAATAAAATAAATGCGGCCAATATAGCGTTAAAATATACACATATATAACTTATTATCGAATTCTGAAGAAATCTATTAATATGAAAAATTATTCGAAAAAAAAATTATATATTTTTCTCCGATCTTATCTAATAGAAACCGAAAATAACACTGGGCAACAAATTTCAAACTGTTTTTTTGCACTCGAATGAAAATAGGTGATTATATATATTTACCCTATCCTGAATTTAGATATGCAATCCAAAAGTTTCTATAACGTACCATTTCTGCAGAACACGTGATTGAACATTTCCATACAAATCCAGCAAAAAATGACCGAACATATCTAATTTCAGTATTCTGGTAATTCCTTATGTTACTTTTATAAATGCAGGGACTATTAAAAACAATTATATAAATTAAATAACTTCCTGGAAGACTTAGTCACAAATTTTCTGATTTATCATGCAAAAAAGTATAGAAATATAAAAAAATTATTTTATTCACATTTTAAAAATATTTTCTGGAACATTTCCGCTTGTAAACAACATCAGGAACATCCCTTATTAGTTGCCAACAATAGTCACCTAACATGCTGGGTGACAAATGCCTTCTCTATCTTCTTTCGGTGACAGATATGTCTAGATGGAAACGTTCTCCGTGTTCATTGCTGACGACCCCCAGGTTGGGAGGAAAGAAGTCGAGGTGGGAATGTAGGAAAAGTATTTTCAATGACGTATTACACCCCAAGTTTTTAAATGTCTTTAGCATGTTCTCAATAATTCCTTGGTAGTTTTCTGCCCTTACATTTCCCAGAAAATTAGAATCACTTCACGAATCACTTCACGAATTTGTGGGCCAATAAAAATGTCTTCCTTTAATATACCTTCATTAATTCTTGGAAATTTTTCTTTCAAATACAGAACACTTTTACCGTTTTTGTTTAGAGCCTTAACAAAATTTTTCATTAAGCCTATATAAAAAGGATGGAACAATTTTCAAAAATCAGAGAAATGGGGGTTTACCTCAAACCCAATATTAAAAAAAGCAACCATCATGTTTTGTTTCTCGCAGTGTACTTATATAGCATACGATTTTAATTAACCCTTGAATTGGCAATGGATCTTATAAAATAGGCCTACATAAGTTGCTTTTAATAAAAGATGGAAAAATGAATCAGTAAAATAATTTGTTTGCCTCGAATTATAAAACAATATACAGTAGGTTGAAATAGCGGTAGAAGAATTAAAGTTGTAGGCCTATAAAGGATCAGTTTAAGATGGAATAACAGCAGATCTGATAAAAAATCAGGGGGAAGAAAACTTATGGACAAGATACGTCGATTAGTTTATTGGAAAACTGGAACATAATTTAAGAGATGAGTAAAACATTGCTAGTATTTCAGAACAAACTGATTAGGATTTCGTTTGGGACGAAGGAAGATGAACATAGAGTTAATGAAAAAAAACTACTTAACAATGAGCTACATGATCTTTATGGGGAACCGATGTAATGGAAAAATTTCTCTCTCATAGACTGCTTTGGGCAGGAAATGTGGCATGAATCGGGAATGAAAGAAGTATATGGAAACTGCTTGTAGGGAAATCAGAGGAAAAGGGCACGTAGGTATGCCAAGAATGAAACATTAATTAGGATTTGAGAAACGTAACCTATACAGAAAATGATTGAAAAACATTATCTCAGGAAACATGAATAGAGATATGTTGTTCGCAGATATATGGAGTGATTATGTTCGCATGGCCATGAAACTCCGTGTTCTATAGCACTAGTGAATGGATTAGTGAGTTCACTGATTAAGTATTGTGCTTTGCTAGCCTGAGATTAATTTCCTGCTTCTTACGAAATAATAGTATAATACGATGCGAGGATGGGAAGTGGTTTTTACCGAATATCGGAAATTAAAAACCTCGCTATCGCTCGGTTTTTAAACATTTTCCTCGTTTCTATAAAACACTTCACAAACGTGCGTTGTACATTATTTTTTGCGCGATGGTGTTTTCAAAATAATAAATAAGAGTGCAATAACATCAATGTGGGAAATAATTGTGTTCATTATAATCAATTGGCTAATGTTAACAGTGTGGACAATGTTTATTAGTTGAAACTACAGGAGGCCGTGAGACCAATATTAGTGATAAAATGGCGGTAAGTACGTATTTATTGTAATATCCATCCACAGTAATTCTGCCCGAGGCAGGTCTTTCACTGCAATCATAGCATTTTCATGCTATGCTTTGCAGCTTTATTATGGAATTACAGGTGTGGTAACTTCCCGTTGCTTTCCACACCGATAAAGGATGATGATAATGATAAGGATGGTGATGATGACTGGATGATTTCCGGGGACCGTGGGCCGTAAGCTTCCTGACATTTGTCTTAAAAGTGAGGAAAAACCCCAAAAAACCACACCCAGGAGTCTGTCCCGACCGAGAATCGAACCCGGGCCTGCTGTGTTACAAGACAGCACGCTAGCTCGAGACCACATCGTGGACCATTCTTATATATTGTTTCAAATAAAATTCAGTTCATTTAAAATGTAGTCATTTGTTTCGTATAATGTATATTAACACTACCTTTTGGATATTTTTTGTACATACATTGTACATAGTATACATAGAGGGCAGTGGTTTTACTTCCCACACGTGGTTTGTAATATTACAGTATAGTAATTTTATTGCAATATAGATAGATATTTAGGTTGGCAACCCCGAAATGTACGAAGTTGAGCTTTCAATCATGGCCGCCATAGCTGTAAGTATGAAAAAAAAACGCACTATCCCACTAAAGAGTTTTAAAACATTTAAATATTCTATTTTATGACCTCGCGGTGTTTCATAATTTTTTTTGTGAACTAATTTATGAACTAAAATTTAAAATAAACTTTGTTTGTGGACGCAAGTGACGAACTGCGCTACTAGAAGTTGAAACCCGCTTCAATTATCAGATTTCATTTAGGCCTAATAGAAAACATAATATTTTGTTAGTCGGTTCTGATCATCATGCTCGGACCCGGTTCCGAGGTATGATAGTTCAAACCTATCCAGGGTGTATGTATTTTTCAGGCCTTAAGTATCCAGAATTTGGATTCCTTAGGAAAGGACCTAAAGTTGTAGGCCCCATGTTGTAAATTTACCGCTCTTAAAAGAACCTCAGAACTTTAAGAAAAGGAGACATTTGAGCAACACTTGTCGATCCTTTCACACCCATCTTTAAATTGCGATCTTAATTAACTTAGGTATTAAAGAATGTATTTAAATAATAAAATTTACTTTTATTTTATTGCATTAGTTCTTTTCAGTAAAAACTATTAATTTACAGATGAATTATAGATCTATGATAATGAATTGAGTGAATTAAAATTTTTCACGATTATTGAATTTAACTCTATACATTTTCTAAAAGTATAGTGGAAAATGGATAAAGCGAAGAGCAGAGGAAAAAATAAACTACATCTATAGGTAAATCAGTTTAGAAATGTTGATAGCACTGCTGCAGGGTGGAGCGGATACTCTAATAAATAAGGGTTGCCAATATCGTATGTTTAGGGAATTCCGATACATTACTGGCGGCATTTTAACTTGTTTTGGCAGTTGGTATTGAAAATCACCGAAGCCTTCGCTTACTCCCGCATTTGTATCAACACCATGTTCCAAAAAGCATATCCGAGTTTAATTAATCTTTATATTAAACAGAATTTAATATATTTAAAAATGTGTTGTTTTATTTAAGGATTCGTTTCAACCACTCAGGTCATTTGCGAACCAATATACCTGCGCTTGAAAGGACCAATACATTTATTGTAGTATTGTAGAAATACATTATACAATGGAAATGGACAGCTAATGACAAATGAGGGAAATTTTGAGGAAGTGGCAGAATTCAAATACCTAGGAACAATAATCACAAATAGGAATGAGATGCACAAAGAAATTAAACATATGCTCAATTCTGGAAATGCGTGATATTATGCATTACAGAGACACTTGACGTCCCAACTCCTTTAAAAAACGGTAATCTGAAAATATGTAAAACTATTATTCTATCAGTTATATTATATGGATGGGAAACATGGACTCTTATTTTAAGGAAGTGAAGGAGATTACGAATATTTGAGAATAAAGTACTTAGGAAAATTAATGGACCAAAGAGAGATGAACAGATAGGTGAATGAAGAAGACTACATAACAATGAACTACATGGTCTTTATAGGAAGCCGGATATAACAAGAACAGTTAAGTATCGTAGACTGCGATGGGCAGGACATTGTGGCACGTATGGGGAATGAAAGACGTGCATGGAAGCTTCTTGTAGGAAAGCCAGAGGGAAAACGCCCAGTTGGTAGACTAATATTGAGGTGGGAGAATAACATTACCTATGATTTGAGGGAAGTAGATTATACAGGGAATGATTGGAAAGCATTGGCTCAGGATAGGGATGTATGGAGAGCTTATGTCCGCGCGGCTATGAACCTATGGGTCCGATAGTGCCATTGAGTAAGTGAGTAAGTAAGAGTAGCCTATTCTTATTAACAGGGTTGATATTGTTTTACCTGCAGTCAATTTAGTATAGTGTAGGCCTATATCTATATTTGTCGAATATTTATTTGTATTTGTGCTGGTTGAGTGGAAGAGAAGGCCTTATGGCCTTAACTCTGCCAGAATAAATAAAGTATTATTATTATTAAAAGTATTATTATAATTTATGAAACTAAACCCACCACTTTAGTTCAAAGGACCCATTATTTAAGATTTATACGACCTAAAATATCCATCTATGTCAGCCATTTTTGCATCCGCGAACCTTGGAACCAGAAGCGAGTATGATGACTAATTCCATCGTAACCGATTTTTAGTATGTTCACATACCGGTATTTAGATATAGGCCTAATATTAAAGTGTAAAATAAATCCGATTTAAAAGGATGTGGTATAAGACTAACAGAACCCGACCAATAATATTTACAAGTTAACCAAATTCTTGCATTAAATTGCAAACTTCACTGCAATACATATGTCGAGAAGCGTGTGGTACTATTGACAACGATTCGTCCGTCGGATGGGGACCTTAAGTCTGGTGGCCCCCCTTGGTGCTTTCGACAGGAATAGGCTAAGTGCCGGCAGCCAATTTCATCTTGTTCCTTCTCTTCATCAAACAAAACTGATTTTTAAATAAGTAAATAAATAAAATATAATGATACATTGTATTACTAAATATTGTATAAATACCTTGAAGGAAATTTCCGGGTCTAGAGGCTTGAAGTTCTCCGACGTTTCGCCAAGGAGACTGCGCCCGGTATCCTCAAGGGTTGTCTTGAGACTGGCAATTTTGTCGACTGCCTGCCCTATTTATACAGATAGTATGATTGTGTAAATAGGGCAGGCAGTCGACAAAATTTCCAGTCTTAAGACAACCCTTGAGGTTGCCGGACTCAGTCTCTGGCGAAACGTCGGTGAACTTCAAGCCTCTAGACCACGGCCAACAGCCCGGAAATCATATTCAAGACCTTCTTAATAACTCCGGTCGTAAAATCCTATGTTATGAATACATAGTTCTTTATATAGATTTTTTATTGTTTTATAGATTATTTTAATTATTCGAGCAAAGTTCGTTTGAGATGGAGTTTAGACATTCAAAGTCTGTTGAGATAGAGTATAGTTCAGAGCAAAGTCTTGTTTAAGCTAACTGTAAACATCCCTACATTTAGTTCATTGGAATGTTAGTTGGTACAGTTAGGGTGAATTGAGGTCATTTTTAGTATATAACACTTGAGAAGTGAGGGTCTCGTGTCTGTCTGTGTGTGTAAACGGCTGAAGGGTAAGTCACCGACCATTTTTCTTAATAATGTAGTCCATTTCTTTTATATTTGTATCAAGTACCATTAACATTTTTAAAACTATATGTTAGAAAAGGGATATAACACTTTTAATCATGTAGATTTGGTTAGATTTAAAAATTCCACAACTCCCTCTTCTCAACCCCCCAAGAAAGTACTGTAGTTTTTAATATAGGCTTAGACTAGATTTAGGGCTAGAGATATTTAGGGTTTCTAATTATTTATACTTTAGTAATAAAATAGTTTAAAATAAGACTTCCTTTGTTTAATTCAAAACATGTATACTGTACATCCTCATACTAACGCTCGGCTAGATAAACGCTACCAGATTTTCCAAGTCCCGAAGGTCCTTTAAGCCTAAGAAATCCAGTTGGATTTATAATATCCTAAGTCAATATATTGCATGAATGTTCAATAATTATTATGTACATATAATTTACTGTGAATTACCATCTTAGTTTAATTTCTTCCTTTGCAGATAGTTTTACATGCCCCAAACCAGCCGTGATTTACAGGGCCATGACCTGTCGGAAGACCGTAGATCACACAGTTTTTTTTATCCCACGAAGACATGGACAGCCTATATGATCAATTCAATGCCGTCACCTCCGAGACAACACGAACATTTAAGACAAGACACAGCATTCTCTCATAATAAACATGGATAATATGATATGGATGACAGTGTTGGTCAGATAGTGTTCGAGAATTATTTGGACCTTAACGTCTCCTAATATTTATCTTAACTTACAGGTGAGGAAAAACCCCGATAAAAACCTCACCCAAAAAAACTGCCCCGACCGGGGATCGAACCCGGGCCCGCTGCGTGACAAGGCAGCACGCTACCTCGAGACCACAGCGGTGGACATACGATATAAAACAACATTAAATGCCTCTAAACGTTTTTTTTTTCGATTATTTAATCACAAATTTGAAATTTGCACTGAATTAATTTTTGTTTGCTACATCTCACGAAGAAGAACACTTTTATTGTAGTGGAGATACCATTAAGAGGTTTGCTGAGAAAGTTGTTATTCTGTACAGGATAAACATCTCCGGAGATAAAGCAGTTCCCCATGCGGGAGATTCTTGGTAAAAATTACACATAAAGACATATTATTCGTAGGAACAAGGAAAGATGGATCACTTAGATCCACCACAGGATGTGTTATGAATACATAGTCTTTATATATAGATCTTTTATTGTTTTATAGATTATTTTAATTATTCAAGCAAAGTCTTTTGAAATAGAGTTTAGACATAATATAGTTCAGAGCAAAGTTTGCTTAAGCTAACTGTAAACATCCCTACATTTAGTTCATTGGAATGTTAGTGAGTACAGTTAGGGTAATTCGAGGTCAAATTGAGTATATAACACTTGAGAAGTGAGGGTCTCGTGTCTGTTGATGTGTGACAACCAGAGGTGTTATGGGTGAGTAAGCTACCATTTTTCTTAATACGTGTCAGGGACTTTTTTTGTAAACAGAATCAATTACCTTAACTATTTTGATACATGCTTCAAGGGATAGTAGAATTCTAAACAATGTAAGCTGTTTTAATACTAAATTTTCAAAAAGGGATATAACATTTTTAATCATGTAGATTAGGGCAGATTTATAACTTCCACAACTCCCACTCTCTCAAACCCCCAAGAAAGTACTGTAGTTTTTAATATAGGCTTAGATTAGATTTAGGGCTAGACTACTTAGGGTTTCTATTTATTTATACTTTAGTAATAAAATAGTTTAAAATAAGACTCCATTTGTTTATTTCAAAACATGTATACTGTACGTCCTCATACTAACGCTCGGCTAGATAAACGCTACCAGATTTTCCAAGTCCCGAAGGTCCTTTATGCCCTAAAATAGCTACCATAGGTATAACAGGATGTTTGCCTTTTTACCCATTACAGATCCCTTTACTGAACATAGGGCATAATACAGTAGTGTGGCACTACAAATATGTACGGAATTACACAAATACATCTGTATAAAATAATGATTTCCTACTTGTTTCTTTCTATATCATTTGTAGGTTAAATATTGAATAGCAGGAATGAAAGTAGAAAGCTTTTATTTTAATATATTTGATTCGGTACTTGAAGTGTTCACATATATCACAAGGAAGGCAGGGTGAAGTGTTAGCTTATATAATGCAGCCACAAGACCACGTGCAAATTCCACTCTCACTCTGTGTACACAACATTCCAAAATTATAGTTAACACGTCGCCCAAAAACGCAGTTTTGAGATTTGCGATCTTAAAGGAATGAACGCTTAAATAGAATTCTAACATTATCTTTCATTAAACATAATTTTAATAAAAACATATGCATTAAATACTTTGCACCCAAGAGCGAGTACGATGATAAATTATTTTATTTATATGTAGATTTCCATTGTTTACACATCTTTCTGTGCTTAAAGTTTTATTCTTTCTTCACCACTCGTCCCTGTCCATCCACTCCATGTCCTCCAGTCCTTCTGTTCTCATTCCAATTTGTATTTCTTGCTCTATACGTTTCGACGTCTTCTTTCTTTCTTCTTCGAGATGGATAATATTCCATTTTTTTTTCTGAGTAACCATTATTTTTTGCATTCGTTTTTTGCATTTTGCATGCTTACAACAATTTAATTGCTTATATCTTATATAGTCTACTACTGGATACTAACTTACTTACTCACTGGCACTATCGAACCCGTAGGTTCATGGCCGCGCGGACATAAGCTCTCCATACATCCCTATCCTGAGCTAATGCTTTCCAATCATTCCCTGTATAATCTACTTCCCTCAAATCATACTTAATGTTGTTCTCCCACCTCATTCTTGGTCTACCAACGTTTTCCTTCTGGCTTTCCTACAACTGGATATTTAATATTAATTTTTTCTCGCATGACTTTATTTCTTACTTTTCCAATTTTTAACATCTTGCTCTCTCCCCAATATACCAATATTTTTCGACGTAAGTTCTTGTTCTAAGTTTATGTTCAATTTTCATGCTTCAGCTCCATATGTGACAGTACTTCTCACTTTTGAGTTACGTATATATTTGTAACTTATTTTTCTTGGTTATGTGACAGTTTCATTAATACACGAATAATATAATGAAAATACGATATAACAAAACACCTTGTTCCAAAATGATGGACGGGGTTTTAAGTTGTTAGTATAGCTTTACAAACGAAATTGGATGCGTGATTATTTGCTATAATGAAAAAAAAACTGTGGAAGTTTCACATCCCGTATGCAGTAATTTGTTTCTTGTCATTATTACATCGCCGGCGTTAAATTTATGAAAATGGCGATTCCTGTACAGATGTCATTCTGTGTGTTGCAATTTGCGAGGCCTGGTTCCATTGTTGCAGCACAGCGCTTTCCGACGGCAATTTGGAATTAATCCTCCGACAGATAAGATTATCCGTCGATGGTATAAACAGTTGGAAACAACTAGATGTATCTGTAAAAGGAAAAGTCTAGGATGTCCACGAACACCAAATGACGCGTCGGTCCGGATGACATGATTCATTCCCATACCCTTCACGGTCTCCCGATCTCACACGATTTCTTCCTGTGGGGGTATGTGAAGAACCATGTGTATGTACCACCAATTCCGGTCGACCTTCCAGACTTGAAAATGATTGCTGCTGCTGTTGAATCCATTACTCCAAATAAGCTGATCATATGCCTTGTGACGAAAGGTGCTCACATCGAACGCTTATAAAGTACTAGCTAATACCCGGCAAGCGCTGCTACTCCTAAATGAATGTTAATGCGTTTTTACCACCAGCCTTCAGCTGCTATGCTTGCCCGGGAATCAGCTTATCCCGATCTAAAAATGGTTATTGTGAGTTATCCGTAAAAGATAAACATATGCTGCTGCGGACGTTTTTGTAGAGTTTGAGATATTCAATTCGGTATACAATAATTTATGGTTTAGGAAGCGTAAGCCACTTAAGCGTGAAAATAGTGACTTTATTTCACGTTTTTTCACTACAAAGGGTGATTTTTAGGGGTGAAGGGGTTGAGTATTACAACTCCATTACAGCCTATGTTCATCCCGGGAATCTCCTGAACATTTTGCAAAAAACCCATCAAAATCGGATCAACGGTATGGCCGCGCATAGAATACGAACAAACAAACATACAAAAAAACATTGATTTTTATATATTAGATGTTATGAAAACTCGAAGAGTTTTTTCTTTAATCCCATGTAACTTTTGATCTTTATATATATATCATGTAAGGGACATTAAATAACTTTGAAACCGCGTCCATCATTTTGGAACATCCTGTATAACTGGACCAGATAAGAAACTCAATAAAATAACTAGTTTATACTGAATGCTGGCAAATGAAAAGGTAAAAGTTGCAAAAGCCATTAAGAAATATACTGAAGTAACAACAAAATAAAAAATGTAATACAGAATAAAATAGAAGACACCGATATATACAGGAATAAACGGGTATATAAACTTATATGGAATAGCTGCACTTAGATTTCGGAATGGAGGCAATGATCAACACTAGTTAATACTAACAAAATTCCGTTGTGGTAAGTAGTCACAAGGGTAAAATATTAAAATAAAATACCTGGCAGGTTCTGCGGTCCTCAACTAGGTTTTTTTTTTTAACTTTTAAGAATTGTAGGCCTTTTGGAAACCGACTTCCATCATTAGCAGAAGGAATATGCGCTACTAACTATTGTTGTTATTTTCCGACGCTTTTGACAGCCGATTTCCAAAAGATCTACAGTTCTAAAAAGATAAAACATTAATTTAGTTGAGAACGACAACACTGCTAGGTATTTATTTTCTAACTTTACTTTGACAACGCTAGTTGTTTAGCACTCAGAGTGTAGATTGTTTGTAAACAGAAATAAAAGGTAAAACATAAATCTGGTCATTCATGCGTAACTGCATTCTGTAGCATATTTCCTTCCACTGACTGGCCTTCAATAGCGACCTCTGACGCGTTACATGTTCACTGCCTTTGCATCTGTTTACAAAGAATCTATACTTTGTGTGCACAATACCTAGTGTTGATCGGTGTCTCAATTCCGAATCCTAATTGTAATACAATTTACATTGGAAGAACTACCAGAAATGTTAACACAAGAATAATTAGCAAACTTTTAAATATTTTAAATAAGCTGAGAGAAAATAAAGTTTTGCAGAACATATTAGAGAAGCAGTTCATTAATTACTCCTTACAATAAACAACAATTATCATGCATAAGAAATGCCGAGAGTGGTTTCCAAATTATTGATGAATTCACCACTCACGAAGTGAGTGAATTTATCTAGAGAATTTGGAAATCAAGAGTGGCATTTGTTAGGACTATTTAATGAATAAAATTAAGCTGTTTACTCACAAATCATTATTTAAGTACAGTTATTTTAAAATATTTATATATTTAATGTAAACGACGATGTTTGAAAACAAATGAGAAACGATTGGTACGCTTCATTTGCTTCTTTTGTTCATCACTGCAACCAGATAATATAATTTATTGTCAAAGGATAGCAATATTGTAAGAATGCACCCTAGTGGAGACATTTATAACCAACATTACAGGCAATAATTAATTTCTGATGTCCTATGATGTAAATTTGTCAATTATATTTTTCTGCAACGTCATTTCCTGCAAAATAATTCGTTTAGAAAAGCGCAAACTGTGTTTTTTTGGTGGTATAATCAACTGCTACAAATGTCTTTATATTAACTTCCTCATGCGCTATCTGCTGGCATTCATGCACTATATATACAGTCTGGTAGCCGTATTTCTTGGAGAGTCAGTCACTGCAAAATAATTCTATGACCTGTCGAGAATATTAAAAATGTTATGCTTTCTTTAATATGATAAACTTTAGTTGATAAATTCGAGGCAAAACACGACTGTGATTGGTTGTAAATAAAAAATCATTGAAATGTGATTGGTCATTGACTCCCATTTGGGGCATGAGTTAAATAGTCAATAATAATACACGAACATGAGTTGCCCTGCAGAATAAACATCAGGGAGAAAATTTAAATTTTAAAATAATCCAAGAAGAAAAAAAACATGTTAAATGAGAACATACTCAGTGACAATAACCCTGTATGCAGACTAATCACTGGAAATGAATAGTACTCTAACAGCTGCTGGAGGTGGAACATGTTTCGAAAGGCCTTTAACCAAGTTTTTTTTAGCCTAAGTTGTAACTGAGAACGACTGAGTTCTCGGGTACAATTTAATAATTTTAAACTTTTAGTACTTAAAATTATATATTTATAGCATTTTTCCTAAATTCGATCTGTTTTGTCATAGAGTTCACTTTACTTTTTTATTCATACCACTAACATGTTTGTCATATATTATGATTATATTTTGCATGTAACATAATTTAGCTTGCTACATTCTTCATTCGGTGACAATTATTGAAGTGCAGGATACAGTGAAATAACTAATTTTCTATGTTAACAGAATAAAAGTATTTGAATTATATTTCTATTACTAATAAAAATCAGTCCACCGCTGTGGTCTCGAGGTAGCGTGCTGCCTTGCCACGCAGAGGGCCCGGGTTCGATCCCCGGTCGGGGCAGTTTTTCTGGGTGAGGTTTTTATCGGGGTTTTTCCTCACCTGTAAGACAAATATCAGGAAAACGTTAAGGCCCAAATGGTCCCCGAAATCATATGGTCATCATCATCATCCTTATCATCATCAACATGATCCTTCATCTGTGTAAAAAGCAACGGGAAGCTAAGACACATAGAATTCCTAGTAAAGCTGCAAAGCATAGCATGAAAATGCTATGATTGCAGTGAAAGATCTGCCCTCGGGCAGAGTTTCTACGGATGGATGGAATAAAAATCATGATACATTTTCTGTGCGTTTATTTTAGCGAATTCCAGAGGTGCTATTGAAATTGTTCCCGTGAAAATATTTTTGAAAAATGTTTACAAATCTTCATCAATCTACTATCTCTATAATGGCGTAGCCTATTGTTGAGCCACAGCCTCTCCTTTGTAAGATATTACTAGACCAAGTAAATTTTTATTTGCCTTATTTGCTAATAGATGTCATGGATGACATGCGGTCAACACACCGAACCACTGAGACATCATTAGTCTAATAGACACCGAAAATGATCAAGAGAACATGAATATGTCTGTGTGTGTCTTTTAACCTACTAGGTATCGCAATTTTTTTCAGAAGCAAACTCATCATATAGCAGTCAATTAAGAAAAGTAAGTGCGAGTTAATCAGTGCCAACAGGAGTAGGGGTTAACCAGAAGCGAACATTTTAAAATCGCTCTAGCGTCCACATTTATACGATTTCTTGCAATGTTGATAAAACAACCATCTGCTTTGAATTAAACTGATTCAAAAACCCTAAAGTGTTCTAAGAGTTTTAACAGTTGAGGAGACCGAATCTTACTACATATTCAATTTATAATTTTGTATTGTCTTAAGAATCATGACAGAGAAAATTTTCATAAAGATGCATCAGTTTCCTTGTCAGGGACGATGTATTAACATTTATTACAATAAATTAGTGTTGAAAGAAGACTTCGACTATCCAACACTGATAGTTATTGAAAAAACATATCATCATCATCATCATAGTACATTCACGAATTTAGGTCATTTGTTGACCTGTTTCGGCCTCAAGAGAAACACCATCCAGAAGTCTTTTGAGTGGACGTCCTGGTCTTCTTCTTCCTGCGGGTTGATATCTTAACATTAGTTTGGGTATTCTGTGATCTTCCATTCGATGAAACATGTTGTATCCATCTTGACTTATAATCAGAAATTTTGTTTTCTAAAGATTCCATGTGTAATTCTTCTAAGATGTCTTCATTTTTTTGTGATCTAGTAGTGTGTATCCTGCAGTCCTCCGAAGATATCTCATTTCAGCAGATCTAAGTCTCTGTATATCCTTGTGTTTCAACGTCCATACTTCGCTACCATACAAAAGAGTTGGAAGAGCCAGTGTTTTATACACTTTCAGTCTTGAATGCTTTTGGACTAACTGTGGCTTGAAGATAGAATTTATTAACCCTAAAATTCTTAAAAATTTAGATATTTTTGCATTTACATCCTTTTCTTCTTCATATGAGATATTGCATCCTAGATATGTAAAATTATTCACCTGCTCCAAAATTTTATTGTCCAGTACATGAAAAAACATATTACCATATAAATCAACAAAATAAAGGTACGCCGCCTAGAACAAGAGAATAGCGGATAGGTGAAATAACGATTTAGATAAGTGTACGATTGTAGTTACTATGTGGGTGATGGATCTCACTGTAAATACGAAGGTGTACAAACTTGTGTTTGCAACTGTTGCTGCGGTAGCGATATGGTAATGAGCGACCCACCTTGGGTACGCCTCGGACATGGTTTGTCGCTTTCTGAGAGACAACGTTCACCAACTCAAAGATCAACAAGTACACATTATTGCATAAGCATACTATTAATAATAATAATAATAATAATAATAATAATAATAATAATAATAATAATAATAATAATAATAATCTATCTATCTTCGGGTTTTTACAGCTGCTGCCGTCTTCCCGTGCCAAACCTCCAAAGCCTACGGTCTTGGGCATCTTCGATGCTTAGCCCTCTAGCTTGCATTACTGTCTTCATGTTTTCCTTCCATGTTAACCTTGGTCTTCCTCTTTTCTTCTTTCTGTTCGGATGCCATTCATATAGTTGTTTGGGCCATCGCTCATCTTCCATTCTTAAAACATGTCCTAACCACTTTAATTCCTTCTCCTCAATTCTTTCAATTATGCTTTCGTCTGCTTCCATTATGTTTCTAATTTCCTTATTTTTGACACGTTCTAATTTAGACTTTCTGGCACTTCTTCGTAAATAATCCATTTCTAGAGCTATTAGTCTATTCTTGTAGTACTTATTGATTGTCCATACCTCACTTCCGTACATTGCAACAGATTCCACCAATGTTTTACCAATATTTTTTTTTGTGTCTTTCCAAATATGCTTATCCCACCATATGGAATTTAATGATGATATTATTTTGCTACTCAATAATAATAATAATAATAATAATAATAATAATAATAATAATATATAATAATAATAATAATAATAATAATAATAATATAATAATAATATATAATAATAATAATGTTATTGTTCTTATTATTTAATTAATCAACTTTTATAAGATTCATGATGTGTTCCGTTGAGGTTTATTCAAAATTAATATAAAATTATAGAATATTCACCTGAAAGGTCCGTCTCCTCAACTTAATTATCATTTAACTGTAGCGCTTTCGGGACTTGTCCCATTATCGGCAGGATTCAAAACTGGTGTTTCACTGAAGATCTGGTAGAGGGGGTTGCATGTATTTGGGTTCGTTTTCGTTTATCAGGCTGTCGTTGTGAGCTGCTTTCATGATTTCTATCTCTTCGAGTACGTTTATCTTCGCTGGATTATTTTCTCTGTGCATTACTGTTAGGGTGTTTTCAATATTTAACATGCGATGTCCTTCATGGATAACGTGTTTTGCATAGCTTGATTTACCTTCTGCGTGAATGAAGTCTCGAAAAATGTTCTTTGAATCTGATGTTAAAACTCCTGTTTGTCCTTCCTATATAAAATTTGTTGCAGTCCTTACATGTCAGTTTATAAACTCCTTTGCTGTTGAAAATGTAAGACTTAAACAACATGCATGAAAAAATCACTTTCACCGAAGAAATAGAAGTTAACAACAGCATAAACTACTTAGATTTGTCTATAACCAAAAATCTACACAACAATAAACTAGAAATCGGTATCTACCGGAAACCTACAAACAATGCTCTGGCCATAAACAAAAATTCTACACACCCCTTTCAACAGAAAATTAGTACATTTAATAGCTTAGTCAGTAGAATGTTGAAACTCCCATTAAGCAAAGACAATTATATCCAAGAACTCAACTACATTAAGTATATGGCAAAACCCAATGGCTATAATGAAGAATTCATAGATAAGCTCGTAAAAAAACAAAAAAGGAAGAAACACATAACCAACATAACTAAACTAGAAAAAGAATCTGACAACAACAAGAAAACATGGATAACACTTACATACACAGGAAAAGAAACAACAAAATTAGCCAATGCACTAAAGAAAGCCGATAAAAACGTAAAAATAGCATACAGAACCAATAACAAATTAAACAACATAATAAACAATAACATGGAAGAAAATAACATTTTCAACAGCAAAGGAGTTTATAAACTGACATGTAAGGACTGCAACAAATTTTATATAGGAAGGACAAACAGGAGTTTTAACATCAGATTCAAAGAACATTTTCGAGACTTCATTCACGCAGAAGGTAAATCAAGCTATGCAAAACACGTTATCCATGAAGGACATCGCATGTTAAATATTGAAAACACCCTAACAGTAATGCACAGAGAAAATAATCCAGCGAAGATAAACGTACTCGAAGAGATGGAAATCATGAAAGCAGCTCACAACGACAGCCTGATAAACGAAAACGAACCAAATACATGCAACCCCCTCTACCAGATCTTCAGTGAAACACCAGTTTTGAATCCTGCCGATGATGGGACAAGTCCCGAAAGCGCTACAGTTAAATGATAATTAAGTTGAGGAGACGGACCTTTCAGGTGAATATTCTATAATTTTATATTAATTATTTAATTAAATGAAAATAAAACTGGGAGTTATGAAGAGGAAATAAGAAATAGAAATAATAAAGGAAAATTTGCAATTGCTTGCCTCAATGGAATATTGTGGGATAAAAATATAAGTAATAAAAAAATAAAATGACTATATATCAAACAATTGTTCAAAGCATCATTACTTATGGAGAAGAACTTTGGCCATTAACAACAAAAACAAATAAGTATCTTTTGGGAACGGAAATGGATTTTATACGAAGGGCAGCAAGAATTCCAAGAAGAGAAAAAAATAGGAACTCAGTTATAAGGGAGAAAATTAAGATTGAAGACACTATTTTAGATTATATTAAAACTCAGCATTTAAGATGGTACGGACATGTCCAGCGAATGGAAGAGGATCGACTACCAATATCTGTTTTGGAATGGAAACCTGAGGGAAGACGAGGCAGAGGAAGACCTAACACCTCCGGCAGTCAGGGAATATGTTTATACATGAAGGAGAAACATCTACAACCAGGAGATTGGATGGACCGACAAAATTGGCTATTAGGAATCGGACGATGTCAAAGACATTAATCAACCAATGATCTATCTATCTAAAAATAAAACTTAAAGTTTTATATGGTTTTCATATTTATTACAATATAAATTTCTTACAGCTGTTTCGGTATTTTGTACGTTCTTCAGACATGATTACAAATGAATTAATGTTGTTATAGTTACAAAATTATAATAATTATAATTATAACAATTATAATAACAAAATACATTCATTTGTAATCATGTCAGAAGAAAGTACAAAGTACCGAAACAGCGGTAACAAATTTATATTGTAATCAGTATGAAAATCATATAAAACTTTGTTTTATTTTTATTTAATTAAATGAATATGGATTTTCATCAAGTAAGCGCCAAATCAATTGATTAAATATTATTATCATTGTTATCATTATCATTATCGTTATCATTATCATGATCATCATCATTATCATCATCATCATCATCAGCATCATCATTGTCGTAGTCGTCGAATCAGATCCGGTGGTGGTGATGCCTTCTGTATTCACTATATTGGAGAAAGAAACTCTAGGGATGACAGATTATAAATTGGAATATATTAAAATATAATGTAAATTTTCAGATTTTACGACGAATCAGAGATTGAGAATATCATCTTATAACGGCTAGGGGACCAACATTCTGACCATATATCACCCCTTAGCGACCGGATGATCATCCACCTCTGTGATTGACTAATGTGGATGTGAGGCCAGTTGGCGTTTGGTGGGCCAACGCCATTCTAGGCTTGTCTCACCAAATGTTTGTATGATGAATCGCAATTACATTTTTTATTCTTCTTCTTCTTCCTTTCATGTGATAGACCTAGTGGTCTGTTAAGGTCTCAATCCAACGTTTGAAGGATCTGCCCAAAGATCTCTTGCCTGGTGGCTGGTAATTTAAGATCTGAGGTGGCATTCTTGTTCTGCTCATTCTTCTTACGTGAGATTTCCAGTTGCAAAAGATAGTGAAGTGCATTCTATATAACCTCTCCTATCTAAATCCCAACCCCACCTGCTCGTGGTGCAACCTGCCTAAAACAAGCGGTGCTCTGGGGACGGAGTCACGGCGATATAACCGTTCCATCAAGATACAAAGTAAATGCTGTATCATAATCGTGCCTGTCCAGAGGCCTAAGGTGGCAACCCCACCACTGGACTTGCTTACTTCAGGCCAGTAACCTGTTGTGAGGACTAACCTTACTAAAAAGTCTCAAAGAAAATGTAAAAGGACTGCTCTAAATGATGATGACGCAAGCTTGTTAAAGGAGACGAATTGGAAAAAGAGAAATATAATAAATTTTGCCACTTGGAACGTCCGCAGTATTATTCATAAAGACGATCAATTAGATGAAAACTTAAATCGGAAATCAATTCATATAGCAGTAATATCAGAAACTAAGAGAAAATTAAAGAGTACAAAAGAAGCCAACAATTACATTCAATCTATAGTAGGTCGTCACAAGGGTTTGAATTCGGGACCTCATACACATGAGTTCTCAAGCATTATCAATTGAGCCAAGTCGCTCGGTACAGTAATTTCATTAGCAGTATTTTAACATTAACAATATAGATTATTTGAGATAGCCTTAAACATGCTGTACATTTGTAAATCAACGAATAAGAAAAAAATAATGAATTCCTGGAAAAAGGACACACACTTCAGGATTTTCTCTAAACAAGTAACGATTTTAAAAGTATGTTCTATGGATTCAAATCTTCACTTTCTTCTGTCTCGCAGTAACTTGCATGAATTTCTAAAGAGTTGAGTCGAATGTCGTTTGTTTTAAGAGTGTCTTTCTTGTTCTTATACTTACCTTTCATTATTCGTTATTCTAAATTCACCGGCTTTCTTTTATTTATACTTTTTAAAAGGATTTTTTTAGTACGATAGAACTTGAGGACAAAAGAAGTTGTGTATCACTTTCAACTGAATTTTAAAATAATCTTCTCATATTACAGCCTGCAGACAAAATTAGCCAACTTCAATATCTGTCAAATTTATAGCACTACTTGTTCTTTTCTAATGACTTCAATTTCTATCAAATTTAGCACTAATAATTTTGTGGTAATGTTGCTAACTGTATAGTGCGAATAGTGATCGTATATGTGCCAAATATAGTATTGAGATTCTTAATAATTTGAAATCTAGCAGGTCTTCTATATAACAATAGATGTATGTCCCAACATAACTCTGGAAAGCACTTAGAAATTTCAATCAAACTTGGCACATGGTTTGCAAACTGGAATAGGCTAGACTTAGGGGGTGGGGAATCCTATAATCCCTACGGGGACTGATATGTAAAAGTAATCAAAACCATCCATACTATTTTCATACCTTTCGGGGCCGCCTAATTTAGCCCCCATCGGCATATGGTGAGAAGGGTAGAAATATAAAATGTCAAAAAATACAGAAATTAGTGTTGAATCCATAGTTTACCAGGTCGCTAAACTGGTTCATTAATAGTCCGATACTATAAAAACTCATCGTCGAATAGAAGACATTGGACTATGTAGAATCTTCTCAAAATTCATAGGAACGAATATAATTCTGTAGAAACTACAGAACCCGAAGAACCCTATAAACCCGTCTAGTACTACAGAAACGTTTAGAAGATTGTATAAATTAGTAGATGTTTATAGACTATTTTAAAAAGCTGTGAAATTTTTAACACTTTAGAATTTATAATATTTTAATAGATCGGAAATATAACCCGATGTCGATCGAATCTTCTGGAAATTTGTAGAAATTAACATATTTCTATATAATCTTCAAGAATGTTGTGGCAACGTGTATAACTCTTATAATAACATAGACAATTTCAGCATCATAGATATGGATAAACGGACAAGAAAATATTACAGCTTTCAACAACTTTTACAAATAAACACTTGAAGTACGAAATCATGGCTGTAATGAGGGATTATATCTTACAACTGATCTTATAAAATTCAAAATGGTCGTCGGTTAAATGCCCAGACCCGGGGAGATAAGTAAGGTTATAATAGTTCATTCATATAAAATAAATTTATTATAATGCCGCGGCGGACTAGTGGTTATGCTCCTTGCCTCTGGTCCCGAGGGTCGCGGGTTCAAACCCGGCCGGGGTCGATGGATTTTTTTAGGATGGAAAAATCCAAGGAGCAAGTCCTCCGGGAGGGACTTTAAGCCGTGGGTTCCGAGTCTGAACATTTTCAGGCTCGTAAAAGATCCGTAAGCCTGAATGAAAAGGCCTCTAAACAAAATTTACCGAATTTTCCCGTCCTAGTACTACCTTGGTTTCCTAGATATCAGTATGAGGCGGAACGCTGACCAAGTACCACTCAAATGACATCTATACGAAAAAAAAGTGTAACAAAATTAGTATGGCTCAAATTCTTCCCTGTACGAGGAGAGCGCCTAAATCTCTGTTAAGGGAAACATGGGCTTACAAAAAAATAATGATAATCTGTATAATATAATTTAGGGAGAGCTTGGCTAGAAAAATATTGTGAGGTATTAGGTTCTAAGAGAACCCCTGCATGTAAGATACAGTTAACGAAATAAATACAAAGGAGGTGCAGATCTGTAAACGGCATTTTGTTCGCTCGGTTTACAACCTGGGGAAACCAGAATACCAATTCTTAAACAATAAGGGATTAGCTAAAGATCGTGTTGAATGAAGGAACGAGGTACTTCTTCGTAAACACTTGGATTTTGTATTTTTGAATCTATTTAAAAAATGTTAAATTGAAAATATATAAAACAGTTATTCTCCCATGAACTCTTTCTTTAAGGGAGGAAAGAAGAATACGAGTGTTTGAGAATAAAGTTCTTAGAAAAAATGTTGGACCAAAAAAGAAATGAACAGACAGGTGAATGGAGAAAATTACATAATAGTGAGCTACATATGTATATAGGAAGCCAGATATAATAAGAAGAGTTAAGTCTCGTAGGCTGCGATGGGCAGGACATGTGACACATATGGGGGATGAAAGAGGTGCATGAAAACTTTGGTAGAAAAACCAGAGGGAAAACACCAGTTGGTAAACCAAGAATGAGGTGGGAGAATAACATTATCCATGATTTGAGGGTTGTAGATTATACAGGGGATGATTGGAAAACATTAGATCAGGATAGGTATGCATAGAGACCGCGCTTATGTCCGCGCGGCCATGAACCTACGGGTTCGATAGAGCCAGTGAGTCAGTTATTAATTTTCCTAATACATAAGTTTGTGATTATCAGTTAAAGTGGAATGACTGTTTTTCTTATATTCCTTTTGATTAACTTGCTGTAAATTATTTTGTATGCAATAATTATATTGATAAAAAGTCCAGCTGTGGTCTCGAGGTAGCGTACTGCCTTGTCATGTAGCGGGCCCTGGTTCGATCCCGGTCGGGGCAGTTTTCCTGGGTGAGGTTTTTATCGGGGTTTTTCCTCACCTGTAAGACAAATGTCAGGAAAACCTAAAGCCCAAACGGTGCCGGAAATCATATGACCATCATCATCATTAACCTTATTATCATCATCATCCTTACCGGTGTGGAAAGCTACGGGAAGATACCACACCTACAATTTCCTAGTAAAGCTGCAAGCATAGCATGAAAATGCTATGATTACAGTGAAGGACCTGCCTTCGGGCAGAATTACTATGGATTGATAGGTATTGATAAACATGGAGAAAATCATATAGGCCTATTTTAAATTTAATTTAGAACAAGGTATAAAAATGTTTTGAAAAAATATAACAAAGATTTGTAATTTCATACACGTAACTTTAATTATACAAATGTAGATTACTGGTACTCTGTTATTAGACTTTTACTTTAGATAATTAATTTAACCTGTAGTATGTTTATAAATGCACACCACTGACGCATCCCAAGAGCCCCGTTGAGACACTCAGACATCGAGGAAGAGTAGAACCTCGATCAGACAAACTCTCCGGTGCCAACATTAAATTTATTCACTAGTATCTCGTCTGGACTATTACAATTTTATCAGCACAAACTAACCGGTCAAAATACAGTATTAAGGTTTTCAAGAACAATGCAAACTATGTATTTGTATGTTTGTATCCGTGTAGTTCAGGTATTAATTTTTAGTAGATGAAATTATGATTATGTTTCGTATTTGAATTGTATGAAATGTTACTTTAAAATAACATTAATTACATAACTCTTAATATGATTTTTGATCGATGTGACTAAATTCCATACTTACTAATATTGTTGTTACTGTAAGTAAGTCAACGTTCCCACATCTAACCTGGTTGCTATGCAAACAAAAGAAATCGCAATGCTGATATGAACTCACAAATCACACGTTCGGTAAGTAAAATAAAACATTTCTTGAATGTTTTGTACACTAACTCATACCTTTCTTTAGACTTTTCCGGAATTAATGCAGAACATCCCACTCTCCAGGCTCCAATTTCTCTATCATCTACCATGATGAATCCTTCCATAATAAAATTATCGAACAGAAACTAATCACGGTAGTACACATAAAAATGTCTCCACAGCCAACAATCCTTGCTTATAATAAAACAAATGAAAAGCTACATAGCAACGATCACCAAATGTTTCTTTCTCATAGAAGTCATTTACATCCAACCAATATTTTAATTCATTTATTACTATATTTAATAAAAATTAGTCACATCGACCAAAAAATATAATGTAATCCACATGAGGTAAGCACGTAACAGATCTCGAAAACTGAAAATACTCGGCGCAAGCGCCTAATTTTTTTCAAACTTTTTCTCGATCAGTAACAAGTGCTTACCTCACTTGTATCGAAATATACTATAATATATGTAACTTTGCACATATACGTATTTATTCGAGCTATGCTTTACAGATACACTTGACGCTCCAACTCCTTTAAAAAAACGTTAAACTGAAAATATATAAAACTATTATTCGACCAGTTATATTATATAGATGCGAAACATAGACTCTTACTTTAAGGAAGGAAAGGAGATTACGAGTATTTGAGAATAAAGTTCTTAAGACAATTTTTGGACCAAAGAGAGATGAACAGAAGGTGAATGGAGAAGACTACATAACAGTGAACGACATAGTCTTGATAGGAAGCCAGATATATTGATAACAGTTAAGTCTCGTAGACTGCGATGGACAGGACATCTGGCACGAATGGGGAATGAAAGACGTGCATGGAAGCTTTTTGTAGGAAAACCAGAGGGGAAAACGCCCAGTTGGTAGACCAAAAATGGGGTAGGAGAAAAAAATTAAGTATGATTTGAGGAATGACTGGAAAACATTAGCTCAGGATAGGGATGTATGGAGGGCTTATATCCGCGCACCCATGAACCTACGGGTTCGATAGTGCCAGTGAGTTAGTTATCGAAAAATCTTCTGGTTGCAAGTCCTTTAGTTAGCCTTATGTATAAAAGCGTTCAGGGTGACTAACGATTACTGTTACGTTAATTATTTTGCGAGCTGCATATCTCTAGGCTATTTTAAATTTTGTCGTACGATTTTGGACATAATTAAAACATGTCAAATAACATATCATGCCATAATGTCTCCTGAAGGGACATATCTCATCATGCTTGAAATGCTTCGCTTCTAGGTAAATTCAAAAAATGAAACAGTTTAATAAAGGATGTTTTAATTTCGAAAACGATGCCTGTTAAACAAATTTATAAGCTCAACGTTTTTTATTTACGAAAATTTATACTGTGTAAGTGGAAAGCAACGGGAAGCTACCACACCTACAATTCCCTAGTAAAGCAGCAAAGCATAGCATGAAAATACTATGATTGCAGCGAAAGACCTGCCCTCGTGCAGAATTACTATGGATGGATACTGTGTAAAGCATTCAAATTTAGAATGCACTAGTTTTAGACTACGAAGACTATCAGCAGCATGTTATTTTCTGACATTTCTCATCATTTAAAACAAACAGTCTGGAAATGTCTTTCAGCTTACCATGAGGGTTCTATTCTTCTTTTGTCCATATGTATTAGTTGGCAGTTTTTATAGGTGTTAAGTGTGGGAATATCGCTATCTTTAGCAACTTTTCAAATATTATTATTGTTGTTATTATTATTACTATTATGTAATCGAGATTATTCTTATAAAGAAATATAAAACATAATTATTAGTATTCTATTACTTACTTAGGTATACATAAAATACAAATATATTATCAACCTAAAAACAACAAATTCTAGTACCTGGGTTTGATCGGATTTCCCCGACATTTGGATAATTCCGATCGCCGTATTGAAAACTAAAGAAAAGAGTAAATGCACAAAAATGAAAAAGTTACTCTCTTGGCGAATAAAATTCACACACGTAATTATTTGTTGTCATATCCTGTGCATTCTGCATGAACCCATTCTGAACATGAAGTGCACCTGTACAACAATTTGATGTCCCATTCTACATCACAAAAGGCATCTTTCATCAAGTATTTCATTGCATTATTTAAACGTTAATAATATATATAATAGTATATTACCATGCGAGGTTGGGAAGTGGTATTTACAGAATCGAGAAAAATGTTTAAAAACTGAGCGACAGCGAGATTTTTAATTTCCGAGATTCTGTAAAACACTTACAAACGTGCGTTGTACATTATTTTCTGCGCGATGGTGTTTTCAAAATAATAAATAATAGTAAAATAATAATATCTTTGTTGGAAATATTTGCGTACATTATAAACAATTGATTAACGTTAACAGTGTGGGTATTCAATGGAGTAGAAACTAATTTATTTCTCTCTCCGTCTTTCCGCTTTATATTTTTTCATGAATTGTGTAGAAATATGCTTCCGTTTCCGCATTGGACAGATTCCGTTTTATGCAAAATGAATACACGTAAAATTACTATTATTTCGCCGGGACCAATAAATTTGGTTCACAAAATAAGATGTTCAAACTTCAATTGTGGATTTCATAAAGATACAATTAAAATAGTACGCTCATTTAAAAAATAATGTCGAAAAGACAGATTCCCAAGAAAAACGCTACTGGAACTTTGTAGAATAAGAGGACTTCTAGAAATAACGTGTATTGATAGTATTTTGAGCAGCGTGATAGAAAAGTATTGGAATGACAGAGAAGTGTAGGAGAATGATAGACGCAGGAAGAATTTGTGAAACCTGTTAAATAATATATAATCGCAGCGAGCCCGGATTCGATTCCCGGTCGGGACACGCTCCTGGGCGAGGTTTTTTCGGGGTTTTTCCTCACCTGTAAGACAAATGTCAGGAAGCTTCACCGGTGTGAACGAAGCATAGCATGAACATGCTATGATTGCAGTGAAAGACCTGCTCTCGGGCAGAATTACTATGTATGGACATATATCATGTGTGTGTTTTAAATTTCATTGTTATCCAAGAGATCGCCGGTTCCACTCTCGAGCTGAGAGATGGGAAAGTGGTACATAAAACAGGTAGAATTGCATTACTAAGACAGGATATGCATAAGACGTGATGGCAGAGTTCAAAGGGCGTCTGATTAGAGGCACAGCCACTCCTCAAGGGGTTTAATAGCCTCTCCATTGATGTCCTGTCAGGTATGTAATCCACTTCCAGGGCTGTACAAACTTACTTGAGACATGATGCAAATACAGATGGCATAATGATAGTCAATGTTGACTGTCACATCTCGGTGGATTCACTGTTTGATTATATGTATTTTATTTTATAACATGGCTACGGATATATCCTAAAACTAGGTTCAGGTAACACCTTTTCAATCGTGCACAATGGAAGTTGAAAATCTAAATTCCGGAGCCGGAGGAACTGACTCGTGTTTTTTTTTTTTTTGTAGGATAGACTTAAAAATCAAGTTAATAGTATATTACGATGCGATGTTGGGAAGTGGTTTTTACAGAATCGAGGAAAAATGTTTAAAAGCCGAGCGACAGCGAGGTTTTTAATTTCCGAGATTCTGTAAAACACTTAACAAACGTGCGTTGTATACCCTTCGACAAAAAAAAAGAGTCATCTCTTGAACGCACATTTCTTCTAAGTCATACTCGGCACAGCGCTGGGTTCAAACTAGGAAACTAGTCATAATTGTGCAGTCCTTGAACTACTGTGTTATGTGGCATGAACTGAAGACTCTCCTACGTGTCCTGATAGCTCAGCGGTGAAGCATGCGGTCACTGTTTCTGTTAATGAAGATCGCAGGTTCGCGTCTTCAATTACGCAGTTTTTATCGTGATATTTGTATTAAAATGTTGTATGAATTATGTACATTTTATTTCGACGTTTGAGTTAATCTATACTTTTTAAGTTCATAATTGTTTTTTATACCGTTGAGGTTATAACAATGTTAAATTATATATTTTTTTACCTTGTATACTACCGTCTTCCTCAACTATTTAAAATTTCGTTGATTTCACTCTAGACCTTTCGATGCATGCTTCATCTTCTGGAGTTGTTGTAGTAGTATTGAATTAACTGTATGTCTAATAGAGGGTTTTGCTCAGTAGACATATTTTCGTTGAGAATATTTGCATTCTTGGCCTTTTTGATAATTTCGATTTTTTCTAAAATGTTAATTTTATGTGTATTATTTTCTATGTGTATAATTGACATTGTCTTATCGATATTGTTGAAACTGTGGCCGCTTTCTGAAATGTGTTTAGCGAAATTTGCTTTTATTGTTAAAGGAGAAGGCAAATCAAATTTCGCTGTTCACCAGATTTGAGTCCAATCGAAAATGTGTGGGCTAAGATAAAAATAGAGATGAACTCTAATTGGCCTGCAGATGCACGAAAGACGAAAAATGGCTTATGGGTACAAATTCAAGACGCCTGGGTTTCTGTATCCGATCGTCCACGTGCCTGTTGAAATTTGATTGCATCAATGTCCCGCAGATGAGGGTGGTAATAGATGATGAGGATTCATACACCCGATATTGATTTTGTTTTTGTTAAGTTTTTATTTTAGAATATATTATTTTCTTCCCTCATTTACTTATTAGAAGAAGGGTTTAATTTATGTTTTTTGTATGAATTAAAGCCATAAAACTCCCCTTCCCGCGATGTTGTCTAAATGAGTTCCAGCAAAACACTGTTGTACTTTTCTTTCCATGTCTCGGGTATGCTATACAATATTCTCTGTCAAACTAGAGGGAAAGAGCTCATTCTTACCTTCGAAACATCAGGAGTTTCATGTTTTTAAGTGGTATAGTACCCAAGATGTTCCGCGCCATAGCCGAAGTGTTAAAGTCATTAGCCTTGGTGCAAAGCTACGGAATTTACGCTGGGTCGAGTCCCCACGGGGGAATAATTTATCTCATTGAATTTTAGCCACTACGGGACCGATTCCCATCTAGAGTCGTGAGGAATTTGAGAAGCTACAAAGTAGCGGCTTCAGGTTGAGAAAAGCAAGCATACAATGTGGGGGATTCGACATGCTGACAACATATGACCCCTAAATTGGCTACATGATCGCCAGGTTCTGTGATTAACACATGCACATGCGAAGCCAGCAACCGGGTGGTAGGTCAATGACCTTCTAAGGCTGTGTCACTATGAAGTTACTTAGTTTCCGGCAATATGCGTATTAGATGTTATAGCGGACAGAATGAGACTAAAATATTGAGATTAAAAAATTCGTACCTGTTGTATCAGTCATCTTTAACTAACACATCATCAAATATTAAAAATGTAGGCCTTTCAGAAGACAGCCTTCCATCATCAGCATCTACAATGGCACTGAAGGTTTTAGTAGATTTTATACAGAGGGTTCAAGTCGTTGGGTGTCTTCTCGTTCAACATGTTTGTGTCTTTTCCTTCTTTTATGATTTCAATGTCTTCTAGGATGTTGTTTTTGTTGTAGTGTCAACTTTAGGTTAGAATTTTTATAATAGATCTTTGTCTGACCGATTCTAGAATCATTTTCATTTTCATCATCATCAACAAAGATTAAGTCCAATGGCCTGTTCCGAACTCATTGTCGAATTGGTCCTTCCATCTCTTCAATGGTCTTCCCAACATTCTTCTCCCTTTGGTTTATAATTACACATTCTTCTTGGTATGCGCTGTTCATTCATTCGTAATACGTGCTGAAGATAAGCATTTTGATAATATTTTATTCACAGAGATTAAATATATTAAGTTCTGTTCTTATATCTTCGTTTTTCTTTTTATCGGTCCTTTGGTATCCTGCTGTTGCTCTCAACATCTTCATTTCAGCAGCCTCTATTTGTTTACTATCTGCCTTTGTTAATGTCCAGGTTTCACATCCATAGACAAGAGATGGAACAGCCAATACTTTGTAAACTTCAAAATAGTTTATTTTCTAGTCTTATTCAATAAAGCGCGTTTAATTGTGCCACATAGATAAATGATACTAAAGTACAAAATAGATACTAAAGTACAAACCAATAGTACATAGAAATGTTGGACGCCCATTTACTAGATGGGAGGATTCATTAAATCCCATTTGATGTGAAAACAGGTCAAAAGGCCTAATTTCATGAAGCAGAAGAATAAGAAGATACGATCGTAATTGAATCTTTGTATTTTAGTGTGTTTATCTAAATTTGTGTCAATGAATAAATGACATCCCAAATAATTAAAATTCTGAACTTGGTCTATAATTACATTTTCTTTTAGGAATTTTTCTCGTCATTGAGGGTTTCTGCAACCAATCTTAAATTTTAGTACCTAACATGAATTTAAATATATGTATATATATATATATATATATATATATATATATATAGCTCTTAAAAGAATTTTAATTCAAACCTTAGTGATGCCGCATTTTGACTATTGTGACGTTCTACTAACTGACATAAGTGAGGGATTGTCGGACAAACTGCAGCGTGTCCATAATATGTGTATCAGATTCATATATTTAATGTTCGAAAATACTATTACATATCTCCATATTTCCACGAATTGTCTTGGCTACATCTAAAAGAGAGAAGAAAATCGCATTGTCTAATTCTCTTATTTAAGATCCTACATATTTCAATTCCCATTATTTATCATCTCGTTTCCAGTATCTATCCTCAAACCATAACTTAAACACAAGATCGCAACATAGTCTCTTGCTTAATATACCGCAACATAGGACATCACATCACTCCATGTCATATACTATCTTCACTTATCGCAACTGGAATTCCCTACCACAAGAAATAAGTGGCTGCCGGACATTGGCAACTTTTAAAAGAAATCTAAATTTATATTTGCTCTAACCTCGACTTCATCATTAACCAGTGTAAGGTATATATATATTAATTGGTGTTTCTCGTATAATTTATCATATTCAAACTATTATTATTATTATTATTATTATTATTATTATTATTATTATTATTATTATTATTATTATTATCATCATCATCATCATTATCATTATCATTATTATATATTATCATTATATATCATTATTATATATTACCATTATTATATTACTATCATTATTATCGTATTATTATTGTTATTATCGTATAAAATGCTGTTTGTACATGAAATTTACATTGCTACATTTAATGTAGGTATAACTGTTCATAATTAGTATAGTGTATATCTATATTTGTCAAATATTTATTTGTATTTGTGCTGATTGAGTGGAAGAGAAGGCCTTATGGCTTTAACTCTGCCAGAATAAATAAAACATATACTATATATATATATATATATATATATATATATATAAATGACTAAGGACTTTAAGACTATCAGGCTACAACAAACATTCACAAATTTCCCTTAATTAAAGTTCACCATCGTTCTCTGTCCTCTGTGTCTTCATCTGTTACACCAAATTTCCTAATTGAATTTTGAATGTTGTTATCCCAGGTTGTTCTTGGTCTTCCTTCTCTGTTCCTTCTAGAGAATCAATACTTTTATAATTCATTGCAAACCACCGTGATAAACTGTGGTTTCCCATGCATTTAAATTAATTGAGGTTGAGACTACGTAGATAAAGTATAATTTAAAATTCACTATAAAATTAATATATACAATCTCTTTATTAGTGCGGTTACGTTTATATGTTAAGCTTTAGATATAGAGATCGGAAGAAGTCATAATATAGGGCTATTCAGAAAGAAGGGACAGACTTAAAATATTTATTTCCTCGAAACTACAAAAATAGAAACGTAATTACAACGCTACTAGAAAGAGAAAAGTTTTGAAGTTCCAATCACGGCCGCATTGGCGTTATTGCTTGAAGTTTCGATCAGGGTCACATTGGCGCTGTTGGATTGGAAGAGAAGGAGCAGAAGATCAACTTAATCATCGGTGGCCTCCCACGTCACCAAACCGTGTGATTTGTATCTGTGAGGTTACATAAAAGACGGTGTTTTTATCCCCCTTACGCCTGACACTCTTAAAAATCTGCGACAACGAATTGATGAAGCTGTGAATTCGGTAACTAGAGACCAGTTGATTCGTGTGTGGCAAGAAAGTGGCCACCGTTTTTATATTTGTCGTGTAACACATGGTGCTCACATTGAATGCATAAAATAGTGAAATTTGAACTTTTCTCTTCCAATAACGTTGGAATTGTGTTGCTATTTTTTGTAGTTTGGAAGGAATAAATGTTTGATTTCTGTTCCTTCTTTCTGAATACAGTAGTCCTGTATTTGAAAATTTTACGACTAATAACCCAAGTCTGCATTTTAAAAACTTTTTTCAGATGATTTATTTAAAATAGGTGTCCTTAAATCAATTGTTTACACTGATTCCAGAAATTATTCCATTTTTGTCTATCACGTCAGGTTTTTACACAAAATAAGAATTTATATTTTTACATTTTAGGTACTACAAGCACAAATATATCCAATCTTCATGTCACACAAGCTAAATATTTGTTGAAAATACATGTTAAAAATACTGTAGAGAACTGTCCTAATAATTTTGTGACTACCTTGTAACAAAACAGAAAGTAAATGGTGTTCCATTAATTTTGAAACCTTCTCTTCCTTGACTTCCTTGAAGTTCCTCCATTTTAGTCTCCCTCGTCAACATCCAACAGTAGTTTCATTCCATGTTCCCTAGTACCTCCTCTCCATCTCTTAATATCCTGGTGAAACGTTCACCTTGCTCGTCACTATAAATGTCCGAGGTATTCGGGGAAGTAGTCGTATGGAGATATAAAATGAGAACAACATTGATAATGCAAGTGTCTGAGAAGTCACACTCATGTTACAATTCAACTTTTTGAAAATTTCCAACATATTTTCCACAATTACCGTGTAATTAGGATCTAGTTCTTTTTCTCTGTCTGTGTACCATGAGTAATGTGTTTCTGGTTCTAGAAGATTCTTACTTTTAAGCCGTGAGTCTAGTAGTTCTTCAGATTCCTTTGGCAAATTCAGATCACGAACTAGATCATTAAGGCCACTTTGAGAGAATCGTGGAGTAAAGCCATCTTCAGGCTGATATATCATCAGTATCGTCGTCAGTGATTGCATCAAGTTTACTTTCAACATTATATTCTGTCAGGTTCTCTAAAACAGCTGGAGGAAGAGGAACAGGCAGCTCTTCTCCATATGGAGCTGGCTTAATGGCTGAAAGGATGCTTCGATGTACAATTTGGTTTTATTTTAATTACACCCCCTTGAACATTAAGCAAACAGGGGTAACAGTCATTAAGGTGGTCTTTAGGCTCCCTCCCACACCATAGGAATCGCAAATGGCATGCACGTTTTCTTCCTTTTTGTCCACAATCTTAACCTCTCAACGCAATAGCGGCAAACTTTGTTCGGGGCCCACGCCTTATCCTGGTCATCAAGTTTCACTTTAAAATAAGCATAGTAAGCTTTTTTCACACAGTCTGTAATATCCGTTCTTTGCTTAAGCATTGCATCATTTCCACAACTATAGAAGAAACCATTAGGATTGTTCACACACTTGCGTATAGACATTGTCGTACTTGCAGTCACACTAGAGATATAAAATGAGAACAGCATTGATAATGCAAGTGTCTGAGAAGTCACCCAATAACAACCTCAGCAGCAGTTGTGTCAAACTAAAGGCTTAGAGGCTTGAATTGACTAATTTCCCTCCAACAATACTCATTACCGTCTGACACATATTATGCTTTCACCAATAAATATATGAAAACAGATTAGGTCCATTGTGAAAAAAACTGTACGCGATAGAAGAAAACTAAGAACAGTTCTGGAATCAGCATGAAAAAGTGAACTAATACAATGTATTAGTTTTCGGTCATCTGATATCATGCAGACTAGTGTAATGACACGTCTGCCTTTAAATAGCATAATTAATTCACATATCCTCTATGTGTCCTCCTTCGAATGTAATTAGGTAAAATAAGTTAGGGATGCAGTATCCAATAGAAAATTGCTGTCCTACTAATTCAACTCACAGGTTTGAGTGTATTGATATCTCACGATAATTACAGAATTTGCCAAGTACAGTGAATCCAGGCGATGCTGAGAGATTATAAAATACACTCTCCACGACACTTGAGACAAGGAATGTGGGTGAGCTAGCAAGACAATCTGAACAGGTAGAGGGTGAGAACTCCCCCTATTGGCTTGTCCGGCACTAAGTGGGTTAACAGCCCCTTAATGTCGGAATCCCAGGCGTAACTCAATTGTTTCTCCTGCAACTCAGTTAAGAATTCTTATTGCTTAGCAACTGTGGGATAACACGATTATTGCAAATCTAAACACACAACAGTTACTCTTCTACTTCCCCCTTCATTTCATTTTTCTAATCTGAAACAACTTCAGGATAACCATGTTAATGACGGAATGAGTTTAATTTTAAAATTAGCTTGGCATGAACTTATAGACTGCGATCCTTAATTTAATTCTATATATTTAGTTCCGTGTACTCAAATACTGGTTGCGAGCAATCCAAGGTGAACAAACAATGCTTAGAGCAATTTGTTACGACCACCAAATTAAAAACATAGATGTTAAATTTTGGGCAGACGAGGTTAGGAGAGAGAACTCCAAAAGATTGGGATGGGCTGGATATGGGAAAAAGGGACTGAAAATCGCAAGAACGTGTGGAGAAAAATAAGGAGGAGGTACTTAGATATAAACCAACAAGATACTTTCGCCGAATGTACAGGAAAACGCTCACTGTGTTTACAAAGAGACCTAAAACACGTCTGGGGAAAAGAATCGTATATACTCAACCTAGGATTTAAGGAGAGATCAGGGCTTGCTTAGTTTAGGCTAGGGGCATGGAAATTTCTAAAAATTAGCGACGATCACGATATGCGAATATGTCCAATGTGCGGGAACTTTGAAGATGAGATACATATATTATGAAAATGTAATGATTTAGAATATTGGAGACGTCAGTTATTACCGGAAAGATTTCTAAATTCAAATCGGGAAAGATTGGCATGCTACGAGTTATTGGTAAATCCAGAAAATTGGATAAACCTCGGTAAATTTCTGGACAAAACGCGGAAAATAAGGACAACACTCATTCATGAATAAATATATGTTATCAATGCAATACCATTAATTCTTAACAATTACATATAAATTAATTAGTGTATAATGCTATTGTGTTATTATTTAATTGTAATATTATTGTGTTTTCTTTATGTAATTGTAATGTTATTGCTTTTTTTTGTTGTTTATTTTTCTTTACACTACTAGCAATTATTACTTTATTGTAACGGACTGTCAACAGCACGTACGGCTTACTGGCCATGCGACCCATATTTGTAAATAATATTGTAAATATCTTACTTTTGTCTAATAAAGTCCTACTACTACTACTAGTTATACTCAATACGTTGATACAATGTGTGATGTGGGGAAATGTCCAACAAACTTCATGAGTTAAAATAATTAACTATGATTTATATTCAATTCTATACTCATATACACCGTAAACATATTCTCGGTTCTGTTATTGTTATATTAATACCAAAATGATTATGTCATTGCAGTCTGGGAGATATAACTGTTCGTATTATATTGGTTTCCTATAGAAATTTTGTAGCTCACTGTTAAGTAAACTTCTCCATTCGCCTGTAATTATCATTACTATACCTATAATTATTTATACTTTGCTTAGGCCAATTCTGGAATTGCGTGCTATTATGCATTACAGAGACTCTTGACTTCCCAACTCCTTTCAAAAAACGTTAAACTGAAAATATAAAAACTATAATTCTACCAGTTATATTATAAGGATGCCAAACATGTACTCTCACTTTAAGGGAGGAAAGGAGATTACGATTATTTGAGAATAAAGTTCTTACGAAAAATTTTGGACCAAAGAGAGATGAACAGACAGGTGAATGGAGAAGACTACATAACAGTGAATTACATGGTCTTTATAGGAAGTCAGATATAATGAGAACAGTTGTCTCGTAGACTGCGATGGACAGGACATGTGGCACGAATGCGAATGAAAGACGTGCATGAAAGCTTCTTATAGGAAAACCAGAGGGATAACGCCCAGTTGATAGACCAAGAATGAGGTGGGAGAATAACATTAACTATGATTTGAGGGAAGTAGATTATACAGGGAATGATTGGAAAACATTGGCTCAGAATAGGGGTGTATGGAGAACTTATGTCCGGGCGGCCATGAACCTACGGGTTCGATAGTGCCAGTTAGTTAGTTAGTAATGCTATTATCCCTTATTCTTCTTCAGTAATAGATCTTGGACTACATCTAGACGCAAATTTACCTGGCAAACACAAGTGAAACACACATGTAAAAGACTTTCTCCATCTTACATTATCTTAGACGTTTAAAGAATTTTCTCCCAGTTTCGTTAAAACAAATCCTAGTGCAGAATCTTGTGTTACCACACTTCGATTATTGTGACATTATATATATAATGATCTAAACTATGCCTTGTCGCAGAGACTGCAGCGTGTTCATAATTCTTGCGTTCGATTCATTTTCAATATCCGCCGTTATGACTATATTTCCGAACACTTTAATAACCTCTCTTGGCTCCGTCTTACTGGCAGACGTAAATTGCATTCTCTTCCACTACTTTTCAAGCTTCTGAATTCCTACATTCCTACTTACCTGGCGTCCCTCCTACCACAATATTGACACTAGGTCACAAGATAGCAGTCTGCTAACAATTCCTCTTCATAGCACTTACTCCTATTCTACTTCCTTCACAGTAGCCTCTGCCCGCTCCTGGAATCTCCTTCCTCAAGATATCAGGGGTTGCCGCACACTTGGCACCTTTAAGTCACGCTTATACAGTTACCTGTTGTCTAATAATTAATTTTTCTCTATTTATTTAATTTTATACTATGTCATTATCTTTTCCTCGTGTTTTATATATATTATACATATTATATATTTAATTCGTTAAATTTAGAGTAAATCAAAATACATTATAAATATTAATTGTATTGTATTCATAACTTGTAATCGTTTATATATATATATATATATATATATATATATATATATATATATATTGTAATTTAGATTTAAGACTTTCTTTTGGATTTTTTTAAACCTGGTTGAGTGGTAGACAAGCCTTAAGGCCTTAACTCTGCCAGGTAAAATAAAGCTATTATTATTATTATTATTGTTATTATTATTATTATTATTATTATTATTATTATTATTATTATCTTAACTATTTTTCAGTATTTAAAATTTTTCACTGCTTGCGTGGGAGAGAAAGATTTACGGTCTTAAATCTGCTAGTTTAAATAATAATAATATTAGTAATAATATTAATGATGATGGCTTCAACATGTATTCAGAATGTCCCACTAGGTTTCCTAAAGTAATTTTACAATATCATCCGAGAGGAGGACCGAATCACATAGGCGTTAATGTTCTGTCAAGAAATAATCTGTACATAGCTTGACCAGGAACTCGGGCGACAGCAACTATTCGGAGGTAAACTGCATTACTTCAAGTCTACAAGGAAATATCAGTTGAAAAATCCAGAATAATGTAATTTCGTTGTAAGGACCCTGAACTTAGTAAAATTTGGAGAGATAAGAAAATTATAGAAAGAGTAAACCAATTTAATTATCTACACTTCACATTATAAAGGGGATAATTGGATAATATTAGCTCAGGATAGAAATGTATGGACACCTTATGCCCGCGCGGCCATGAATCTACGGGTTCGATACAGCCAGTGAGTTAGTTAGGCTTCAGATTTTCATTTTGACCTGACTTGATGTTTTCGACAAGATTACAAAATTTAATAAATATGTAAGAATAAAAAATAATTTGAGGCTTACATACAAGATATTGGTAAGACCAGTTACTGTTACGGGAGCGAGACAGGGACCCTACGAAAAGTGATGAAAGCAGAATTACGAACAGTAGACTGTACCAGGTGGGATTACATAAGAAATGATAACGTCCTTCAAGAGTGAATACAGTGCCTATTGTAAGTAATACTCATCAGTACCAACAAAACTGGAGTCGATATGTGGACCGTGATTACAGATCCAGGATTCTTAAGCCGATTTTATAGTATCAACCAAATTTTAAAATATCATTGGGATGGCCAAGCCAGAGATGGTTGGAATTTTTATGTAGACCGAAACAGCCCTTTCAGGACTACGGCATTAAAAAAAAGATGATGGTGATTCAAGATTACTATGACGACCTGATGACCATATAAACGATTCTAGAGGTCAAAATAGTTCAGTAATAATAATAATAATAATAATAATAATAATAATAATAATAATAATAATAATAATAATAATAATAATAATAATAATAATAAATAATAACAATAATAATAACAACAACAATAATAATAATAATAATAATAATAATTTTTTTAAGTATATATTTTACTATGAATGAATTAATCTATTTTATTGAATGAGAGGTATGTATTATTAACTCAAGCAGTGTTATATCACAGTAGCCCTTTTAATTCAGGCACTTCACTCTATATAAGGGTAAACTGATATAATAATAATAAATAATAATACTATGATGATAATAATCATCATCATCCGGTATCATAGCAGCTGCCGCGCCGTCTTCCGGAAACTAAACGCCATTCCTCTCTTTCCATCCATTGATCTTCCTCCAATCCTCTGATATTCAGAGCCCCTTGTACCACTTCTATCCAAATTTCTTCGGTCTTCCCTCTTCGTCCTTTCTATTGGGAACCATTCCATAACAATTTTAGGCTATCTTTGCTCTGGAATTCTTTTGAAATGGCCATACCACTGTAATCATTTCTTTTCTATAATGTCTATGATGTCCGGCTCCTCTTGTACACCCATAATTTTCCTTATTTCTTTATTCTATCCATTTTAGATTTTCCAGCTGATCATCTTAAACACGTATTTCTGTGCTTAAAATTATTTTCATTTCCCTGGTAGGAATTTGCCAAACTTCAGCACCATATGTTAATAATAAAAACAATATAATAATAATAATATAATAATATAATAATAATAATAATAATAATAACAATAATAATAATAATTATAATAATAACAATAATAATTATAATTATGATAATAACAATAACAATAATAATAATTATAATAATAACAACAACAATAATAATAATTATTATAATAACAACAATAATAATAATAATAATAATAATAATAATAATAATAATAATAATAATTATTATTATTATTATTATTATTATGAATAGCGCAAAATATACAAAACTGTTAACTGTTGTTCATTAGTCAGTTGCGTGAGTGATATCTTTCTGTTTTCAACGTTCTGTGCGTGGTATCTGTCACACTTTTTGTCGTACAGATTTTGCATTGAGTTGGTGGTACTTCTTATTCTTGCAAATTTTGAAGGGGAAACCATGAATCGAGAATCTGGTCACGGAGTGTCGTAGATCTTATAACCTTTTCGTCCAGTCTTTGTACTTCATCGCATCCGTTACTATATAACTCGCTCCACATCTCTCTTCGCTTCTCCTTAATGTATTTTATTAATCTCTCGTAGCTGCAGTTTTCAATAGTAGTAAATCCATCTCAAGTCTTGTATAACTGACATTTCTCTCTTGACACGTGTGTAAGATGAGAAGGTGTGGATTTTGAGAGGCATAGGAACTCGTTTCAGATATGTGCTCTTAAGCTTCTCTAATTCTACCATGTGTTTATATTTCAGATGTAACCATATGTTCTCTATCCCATATGCCGCCACCAGTATTATATAAGTCTGAAATAGTTTCAGACATATGTCAAAAGGTGCGTTATGTCGCCCTTGGCTCTAGCAGCTGCGTTTATTCTCTCCGTGATGTGGGTTGTAAATACTGACCCTGTTTGGAATGTCACTCTTGGTATTTTAAATGTGTTACCTATAGGGCTATTCAGAAAGAAGGAAATATACTTCAAAATTTATTTCTCCCAAACCACAAAAAAATAGAAACACAATTTCAACATTCCTGGAAAGAGTAAAGTTTAAAGTTCTGATCACAGCCGCATTGGCGCTGTTGCTTATCATGTTGATTGTTTGTATTAAAATGGGGACACAACAGGACGTTGGATTGGAAGAGGAGGAGCAGAAGATCAACTTCATTACCGGTGGCCTCCCAGGTCACCCGACCGAACCTTGTGTCATTTTTATGTGTGGGGTACGTAAATGGCCGTGGGTTTATCCCCTTTATGCGTGACGCTCTTTGAAAATCTGCAACAACGAATTGTTGAAGCTGTGAATACGATAACTAGAGACCAGATGATTCGTGTGTGGCAAGAAATGAGCCACCACTTTGATTTGTCGTGTAACACATGGTGAACTAGAGACCAGATGATTCGTGTGTGGCAAGAAATGAGCCACCGTTTTGATTTGTCGTGTAACACATGGTGCTCAAATTGAATGCATAGAATGGTGAAATTTGAACTTTTCTCTTTCCAGGAACGTTGGAATTGTGTTTCTATTTTTTTTAGTTTGGAAGAAATAACTGTTTGAAGTCTGTTACTTCTTTCTGAATAGTCCTGTATTTGACAGGCTTGTCTTTATATACTAGAACTACAGCCTTCTCTCCTTTCCTGAAAGTCATTGTGGCTATCTTAGCCTCATTTAGGGTCAGTTTCACCAACAGAGGTAACTGTATTACGCCAGTTTTCCCCATATATAATACATAGCTTAAACTGGCGTAATACAGTTACCTATGTTGGTGAAACCTACTCTAAGTCTCACTAAACTGGGTCTCTATGACATGCAGGAATCAGAGGTAACGAACGAGCCAAATATCTAGCAAAAATAGCTGCCAGCTATAAAACTACTGTAACCTAAAACTCCATCCCTATTTCTCGAGCCAAGCAACTTCTACTAAACTATTACATCAACATATGGAATGCAACAAATACCAACTCCGAGGTATCATTTCACACCAAAGAGCTCATCCCCTCTATTCACCACCGACTCTCTATATCCCTATGACCATACTTCATCCTTACGCAATAATTCCTAACCAACCACGGATGCTTCCGTACATATCTTAACGGGATCAAAAAGTCGTCATCTCCCCTATGTAACTGCCCCGAAAGTCCACCACAGACAGCAATACATCTTCTGACAGAATGTTCACTGTACTCAAGAGACTGGACTTCTGTTCTAACAACCCAAACACTACCTCAGATACTACAGCTCCACATCAACACCATCACAGTGACAAACTTCATCAGCAACATCTTCCGCTCACTTCAAGAATAAACTCTTGAACAATCAAACTGCAGCCAGACAAAATGTAAATAACTGTAAATATCCCGTGATATGCCCAAAAAAAACACGGGTTGAAATTATAATGTAATAATCATCATCATCAACAACAACAATCACGGATTAAGCCCATGTGGCTTGTTCCGGTCTCATAGATTCTCATTCAAAAGTTGGATCCATCTCTTCCTCGGTCTACCAACATTCCTGCGTCCTTTTGATTTGTACATATAAGTATAGTTTTGGGAATGCGATCATCTTCCATTCTTTGAACATGTTCTTTCCAGTTTTTTCTAGATTCGTTTTCTAGATTATTTTTTCTAGATTATTTTAATGTAATAAAATATTAAAAAATATAAAAAAAGAGCTCGTTTCAGTCTGCCAAGTCTGCTACTCTGCTCAATGGTTTATGATGAGTTACAGTAATAGTTAGAATGGAATTCTGATATGGAATGAAGACTACAATATCTTCTACCATCCCTAGAAGTTTGAATAATGAATTTAGTTAGATCCGATATCTAGGTTGTCAAATTATTAACTTTCGCACAGAGTTTATGTGATAGGTTGCTGATTATTACTAAAACTATATAATAAATGAAGTTTTGGAAAGCTTGTGCCATGTCATTGATATGGAAACTGACGTAGCAATATCTGTGTTAATACGCACATAGAAATATGTCTGTTCGCCAACTTCTGGGTGAAGTGTTATCGTAATAAGTAATGGTAATCCTACTACAGTCACATTTACTTGCATAATAAGGAAAGTTAGTTTGTGTGTGACTAGTAAGATGGCTCCACGGTGCAGCACTTGCAAAATGTTCTGGAGAATGTCTGCTTTAAACACGTGACATTACGCGCTGGATTACCGAGATGCGCTATCCACCACTAGGGCTGTCCAAAATACTATACAAATAATTTCAGGAAGACAACTTTATTTTTTTAACATCAGTACACTCGAACAAAAACATAATCGAATAATCTCACAAATATTCAGTTTAGACCTAAGTTACTTGTCCCGCGCCATAACCGTGCGGTTTAAGGCTCGATATCTTGGTGCAGAGCTACGGGAATTGTGCTGGTTCGAGTCCCTATGAGGAAAGAAATTTTCTCGTGAAATTTCGGCAAGTATGGGACCGGTGTCCACACAGCATTGTGATGAATTTGGGTAGCTGCAATGAGTAGTTGCTCCAAGTTAAAAAAATTAGCTAATATGCCTGAGGAACCTGGCATGATGACGACACACCATCCCTATACTGACTAGATCAGTGTCGCGCAAACTTAATTTTATCGTGGCTCAAACGGAAGAAACATCAAGGTGGCGCGGTGCATAGGCCCTATTACTGCTATTGTGAATTATTATTATTATGAGAGAAAATTCGCAGCTCTGTTATTAGAGAAGAATGTGAAATTGAACCTATAAACCTCTGGATAAATGATAGAAGACTAAACTGGAACGATCGCATAGATAGAATGGAGAACAGTAGATTAGTGAAGATAGTACGTGACTGGACACCTCAGCAGTAAAGGCCTTTAGGACGACCACAACTACGATGGTAGGACGTCAACCATACCCCGGACCGGTACTGAATGAACACGCAACAAGCTGCCAGCTTTCATGCGTAGAGGAAGAATTATTACTATTGTTATTATTATTATTATTATTATTATTATTATTATTATTATTATTATTATTATTGTAAGTTCTTATTCCACTATTGAAGGAGTAATATTATAGGCCTGCCCTTAGAATATTTTAACGTATTAGAATGCTACAAGACTACAGGGGCCGGATATAAAGTGATGAAGGGCCGTATCCGGCCCGCGAGTCGTGTTTAGGACGTCCCTGGACACGATCGTCCATATCTGTGATTAACACATGTAGTTGTGAGATCAGCGACCGCATGGTATACCAAGGGCCTTCTAGGCCTGTAGCGCCATAGAGTTTGGAGTCGTATTTGTGAGTTTATCTTATTTTAAATTAACTGGATTCTGGAACAATATTTTAGTACTTAATTTATTGCCTTGTTTTCACAAACAGATGTAATTGAGGTTAAGAACCTATCAATCTCACTGGTTCTATCGTAGTCGGAGATGCATGACCACCCTCTGTAGTCCGACATCTTGTTGCCTGTGCTATGTAGCCCGAGTTAATGATTTTTCATAATACATAAAAAAATATTTTTAAAAGTTTACTCAGATGTTGGCATAATATTAATCAAATAGTAAAGGATTGCTGATCTCAAGTTTCAAATATCTTTACCCGCATGGTTCTCATCACTGCTCAATTAACTGGAAATTTCCTAACTTTTCGAGTAGTTCACATTCTTGCAAATCTTTCGCTTAGTATCGTGAATCTCAACGCTATTACATGCGCACACAACTTACAAATATAAAATCTAAAAACATTACACTTAGTAAGTTACTAGCTAATACCCGGCGTGCGTTGTTACGCCTGAATCAATGAAATGCGTTTTATACTTAGTTGAATAAATTGAAAGAAAAGTAATTATACATTTATATCGTAATTATTTTTAAATTCCCCGAGAAGTTTACCTGTCATTGCCCGGGAATATACTTATCCCGATCTTCTTGGCATCATTGAGCTGAGAAGAAAAAATTGGTTATTGTGAGTTATCCGTAAAAGACATATGCTATTGCTGACTTTTTTTTGTAGAGTTGTTTGAGATATTCAATTCTGTGTACATTAATTTGATTTATTTGTTATGGTTTAGGCAGCGCAAGCCATTTAAGCGTCCAAAAAGCGACTTTTTTATTGCATCGATGCCCTTGTTTTAGCTCTGGCCTTACAGTACGTAGGGTAAAACGTTATATACGTTAATTGTTCCAGAACAATTCTCTAAATGATGGGGGGAGGCTCATTCAAATGGGTCAAGTAGTTTCTGAGTATATAAAGGACAGACTGACAGACAAAAAGACACTCATTTTTATATATAGAGATAAGATCATTTCGTTGTACTCTATTAGACTTCGATATATTTCAGAATTAACCAGAAAACAAAAAAAAAATATCAGGATGAGCGACAAGTTAATGTACAGCATTAAAAAAAAGGAATAATTTCCTGTTTTCGAAATACATGTTTTATTTCTTTATAATAATGTAGCTAAAACCCAACGTGCGCTGCATAAATTAAAACTGTGTTTATATCGTTAGTTTAATAAGTAGAAAAGAAAAAAAATAATCCTGAATTTATATCGAAATTCGTTTTATATAGGCGTACTCCGTAGTCCTGAAAATGAAATATATTTATAACTAACTATAACCAGCTCACTTGCACTACTAAACCCATATGTTCATGACAGTTCGGACATAAGCTCTCCATACATCCCTATCCTGAGCCAATGTTTTCCAATCATCTCCTGCATATCTATTTCCCTCAAATCGTGTTAGTATTATTCTCCTAGAAATGTATTTATAAATGTATTTTATTGATATTTTAACTTAATGCGAGTTGATAAATAATATTTTGGTTTTTCCATTTGGTGTATATGAAGTTTTTTTTTTTTTTTGCATGCCAACTCTTGAGCAAGCAATGTATGGTTATTGACCTTGGGAGAAACATGGTTTTGGCAAATTTTCTTGAGTTTGGCCATGCGCACGAATGCGCAAATACTATCACATGTATGCACTAGTGGCGCTGCCTGAGAGGGCATCACTGATACCGGCTAAACACATGTCATTCCTAAACCGAGTTGTTTAGAAATCAGTAAATCACTAGTATACACATATTCGCTTTTATAGATATACGGTGACATACCAGATGGCTCCAATAATTTTAGAAACACAACTGGATAGGACAACTTGATCATCTACAACACTGTGTCAACAGATTAGTATTTCGTTGGTTCGCCAAGGAGGTTGCATCTTCTGGCGCCATCTGGCGGTCAGTTAGCTGTACCTAAAAAATACATAAACAAATTTTCATAAGGGTCGATTAAGCGGATTTAATAAACTAATTTAAATTATGTGATACATTACAATTTAAGGATTAATTAAACTATTAGATACATTACGACGAATCAAATATGGAGGTTGTTGGAGTCAATTTTTAATTTCGGGTTTTCAGGTAAACCCCCACTTCTAATGATCAGATTTCACTATTTTTTTTGATAATACCTATCTCGGTTTATTTTAAAAGCATACACTGTGTTTCGTTGTGAAACATCGAAAATTGCGACAGATAGAGCGATTTTTTAACTTTTGTTTTAGGTGAACTCCTGTACCTAAGAGTTTTAGAGCGTAATAGATAGCGGCTAGATATTCGCTATATCTGAAAACCTGTGTATAAAAATGTGTATGATGATCGGATTGAGCGGTTTATAAATCTAAAAATCACAAACATACAAGCAATTCCCTTTTATATATTACATACCGGTATGCAAGAGACGCCATACGAAATCATAGTTCATCATCAGTTCCTTTGTATCTCATATGGTAATTGGGAGGTTGAATTTTTATCATTATATGAGTAACAAAAGATCGATATGATTGGTTTTATAATGATTTTACATAACTCAGCAGTCTTGGTAGACACGTAGCTAGACACGTTGCCCTGATTAGGATCCCTGATTCGGATCCTGGCGGTTCCAGAGGAGTATTTGTGATGGGTCATACTGGAAAATTTCGGGTTTATTTTCGGAGTTCTCTCATTTTCCGAATTTCATCCCACCAACATTCTCCATCCTCCCTTCCCTCCCATTCATGTAAAATCATTCTCATTCATTCATTTCATATCATCCTACACCCCATCTCACGTTAGCGAAACAAGTAGTTTGGTTGGCAATCCACAGATTTGAAAATATGTGGTTGCGGGTATCTAGTGAGGTCCAACCAGGGTGCTACCACTCGTGAATCCGAGCCTGAACAATAAGAAAAGGGCAGAAGGGGCCAACGGGAGGCTTCCATTCCCCCCTCGCGGCCAAGACCCCAGATAAAAAATGGCTGTATGGGTCGTGATAGTAGAATCTGGCGTGTGCGATCTAGAAGACGACCTAGAACTTACATAACCGTAGAATAGACTTTCATTACATTCATCTCCATAATACTGGGATAGCGCAATAGACCTTTCAGGTCACGGTGCTCAAGGCAGTCTGATATCCCAATCTGAATAATGAACTACGTAACATTTCTTCATAGTTTTACTTTATTTCTAGCTATTAAAGTTCTGTGGCAGCACTGTATAAATAAAAAAAATCTTAAAATAAACCTACTCTATCATAAAGGATAAAAACTCGACACACGTCAAATGTATCGCTCATTTTTTATAGAATATATATGAATTTGCTACTTGATTACACTGGTCAACTTGATTTTTGTCTCATGAGTACCAATAGTTGTACTTAATGCAGTTTTTTTTATCGTGTTTTCAAATATGTATTCGGAATTTCTCCATCACCTACAGTTTTTTTTCATTTTAATTTCAATTAATGGATTTAAATAATTATTTTTTAATAAACGTTTTTTCGTCCATTTGTCCATTGTAAAATAAAACCAAATGAGCTAACTCAATAGATTTCAGCTGTGGAAAAGAGATAATAAGGCAAATGGAATCTTAATATACTGGTCGATTATTCTTGGACCATCAAGAGGGTGCTCCACAGGCGAAATATAGCAGAAAATATTTATTTCTTACTTTCTAGGCGAGTCCGAATGTTCGAATATTGTGTAGTTACAAAAGTAACAAATATTAAAGTGTTTGAAATTATAAATTCCTGTCACTGGGAAACCTTGCGTGATGGAGAAGAACCGATATCATATTTGAATTGAGGAGAAAAAATACTATGAGAATCACATATGTTTCTTTCTGAGACAAAAAAAAAAGTTTCCATCTTGTTGCTCAGTGTAATTTAATACCTCATGTAACTAAAACAAAGTAATAACTGTACAAATTAGTTTGGAATCTCATAAAGACCCCCAGATTGTATGGTCAAGGACCAGTTTTCCTTCAAAATTAATATACTTTGCGCTAAAAAATTAATGAAGTACGAAAGTAAAATTATATTTGTCATAATCCCACTTCAGGATTGAAGAGGATAAGTAGGTCGCTGGTAGAATCCTTACGTATACGCCAGTAAACCGAGTTCGATTCCTCGCGAGGATGAACACTTTAAATTTCCACTGTTTTGTTTGGGTTTGTGTTCCTGTGTTTGCTTTCTGTGTGTCAAAGAGGAAAAAGAAGAAGAAGAAACTTATATAGGATAAACATAAAATAAAGGGAAAACAAGCAATGCGTTAAATAAACAACTTATTTTTTAAATAAAAATATTTTGTAACCATACCACACATACCTAATTTTGTAGATTCCATATTTTATTTAAAACAATTTTTGGTTAATAAAGTTTCCAAACTCCATGACACTACCGAATACGGAATATTATTTCCGCGCGGTTATCTCTTTCTTGAGTGATAATCTTCCCTGTATAATACACTTCCCTCAAAATACACTTAGGCCCTATACTACCACATCATTCTTTGCATGCCTACTGGGCACTTTCCCACTATTTTTTTTACAAGAAATGCACATGCTCGTCTCCCATTCTCCATCCACACCACATGTTTTGCACATTCTACGAGACAACTGTTCTTTTTACACGCTTTCTATTAGCTTGACCTGTATCAATCTATGTAACGGCATCTTTCAACGCTATTTTCACCCACTTAAAATCATTAGATCGACCTGAAACCTTGTGTACTTGTAAAGGATCAATGACAATACAATAATTTCATAATTTGTTTCTAAAATCCTTGCCAGAATCATCAGGAAATAAAAAAAACGTGTCTGTGTAATTATGTATCGGAATCTTTCAACACGATTTTCACCCACTTAAAATCATTGAATCGACTTGAATTTTTGTATACTTGAATTTTTTGTATACTTATAAAGGACCATAATACAATAATTTATAAATGTTTCTAAAATCCTGGCCAGAATCAGCAGAAAATCAAAATAATAAAACCGGTATAATAGGTTGCGGACTTAACTTCTTACTCAATCGTTGTAAGAGCTCAGTTGGTAGAGAGGTGGACAGTAGTGGTATATAATTTCAGTGATCCATAGGTCGCTGGTTCAAATCCGGCCCGGAGGATTGTTTTAGTAGAGTATTACTTTTAGCTAATATTACAATAGTATCGAATTTAAAAATATTTACATTTTTATCTTATTCTGTAAAATATTAAAACTAAAAATAAAAAATAAGCAATAGTTTTAAAAAACTAAAACAACATGCTTTATTAGAAAACCGAACTAAAAAAATGAAAACTAATTTTAATTCCCAACAAGCTTGGCGTAAAATTAAAGTGGTCAACAAAAAAATCATTTCCAATACATCTAGAATAAAACTAGTTATCTACAAAAAAACATAATCTTACCATCAAAAGCGAGGGGTGCTCTATATCAATTAATATATTTGATAATAATCAGATATAGGTAAAAGTAGAGTCTCTAAGAAGAAAATATACAAACCATAAAAAACACCCCACGCTTTTGATGGTAAAATATTTTTTTTTGTTGATAACTCTAGTTTTATTCTAGATATGTTGGAGATGATTTTTTGTTGACCACTTTAATTTTATCCCAAGCGTGTTGGAAATTAAAATTAGTTTTCATTTTTTAATTCGTTTTTCTAATAAAGCATGTTGTTTTAGTTTTCTAAAACTATTATTTATTTATATTAGGTTTCCCGTGTCACTGTTATGTAGTTTTCTCCATTCACATGACCCTTCAATTCTCTTTGGTCCAAAAAAGTTCTAAGAACTTTATTCTCAAAACTTGTAATTTTTTTCTTCTCTTAAAATAAGAGCGAAATAAAGGGGCCCTCTGAACAAATGTACTCGTTCCATTCCCTTATCTGTTATAATTATCAATTCTCTAAATGGTTGAATACCGCATTTCACCTTAATATTGTGAATTCTTTGTAAGGTCAAAGCTATTTTTACGGGTTATTATACTAATAATGTTCATTTTTAATATTTTATTTATTTGTCTTGTATTTGCTATGTCTACTTTTGTTTCAGATGTGTAAGCGACAATGGGTCTTACTACAGTTTTTACACGCTTTATATTAGCTTGACCTGTATCTATCTATCTATGTAACGGAATATTTCAACGCGATTTTCACCCACTTAAAATCATAGGATCGACTTGAAACTTTGTATACTTGTAAAAGACCTGTGACAATACAATAATTTCATATTTTGTTTCTAAAATCATGGCCAGAATCATCAGAAAATCAAAAAACGTGTCTTTGTATCTATGTAACGGAATTTTGGAACACGATTTTCACCCATTTAGAAACATCGGATCGACTTGAAACTTTGTATACGTGTAAAGGACCCGTGACAATATAATAATATTCCATATTTATTTTCTAAAATCCTGGCCAGAATCATTAGAAAATAAAAAAAAGTGTCCTTGTATCTATGTAACGGAATTTTGGAACACGATTTTCACCCACTTAGAAACATTGGATCGACTTGAAACTTTGTGTACTTGTAAAGGACCCGTGACAATACAATAATTTCGTATTTTGTTTCTAAAATCCTGGCCAGAATCATCAGAAAATCAAAAAAATGAAAACTGGTATAATAGGTTGCGAACTTGTCGACTTTTTAGTTCATCGTTGTAAGAGCTCAGTTGGTAGAGCAGTGAACTCTTAGTGTTATATAATGTCAGTAATCCATACGTCGCTGATTCAAATCCGGCTGGGAGGGTTTTCTTAATAGAAGAGTATTACTTTTAGCTCATACGACAATAGTATCGAATTTAAAGATATTTACTTTTTTATCTTATTCTGTAAAATATTAAAACTAAAAAATAAAAAATAAATAGTAGTTTTAAAAAACTAAAACAACACGTTTTATTAGAAAACCGAACTAAAAAAAATGAAAGATAATTTTAATTTCCAACACGCTTGGGATAAATAATTTTACCATCAAAAGCGTGTGGTGCTTTTTATGATTGTTACATTTTCTTCTTAGAGACTTTACATTTACCAATATCTGTTTAATATCAAATATATTAATTGATAAAGTGCACCCCACGCTTTTGATGGTAAAATTATTTATCCCAAGCGTGTTGGAAATTAAAATTATTTTTCATTTTTTTTAGTTCGATTTTCTAATAAAGCGTGTTGTTTTAGTTTTTTAAAAATATTATTTATTTATATTATAGTTTTCGTTTTACAACCTAAACATTTATTTTACCTTTAAATGATCGGGATACTCTTGCCGCTTTAATCAATCGACCAACAGGAAAGAATAAATATAGTTTTCTGATAAACGGGACAAATCGCATATTTTATTAAAACGACAGGATAGCTTATATTTTTACACGCTTTATATTAGCTTGACCTGTATCCGTCCGTCCGTCCGTCCGTCCATCCATCCATCCATCTATCTATCTATCTATGTAACGGAATCTTTTAATGTGATTTTCACCCACTTAAAATCATTGGATCGACTTGAAACTTTGTATACTTGTAAAGGACCCGTGACAATACAATAATGTCATATATTTTTCTAAACTCCTGGCCAGAATCATCAGAAAATCAAAAAAAGTGTTTTGTATCTATGTGACGGAATCTTTGAACACGATTTTCACCCACTTAGAAACATTGTATCGACTTGAAACTTTGTATACTTGTAAAGGACCCGTGACAATACAATATTTGCATATTTGTTTCTAAAATCCTGGCCAGAATCGTCAGAAAATAAAAAAAGTACCTTTGTATCTATGTAACGGAATCTTTGAACATGATTTTCATCCACTTAGAAACATTAGATCGACTTGAAACTTTGTATACTTGTAAAGGACCCGTGACAATACAATAATTTCATATTTTGTTTCTAACATCCTGGCCAGAATCGTCAGAAAAAAAAATGAAAACTGGTATAATAGGTTGCGGACTCGTCGACTTATTAGTCAATCCTTGTAAGAGCTCAGTGGTAATGTGGTGAACTTTAGTGGTATATAATTTCAGTAATCCATAGATGGCTGGTTCAAATCCGGCTGGGAGGATTTTATTTTAGAAGAGTATTAGTTTTAGCTCATACTACAATAGTATCGAATTTAAAGATATTTACAGTTTTATCTTATTCTGTAAAATATTAAATCTAAAATAAAAATAATAATAATAGTTTTAAAAAACCAAATCAACACGCTTTATTAGAAAACCGAACTAAAAAATGAAAAATAATTTTAATTTGCAACACGCTTGGGATAAAATTAAAGTGGTCAACAAAAAATAATCTCCAATTCATATAGAATAAAACTAGAGTTATCAACAAAAAGAAAATAATTTTACCATCAAAAGCGTGGGGTGCTTTTTATGATTTTTATATTTTCTTCTTAGAGAATTTATTTTTACCAATATCAGTTTATTATCAAATATATTAATTGATGTAGAGCACCCCACGCTTTTGATGGTAAAATTATTTTCTTTTTGTTGATAACTCTAGTTTTATTCTATATGAGTTGGAGATGATTTTTTGTTCACCACTTTAATTTTATCCCAAGAGTGTTGGAAAGGAAAATTATTTTTAATTTTTTTAGTTCAATTTTCTAATAAAGCGTGTTGTTTTAGTTTTTTTTAAACTATTATTTATTATATATAATAATTCAATCTGCGTATGTTTGCAATTTATAGACTTTTAAACCACTCTACCGATTTTCATAAAAGTTTTTACATACAGGTTTTCAGGCACAGAGAGTTTTTAGCCGTTCAAAAACCATTAGGCGTAGGAGTTCATCAGAACCGAAAATTTAAAAATCGCTCTAGCGGTTGGGATTTTCGATTTTTCACAACGAAACTCAGTATGTCCCATTAAAATAAACCGATGTAGGTATTGTCAAAAAATTAACTAAATCCGGCTATTAAAAGTGGAGGTTTACCTGAAATTCTAAATTAAGAATCGACTCTAGCAACCATCATGTTTGATTCGTCGAAGTGTACACCATATAATTTAATTAATTCTTAATATTCCATTTATTTAGGCGTAGCAGCCCACGGCGGGTATTAGTTAGTGAAATATAAAACAAAAACAGTCTGTCCCGTTTAAAATGTTACGTTTGGTTAGCCTAACTTAAGAGACTTGGTCTACCTGTGACCTGAGAGTTTAACTTCGCATTTGTATTAAATTATAAAGATATATAATAAGATAAAAGTTAAAAATTAAAATGTACCAGTTGGCAGGTGCCGTCGTCCTTAACTTTGTTAAAATGGTGTATATAAAATATTAACAGGAGGCCTTTCGAAAGTTAAGTTCTATCATCAGCAGGATGAGCTTCAGCTACTCGTTGTTGTTTACGACGTTGTTGTAGCTGCTACTCACACTTGGAGTCTACATCGTCGTAATCAACAACAACGAGTAGCAGAAGCTCATCGTGCTGGTAATGGAAGTTAACTTCCGAAAGGCCTCCATTTAATAGTTTACATACATTATTCTAACAAAGTTGAGGACGACGGTACCTGCCAACAGGTACATTTTAATTTTTAACTTTTATTTTATGACTATTCACCTCAACGGAATTTGATATGAATTTTATTAGTATCGAAATATATATAAGTTGTGAGCTTGCTGTAATATTATTGGAGGGAAGAGCTTAAGTCCTATTTAAGTGTCCAACCAGAAGTTTTAAAGATGGGTTGTATGGTAGAAACATAGTGAAGTGGACACACGTTTACTTGAAGGGATCGGTAGGGATGAAAACGACGCTGCAAGGTGTTTGGGGTAGAAGATGTTAAGCGTGACCTCAGCATAAAAAACAGTAAGGCAAGACTTTAACAATTTACATGTCCTGAGACATGCATAGTTAACATGGTCTCACTCGTGACTCGGTGATCCTAAACTCTCCTGTAGTCAACTTATACCAATGTATGGAGCAAGTTTATCTATATCCCTTGTAAACTTAATATGAAATATTCGTGGTTTAAATATTAAATAAACAAATAATAACTGGAAAAACAAAGAAAAATTTTAAGGAAAAATTAGGATCATCAAAGCATATGTGTAAATAGTAGACTGCCGAAAGGAAATAAATAAATGCATTAATGGTTTATCACAAGGCAGGGAAAAAAAGAGAAAGCAAGGAAAAATGACAAAAGATAAAAATATAACATTTGAAATAAAAAGAGAGGACATAAGAAAAACTCGTAGAAAAAACGTTTTACGAGTTTTTATAAAATATATTCACGCAGGTTTATATAATTACCTATTGAGGGGTGCGATTTAATACACATTACTGAATTGTTTCTGAGTAAATAATATTTCATTAATAAATTATTATTATTATTATTATTATTTATTCAATAATAAGTGATGGTTACTTAATCAACGCTATAGAAATTCATATTTCTCTCTCTATTTGATTTAAGTTAATTTAATCCTTCTGCTGGCACGTGCAACACTGTTATTTTGCCTAACAAGGATATGATTTGTCGAAAGAGGATTTTACTCTCTCTCTCTTACACACACACACAGACAGACACACACATATTCGTATATATATCATCATCATCATGGACAAATTCGTTTTAGGCCATGTAGCCTGTACGGTAAACCTAGCGAAGATGGTCTTCATCTTTCCACCGATGTTTTGGTCTTCCTTGGTCCAATTGGGGTATATTGGAATGCCAGTTTTGGAAGTCTATTTCTTGCCATTCTCTTCAGATTATTTTTCCAATCTTGTTGGTAGTCTTTGCATATCTTCATTTAAACTTGTGGTACTTTCCTGGGCAGTTTTCCCTGCTGATAAACAAACGTTTTGGTTATCCAGGTCTATTAACACCTAACAATGATCGTAAGAAGCAGCATTATAGCCTTACTTGAAGTTTAGTGAGAGTTTCATTTATATGTTAAAGTCCAAATTTCAACGTTCCGGGTATTTTAGAGCGAGCTGTTGATGTGATTTTATGTAATCCTGAGTTTTGTCTCTGTCCTCCTGCTGTTGGGTGGGACAAAATGTCTTCGTATAACCAACCCGAGTCATTTTACTATATTTTTGTAATTTTGAATCAATAGGATTATATATATATATATTAAGCCTATATATAGATAGTGTATATAATATATAGAGGTTAATCACATAAAGAGAAGGGACCCTCTCCCCATATGGAATGTGACGCAGATTCGTTACATGACAAATAATTTCTCAACAACCACATTTTATTGCCAAATTGATTAGTTTTATAAGTTAATTTTTCGGTTCGGTAATATTTGACTATACACAATTTATTGTGTATTGTTTGTTAATTACGAGGAATTGAATGGACGATGTAAGTTTAGTTTTAAACGAGTTGAGCCATATACTAGAGAAATGGCTATGATATAAAGAAGAACCAGGCGGAGCAAAATATGTTGTTGCAGTGTTGTAAAAATTTCTATAATGTAACGAATTTAAACAACGTATGAGCGCCGGTCTCAGGGGTGGTAGATGGTTTAGCATGACAAACATTCTAAGGTTACCTGATCCCCCAGGAGAAACCATTACGGAAGTTGGAAAAGTCCGACCTCATCAGGTATCAAATTTACATTTATCAGTAAACATAGATTTTTGGGATTCTATAGGCTACATTTGATATATTAAACAACAAACAAAGCTTAGGGTTATTATGGTATTCGCTGACGATGTAGTACTCGTACTTTTAGCAAGAACCTGAAATAGAGCGCCAAATGTGAGCGAGGATAAATTGAAGGTTAATAGCCAATAGATATAAGGTGTGGAAATATCGAATAAATAAGTTAAAAAAAAGTAACGGCATTTAGTGGTAAATATGGAATTGGATAAAAAAATTGTACTAGGGAGTAACAAAATAATAGAACAAATATCACATTTTCCAATTATTTAGGGGATGTGATATAAAACAATTACAGAGACAATAAAGATATAGAACAAATGAAGTAAATACATTTCACGCGTATTTTTGTGGGAACCATAAAAAAACCTTAGGTGCGTAAGGCGAGAGAGGAACGATTACGAGAAGGTTAAATGATAATACAACAATGGCTGTTCTGTTTGTGTTGTTGTATGCAAAAGTGGAAAATTGGATAATGAAATCAGGGGGATAAAAGCAGGATACAAGACTGCGTGAAATGCTATTTTTACATAATGTGAAAGAGTGCGAGCAAGAGCGGATAGAATAGGAGTAATGAAACTAAATACGAGAAGAATTAAATATATAGGTCAGATGGAGATGAAATCAGCGAAAATACTAAGAAATGGACAGAACACTTAATGAGAATGAACAACGAAAGAATACCACAAGAACCTTCCTGTATAATCCCCAGAGGAACAGAAGAGGTTATTGGCCGACCACGTAGAAGATTGTACTCGCACCTTGTAAACTTCGCCTGAACAGGCGTGCATAGCCTAACATTGTAGTAGGTAGAAGAGAGCAGAAGAAAAACATAAAAAACTTAATTAAAACTAGGTATGATATATTTTCGCAAACCATCCAAGCGTTATCAAGTAACACAAGTAGTAGCCGAGCCCGAGTAACCTGCAAATAGTCTGATTGTCGAAGATATTACGAATACAGAGGTTAAAAACAGTTATTACAAATTATCCGTAATTTAATACCAATCTTTTGCTATTTAAAAAAAAGAAGAACAAAAAGTTACGGAAACTGCTTTTTGTGTGAATAAAATAGTTAATTATAGATGTTGTAAGGAGAAAGTTGTAATTACTTTAACTGATGACTGTTCATGTCATCTAATGTAATAAAATGAATGTTTGGGTTTTTGTTCGTAACTTTCGGCGCGTTTCCATACGCCGTTTATTCCGCTTATGACAGGGGGCTTTTTTGCAAAATTTTCAAGGAAATTTCCCGGAATGAACATAGGCTACATGAGAGTTGTGATACTCAACTCCTACGTCCTTAAAAATCGCTATTTGTAATGGAAAACGTCAAAAAAAGTAGCTGTTTGAACGCTTAAATGGCTTACGCTGCCTAAACCATAACAAATACACAAAATTAATGTATGCAAAATTGAATATCTCAAAAAGCTCTACAAAAAAGTCCGCGACAGCACATGTTAAACTCTTATAAATAACTCACAATAATAATTTTTGTCTTTCATTGATGCCAAGAAGATCGAGACAAGTTCGTAGATTCTGTGTAAGCATAGCAGCACATGGCGGGTATTCATTTACGGATAACTCATAATAACGAGTTTTGTCTTTTAGCTCATTTATGACAAGAATGATTGAGATAAGTAGATTTCCGGGCAACACCGGGTATCAGCACGGGGAATCTTAAAATAATTACGATATACATTTTTTTTTCATTTTACTTATTCAACTAATCAAAAGAAGTACATTAATTTTCGTCTTACAGCTCATTTGTGCCAAGAATATCGGGATGAGTAGATTCCCGGTCAACGCCGGGTAATCAGCACGGGTTATCTAAAAAATATAAATTTACAATTATTTTTCCTCTTACTTATTCAAGTGAACATAAAATCTCATTAATTTTCATTTATTTAGGCGTAGCAGCGCACGCCGGGTATTAGCTAGTAAATAATAAAATATCCTCATTTTTAAAGTTCTTAGGAAATTTTTTGGAGCTAAGAGAGATGAACAGATAGGTGAATGGAGAAGACTACATAACAGTGAACTACATGGCCTTTGTAGGAAGCCAGATATAATGAGAACAGTTAAATATCGTAGACTGCGGTGGGCAGGACATGTGACACGAATGGGAAATGAAAGAGGTGCATGGAAGCTTCTTCTAGGAAAACCAGAGGGAAAACGCGCGGTTGGTAGACCAAGAATCAGGTGGGAGGTGATTTAAGGGAAGTAGATTATACAGGGGATCATTGGAAAACATTAGCTCAGGATAGGGATGTATGGAGAGCTTATATCCGCGCGGCCATGAACCTCCGAGTTCGATAGTGTCAGTTAGTTATCCTTAAAATTTTATATTAAAATTTTAACCAGTTATTAAAGTTTACAATTTTGTACATTCGGTAACGTTGTTGATGGAGAGGAGGGCGATTACTCTGTACAGCTGAATCGGGACAGAGAGTTTGAACTCAGCTGACTTACACGTACATATTGGAACAAGTCTTAAGATATTTTTTTAAGCTGTCATATATCTATCTCCCGATGCCGCCCCTAAAGGAGAGATCATTGAACAAAGGCGACATGCCGGCAAACCCTCATTAGTACTAACCGCTTAAAATTTGCGAGATTGTCAACGTTTCACTTTTAAATATATTTCATCAGTTTCCTCAGTATTTGTTTTTAACGTTTATCTAGTAATTAATGAAATTAAAAATAAATAACTAATACAACAATAATAATAAATCATGGAACATTTTAATTGAATTAATAAATATAAAACCAACTTTTATACTGAGAAAAGGCGGCAATTCTGTAAACAATTTCTTCACCATGTGCTTAGAAGGGTGTGAGTTAACGCATAAAAAAAAGTATTTTAAGACTTGTCTTTCACGATATCATGGCTTGTACTCAAATGTTTCAACTCTACTGAACATGTTGCCACATTTCTCATACCAAATTATTAGCAAATGTCAGCATACATTATTATTTAATTAACGAAAATTATATAAATAACACAAATATATTTTGAAGCTCCTTGGTTCGTACACCTACCAATGTAATTGTCTTCGCATTTTTACTAACGGTACAAGCAGTATATCGCAAATAAAATACAAACTTTTTTCTGACTATTTAACTCATGTCTCATGCCCCAAATGACAGTCAATGACGAATCACATTTCAATGAATTTTGATTTACAACCAATCACAGTCGATTTCACCTCGATTTTATCACTTTCCTTTTATCGCTTTCATATCAACAAGTGGCTTCCAGATTATATGTATATATATATATATATATATATATAAATTTAACCAGATTCTGCTTGCGAGATATAATAGAAAAATATTCGTAGCAGTTGATTATACCACAATAAAAAAGAAACCACTTTTTTCACTTTCTTAAACGTATTATTTCCCAGGTATTAACCTTCCAGAAAAATATAATTCACATATTTACATCATAGGACATAAGACATTAATTAATAATCTATAATTTTTATTATAAACAGTTTGATGTGTTTCATTTATTCTTCACTAGGGTGCATTCTTACAATACTGCGATTATATTTTGTAATAAATATGATCTGGTGCAGTGATGAACAAATGAAACATAATAGACGTTTCTCATTTGTTTTCAAACATTGCCGTTTACATTAAATATATTGTCTTGTAAGCCCATGTTTCCCCTTAACAGGGATTTAGGCGCTCTCTCCCTATGGTGAAGAATTTGAACCATACTAATTTAGTTATACTTGTTTTCGTATAGATGTCCTTTGAGTGGTACGTGCTTTAAATATATAAATATTTTAAAATAATTATATTTAAATAATGATTTGTGAGTAAACAGCTTGATTTTATTCGTTAAATACTCCTAACAAATGCCATTCTTGATATCCAAATTCTCTAGATAAATTGGAAACCACTCGTGGGATTACTTATGATAAAACTACTATGTTTTGACCCTATGTTGTAATGGTCGTTTTATTGATTCTGTAGACCGTGACCGCCCCGACGATTGTGGAGGGGACGGCAATTACACCTCTTACACTCAGTATATGATTCCGAATTTAATTATAACACAGAATGTTTTCTTTCAGAAAATATGTTCCCTGGTGAGAGATAGTGTGAAGGTTGATTCGTCGATCATATGTTTCCGCTAGTAGTGCAGGATTTGTACTCCTTGCACAGTTGCTCGCTGAAGTCTCTTTCTTTCTTGCATTGCTCTGCATTGTAAAAGGTTTAGAAATAACAACTATCATGCAGCAGTTTCCTTCGCAATGTTTTCGAGATGCACATTCAACTCAGTAACTACTTTGGTTGCAGTAGTTTTCCTCCTTAATATCCCGCTGTCTTTAAAATAACCCCAATCTTATTTCGACTTTATCAGGTACAAAAATAACAACCCTTAAATTTGCAAATTTCTAATTCCTCGTGCCAGTTATTTGAATGTTGCGGACCGCACCGAAAATTATATCACACATAACTATTATTATTGGAATATATACACAGTCAATATGCCCATTTCACCAATTAATATTTTAAAATTGTCAACAAGTTTCTACAGCCAAGCTGTCATTCTCAAGACCAGATATTGACTGAAGACAAAATTGATAATAAATTAACAAATTCAGTTAAAAACAAACTACGTCACATGACGCAATCATTCATAAGTAAACAAAACATAATAAAACTAATCCTCTTTTGTTTCAATTAAAAAAAGAGGGCGCTGTACGGAATAGGGCCCTTGTCTTTATTCATGATTTTATCCTTATTTTTTATAAATTTCCAAACTTTCAAGGACGTCAAGGAATTTGAAATCAATGACCGAACGAATCAGCCTAAGGTTAGTTTTATTGATAGCATGACCGTAATCAGAAATATGCTGGGCAACTCCAGATTTTTCAATTCTGTTAAGTCTAAAATGGGCAATATGTTCATTAAATCTAGTTAAAATGGATCTTCTGGTTTTTCTTTAATTGAAACAAAAGAGGATTAGTTTTATTATGTTTTGTTTACTTATGAATGATTGCGTCATGTGACGTAGTTTGTTTTTAACTGAATTTGTTTATTTATTTATTATCAATTTTGTCTTCAGTCAATAACTGGTCTTGAGAATGACAGCTTGGCTGTAGAAACTTGTTGACCATTTTAAAACATTAATTGGTGAAATGGGCATATTGACAGTATATATATTTTAATATTTTATCACCAAGAAGATCACTTGTGTACTGAATATTATTATTGGGTCTATTGGCTAATGTGTAATAATATCAAAAAATACATGGAAATATCAGAAAAAAACAATGGTGTTCAAGGGCGCTCATCCAGTTCGGACAAAGATAATATTAGAAAATAAACCAATAGAACAAGTAGTAAGTTATAACTTCGTAGGTTACGAAATATCATACACAGCGGAAACAGACATAAATAACAAACTAAATAAGTTTAATTATATAACAGGAACACTAAAAAGAACTTTGAAATATAAAGCCAGGAAAGACTCTATAATGAGATTATACGACAATGGCAGTGCCTGTTATTTCTTATGGATCCGAAACATGGATTGTGACAACACAACAATTTGCCAGAATACAAGATGCTGAAATGAAATTCCTCAGACCAATAGCAGGATATGAAAGAACAGACAAAAAACCATAACACAGAAATAAGACAACTAAAAGTAGAGGGATTAAACACAATAGTGAAATACAGAACAAACTGAAAAGAACACTTGGGCAAGGATGACTGAGAATAGAATATCAAAAGCAGCATAAATCTATTCACCACGAGGAAGAAGTTTGGGAAGACCAAAGAAAAGATGGAAAGAGCAGCAATTTGGAGCCGGAACAGTCTAGTAAATAAGCCTAACCCGTGATGAAGAAGAAGAAGACGATTGTGTAATTCTACGCAGATTTAAGGACCTAAAAATCCATAGGACTAACAATTTTTATGTTTATATTTTATCAACATTTTGCATAAGTATATCTAACATAGGCAACATGTAAAGGTTACAATATGTTAAAATTAAACATGTAACTTACTTTCAATGACGCACTAGGAATTTTAAACTATATCACGTTTTCAAATAAAACGTACCAATTAGAATAGAGGAAACAAGCTATTGGCGAACTATAGAGAGGCTGTGTTTTTTGTTTCTTTTGTTCTGTTATTTCTGTTTTCTAGAAGCGATACCAACACACGAACGACGGAGGGAAAAAGTCCTAACGCCTAAGGGACCAAATTCACACGTGTTTGGGGGGTAAAACTTCAACCCTGTTCCCGGGGATAACTTATGTGTCTCGTACATGCACTCCTATGTGAAACAAACTGTGGATCGCGAACCTGATTCAACAGACACTTTTAAGTTATTTGTTAAGAAAGTGATTAATAATAATAATAATAATAATAATAATAATATTATTATTATTATTTTAATTCTTAGTTTAATCTTTACCCATGCTACCCGACCCTTTACAGTGATATGACCTGTCGAGAGAGGATCATTACATTTTGGATCACATACATACTTTTTTTTAACACAGAAGGATGTGGAGGATCTCCCCGATTGAGGGATCAGACCAATGCGTGGCCATGAATTATTGATGTAATAATGATAATACTGATAATAATAATAATAATAATAATAATAATAATAACAATAATAATTCGTAATAATAATAATAATAATAATAATAAACTTACTTTTATCTGACAGTGTTAAAGCCTTACGGTCCCAACTATCAATCAACCAGTTTATAATAATTAAACATAACATCTATCATGTGTCTATACCGCTTATAACATGTAGGGAAACGATGCTCCATTGGGGAGTTACTTAACAAAGCTAATTTAATTTCGCTTATTTTCCTACATATGTCAACGAGTGACAGTGGTTAGCTTATCGCCTCAAAGAGACATCTATTTTTTTTATTTTAATCTGCGTTTTTAGCTACGCAAATTTGAATGAATAATAATAATAATAATAATAATAATAATAATAATAATAATAATAATAATAATAATAATAATAATGCATATTTAAGATTCTTGGGCGTTTATACGGCCAGATGGGCCAGTGCAATTTTTGCGAATATTTTTTAAACTAAGTGTCAATAAGTTCCACTAATAGCATAGTTTGTTGATCCACATAATTTATATTAAGAACGAAGTACGATCTAAATAACAGAAAGGTAGATAAACACATTGAAGAAAGAGAGATAGAGAGATAGATAGATAGATAGAGAGATAGAGAGAGAAAGAGAAAGAGAGAAAGAGAGAGAGAGAAAGAGAGAGAGAGAAAGAGAAAGAGAGAGAGAGAGAGAGAGAGAGAGAGAGAGAGAGAGGCTTATATATACGACTTCTGTTTTTTACCTTTGTTATTTTATATGTATGAGTGTAAATGCAGTTATTATGTATATGTGTGTGTGAGTTTATATATATATATATATATTAGCCTACAGGGTGTTCTGAATGTAATGTCCCAACATTTACAGAAGAAACTATATTCAAAAGAAGAAACGAAATTTCCTCATAAAATGTTGTCCTAAACTTAATATTTTCTGAGTTATATAGCGTATTATTTATTATGACTATCATTACTTCATCAAACAGAATCTTATCATGATTAATTGAATACTGCTGTTGCCTCTTGTCAACGCGAATTTCGAAAAGGGGGGATAAAATAGATTTATTCATGCATATATAAGTACGATGTGCTGTGTAATACTAACAAACGTCTACGTAAAATGTTTCCTCATTTGTTCCTTGCCAAAGTGGTTACGCTTCTGAAACAAGACCATCATTCAGAAGATGCTAAGTTTGAGAACGATGTCTGTAGTAATTGACGAAACAAGTAAAAATGATTTACTTGTTTCGTCAATTACTACTCGGTCTATAAACAATGTAACCTTAATTTGTAACGCTCTTTATACTGTAGTACGGTATGTATTATTATTTCATCATAGAACAAGAATATGTAGAGCAAATATACATCAATGTAATATATTTTAACAAATTGTACCTACCTATATTTAACAATCCAAATATAAAACACATCAGTCCGCCACTGTGATTTCAAGGAACATAGATACTCCGATTCAGGAGGTCCTGCCTCGAACCCCGTTCAGGATTAGTTTCATAGTCATAGTTAAGGCCATTGTATTGATTTTTTGTAGTAAAAAGAAAGGAAAATAACATAACTGTTACAATGACATTGCGCAAGGGCCTTGTTCTAGCATTCCGGTGCTTTTCTGTATCATGATTTTTAAATACAAATATCATTCTATAGTAATTCTGCCTGAGAGCAGGACCTTCACTGCAATCATAGCATTTTCATGCAATGCTTGACTTCTTGCTATAGGGCATTGTAGGTGTTTGTGGTAGACTTCCCGTTGCTTTGCACACAGTTGAAGGAGGATGATGGTGATGATAATGATAATTTGTCTTACAGGTGAGGAAAAACCCCGATAAAAACCTCACCCAGAAAAACAGCCCCGACCGGGGATCGAACCCGAGCCCGCTGCGTGACAAGGCAGCACGCTACCTCGAGACCACAGTGGTGGACAATAACAATACATGGATAAACAAATACATACATGTCAAAAATATTTACACACACACATATACACCTACAATTACATATAAAACGTTCTCTCACATCCATGCCCCTTAACATAGGCGACTTCATATAAATAAGAATATAGGATATATATATATATATATATATATATATATATATATATATATATGTGTGTGTGTGTGTGTATGTGTATCTTTACGCGCGCGCGTGCTTCTACAGTATTTACACAATTAAAAAACATACTTCCTCTCATTCGTGACAAATTCGCGAAACTTACTGTTGAAGAAGAAATCAAAACAAGAATATCGCAACGGAATAAAGCATATTTTGCTAATTTAGATATATTCAAAAGCAAATTAATATAAAAAATGTTAAATTCAAATTATATACGGCAATAATAAGACCAATCATATGTTATGGAGCTGAAACCTGGGCACCAAAAGAAGCAGATAAATTAAGACTATTAACGTTTGAGAGGAAAATATTTAGAAGAGTGCTAGGTCCAGTAAAGGAAAATGGAACTTGGAGGTTGAGAAGGAATGACGAATTATACCTCAAGAATAATAAAGAAAATATAGTTAGTTTCATCAAATCCAAAAGATTACAATGGTTTGGACATACACTAAGAATGCCAAGGGGAAGATTGCCGAATGATATTTTAAATTGGAAGCCACAGGGAACAAGACCAAGGGGAAGACCCAAGGATCGATGGGAAGATGACGTAATGAATTGAAGATTTGAGAGAGATGGGGATTTTTGATTTGAAATCTACTGCACAAGATAGGAAGAAATGGCGTAAACTGGTTGAGAAGGCCAAGACATTCCACTGGAAGTCGTAGAGCCTGACGAAGAAGAAGAAAAAGCCCAAATATTTCCCAAACATCATCAGATAATTATAATCACACTATCATATTTGCCTTGTTCAATATGAGTGTAGGCCGTTTAGTGAATGGAGTGTCGCGTCTTAACTGTTCAATCTCTCTCTCGGAGATGTGCCTGGCATTGAGCTGATCACTCATCCAGAGAGGCCCTCCTGGTCACTGTGTAGAAATGAAGTATGTGATTCCCACCATCATATTTGCCTTGTTCAATATGAGTTTGGGCCTTTTAATGAATGGAGTGTAGGTCTTTTAATGAATGGAGTGTCACGTCTCAACTGTTAGACGCCTCTCGGAGGTGTGCCTGGCATTGAGCTGATCACTCATCCAGAGAGGCCCTCCTTGCCACTGTGTAAAAATAAGGTATCTGATTCGGAGTTTTGATCGCCTCCTGACAGGTTATGTCCTTGTAAGGCCCAGACTGTATAGAGTCCATAATAATACCTACAAAGGGAAAGGTTTAAGCAAGGAAGAAGAAGAAGAAAATTAATATTAATATGCAAATTCCGATGGCGTTTGATTAAATAAAAATTTTAAAAGTGCAGGCTATTAGTTTTAACAATGTAGTGATGTAAGGGAGGCTCTTGTAAGTTAATGCGATAGTCATGTCCACAAGACAAGTGCAGGTCCTGTATTGCGGGGTAGTATAGCCCCTGTGAGTATAAACACAACCCTCTACTGCACTCGGGGGGTGCGTCAACAAGTTCTCTTGTTCCACACTTTGCTCGTCAGGCGACACAAACAAGGCCGCAAAACAACTCAATGCTCCTTTCTAACTCAATATGTGTTCCTGCCTCGATTAAACGTTGAATAATTAGTATTTTATCTATCTCGGCAAAAATTGAGTTTTTTCTTCAGTTTGGAGAACTTCAATTAAGGGAAATTTGTGAAGATGTATTACAACTGATAATATATATGTCTATTGTCGTTTATGCATATCTTTAAAATAAATAAATATCCTCAACTCTGTAGTGAATAATCGACCCCTAATTGAGTATACTGAATAATAAAAACGATTAATCAATAAAACAAAGAATGAACTGAATATATAATACATAGTAAATTAAATAGGCCTACGTTATTCGTAAAAGTTCCCACAAGTAGCGGTGGGAAACCTAAATGCGAAGAGGTCATAAAGATGTGGCAACCGAAGTAGACCAGATATTTTTAGGCCGGGTCTAGTCGAAAACATCACGTTTGGAAGAAACTTCATACTTCAAAATTTACAGCCGCGGGAAGCCCAAACTGTAGAAACGCTCCCTAGCCGTGAGAAGAAATTAAGAAATAGGTGAGAGCTTAATAAAAATACAAATACGCCCCTAGGAGACATGTGATTGACAATTAACAACAGCCATCAAAACACCGCCGCAACTCGTGTCTAACTCGGGATCGGGTCGAGGGATGAGAAACGTTCAGTCCATATATATATATATATATATATATATATATATATATATATATGATATGAAAAGAAAAAAGAATGCTTGAGTCGGGATTTGAACTCGAGTCTCTAAAGTCTGTACCTTTAGCGCTCTAACCAACTGAGCTACCCAATAATTCCAATACAAGCATACAATTTTCTTATACATGTAGTATTCTCAATTCACACAAGAGGTAGCGGAAATTTATTCCAACTGCCATCTCGCGGCTAACATAACAGTTAAGCACATTTTTAAAGAGAATATTTACTTTATAGCAGTAACGCTTTTATATATATATATATATATATATATATATATTATAAATATATTTTTGACATTTGGCAATGAAGGCAAATATGATATGAAAAGAAAAAAGAATGCTTGAGTCGGGATTTGAACTGGAGTCTCTAAAGTCTGTACCTTTAGCGCTCTAACCAACTGAGCTACCCAAGAATTGTATGCTTGTATTGGAATTCTTGGGTAGCTCAGTTGGTTAGAGCGCTATAGGTACAGACTTTAGAGACTCGAGTTCAAATCCCGACTCAAGCATTCTTTTTTCTTTTCATATCATATTTGCCTTCATTGCCAAATGTCAAAAATATATTTATAATATATATCTATCTATCTATCTATCTATATATATATATATATATATATATATTTATATGGACAGGAAACGAGGCGAAGACATTTCAAAATTTCGTCCCATCAGATTACTGAATACAATAGCAAAAGTTCTAGAGAAATTGTTAATTAATAGAATAATGCATCATACGTACAAGAATAATTTACTAAACAGCAGTCAGTATGGCTTCACACCTCAAACAAGCATAGTAGATGACCTTTAAAGAATTTCGAAATTGGACCCCGAAAGAATTGAAGACATGATGCAAGCACTTGAATTACAACTAATCTCGCAATTTATAAATGAATACCAGCAACAATGGAAAGCTCATGTACAACGAATGAATCGTAATAGACTTTCAAAAGTCATGCTTCAATACCGTCCTCAAGGGAAGAGATCTTTGAGACGTCCTAGAAAAAAGGTGTAGCGAGAATGTTTCACTGAAACTGTAACAGGCTATGGGCCTCAAACTTGTTTGGAATAAGATGATATTGATGCTGTAGGGTTAATTAAAGTCCACCGCTGTGGTCTCGAGGTAACATGTTGCCTTGTCACACAGCGGGGCCGGGTTCGATCCCCGGTCGGAACAGTTTTTCTGGGTGAGGTTTTTATCGGGGTTTTTCCTCACCTGTAAGACAAATGTCAGGAAAATGGTTCCAGAAATCATATGGTCATCATCATCATCCTTATTATTATTATCATCATCATCATCATCCTTCACCGGTGTGGGAAGCAACCTACAATTCCCTAGTAAAGCTGCAAAGCATAGCATGAAAATGCTATGATTGCAGTGAAAGACCTGCCCTCGGACAGAATTACTATGGATGGATGGGTTATTTAAAAGGGAATGAAGTTTTCATTTGAGATAAAATTATATTTCTCATTATTTTGCTCTTGTAGTTAGATTATTTTTGTCTTTGTTATTACCGTGATTTTTCCTTATAATGAAAGGTACGAAACAAAAAAATAATAGTAACAAAAACGGTTTGAACTGAAATAATGAATATACATCAATTTATTCTACTGTGTTTTGTCCATTATTTTATTAGATTAGCTACGTTGCTTTATCGCCTAGGTTTTACGTATCGCGTTTCAAAAAAAAAACTTTCTCCCTCATGTTAATCAGATACAGTTGACGCAAAACTCTATCGCCATTAATCTGTCGTTTTGTTTTACTAAACATCCTAACCTAAAAAGCAAATATAAGGTAAGATATTTCGTTACCTTTTTAAGTTTAATGTCAAAAATCGCTCAATCATAACAAAATTAGGGAGTTCTTTTGTCCAAATCTCACAAAAGAGCTTCAGATCACGTCGTTCTTCTCCAGGTAAAGATACATCAAAATGAGATTTACTTCATATATTCAGCATCGAATTACCTTTAAATAGGCATGATAACCCGATGGGTTATATTGCACTGCCTAAATTAATGCCACAAATGGATACACTGTGCCTCAATGTATTACGTTTTGATGATATAGTGTTACAAATATAGTATGTTATGAACATGTCAAAAAATATCCATCCATAGTAATTCTGCCCGAAGGCAGATCCTTCACTGCAATCATAGCATTTTCATGCTATGCTTGCAGCTTTACTAGGGAATTGTGTAGGTGTGGTAGCTTCCCGTTGCTTTCCACACCTCTGAAGGATGATGATAATGGTAATGATAAGGATGATGATGATGATGATGGCCATATGATTTCGGGGACCTTTTGGGCCTTAAAGTTTTCCTGACATTTGTCTTACAGGTGAGGAAAAACCCCGATAAAAACCTCACCCAGAAAAACTGCCCCGACCGGGGATCGAACCCGGGCCCGCTGCGTGACAAGGCAGCACGCTACCTCGAAACCACAGCGGTGGACAAAAAAAATTATAAAAAATTAATATAATGAATAAAAACAAAGTGGATCCAGAACTAAATACTATGATAATTACGCGTTCACTTCTGGATCTAATCAGATCCACTTCAAGCGATACGGGTATTGACGCTGATTGGTGAAGAAAGAGGGACAAAGGAGAATACCGGTATGTCTAGTGGGAGAGGTACAGTGAATGTAACAATCTGTTAGCAGTGTATATCCTTCGGTACTAAATTATAGTTTTATTAGATCTACGTACATTTCTTGTGCACAGTCATGAGTTAATGTATGTGTACAGGTACATATGAAGAATACAGCTAGCTAACCAAGTCGAATCCATCGCAACTATAAAAGTATTCAGGGTGTTGGAGAGGAATTATGTTGTAGCACAGTAGCATGTATAGATGAAAGCTGAGTTCCTTAAAATTAACTTTACGGTATTTACAAAACATTTACAAATTCACTTTATTTATTTCAAAATAATTCACTGATTCCACAAAAATAATTTTTTGCTAATAAAGTACCTTCCTTAATAATTTTTTTATCACTCAGTTCTTTATACTCGCTGACGACTTCACATTACGCGTTTACTTATTCTCACTCATCCTTGCTCTTCCGTTTTCTTATTGAAATACAAGTGACTTATCCGACCTCGCACATTCTTATATATGCGATAACAGGAACATTTTCGAATCCCACAAATACAGCAAAAGTTATAAAATCCGAACGAAACCTTCCCCAAATTGATCCCGATACGTGTTTCGCCCTTGAACAGTACATCATCAGGGTGCACATATCAAACGTTTAGAGTAGATTATATCTCATTATTTCAATAAACGTTAACATGGATAATATAATGATAAAAAATACGGTTACCTGGGTTTAGGTCTTATAATATCGAATCTGCATTTACTAATCTAATCTAAGTAGACAGTACTAAAATATAGATCTCCACTTAGAATGGGAAAGGAAAGAAAAATAAAATGTTTAAATATGGAATGAAAAACAGATCGGGAACTGGACTGGACACAATACATTAGTGATGTGAGAAACAGGAAAGGAAAAAAAAATCACGATATAAGAAGAATGAATTAAATATGAACTTTCCGTTACCAGACAAAAGGGATGAAATATAAGAAGAGACAGACGAAAGGCGTTAAGTGGGGTAATGGATGAAATTTCTATTTTCTACATTTTTTTAAGCTAGAGATTTGATTATTTGTAACAAACATTCACTGCATGATACATAATGATGTGTTAAAGTTTCATTTTTGTGAGACATTTATTTTATGAGTTATTAAATATTATATTTTAAAAATTTGCAAATATATTATAATTAAATGGGTTCCACAATTTTTTAGTAAAATTGTCTGTTTTTTTTTACAAGACACCCTAAAATATGTAGAGAAACATCAATTATTAGAATTCTTATAATGTGAATACAAATATGGAGGATTTTTTTTTAAACTTAGATTATTACATTTTTTAAATTTATGTTGGAAACAAGCAACAATACCAGAAACCTGGACAACAGCAATAGTACAATCTATTTTTATGAAAGGAGAATGTAACGACTGCAACAACTACAGAGGAATAAGCATTTTAACAGCAGGATATAAAATATACTCACGAATCCTAACATTTAGGTTAAAAAAAATAGCAGTGGTAATGTTAACAGAAGAACAAAGTGGATTCAGACCAGGGCGTTCATGTATGGATAATATATTTACGATAAAAGAATTTATAAACAAAAGAAGAGAATATAACAAGGAAACACACATAGATTTAATTGATTTTGTCAAGGCATTTGATAAAGTAGACAGAGGAAAACTCTGGACAATTTTAAAAGAAAAAGGAATTCCGAAACACTTAATAGCAGCTATAAAGAGTTTGTACTGGAACACAAATTTTGTTATAAAAACTAGAAATGAAGTAAGTAAATATAAAATTCATACTAATCAAGGAGTTAAACAAGGATGCAGTATCTCTCCAGTTTTATTTAACCTATACATCAATGATATAATAGAAAAATGGAAGGAAGAAACAAATAAAGGAATAAAATTAGATAAAACACACTATTTGAAAACATTATTATACGATGATGGCCAGGTAATAATAGCAAATACAGAAGACGAACTTCAAAGAAATATTTTTAAACTACATAATATATGTGAACAATATAATCTCAAAATATCCATAGAAAAAACTAAGGTAATGGCATTCCAAGGGAAAAATCAAATCAGATCGAAAATAGTAATAGGAAACAAAATCATAGAACAAGTGAACCATCTCAATTATCTAGGATGTGACATTTAATTTAATTATGATAATGATATAATTAATAAAATAGCAAAATTCCAGGGAATATGTGGTACGATAAAACGATCACTAAATAACAAAACAACAAGAGAGACCCAATTGAAATTTTATAAAATGTTGGCAGTACCGGTACTGCTCTATGGATCAGAAGCCTGGATACATAAAAAACAAGATCTAAGTAGGATAACGGCGGCAGAAATGAAATTTTTGAGATCTGTTAAAGGGTGCACTAAGGAAGACAGAATCAAGAAAACAGAAATAAGACAGGAACTTGAAATATTTGCAATGACTGATAAAATAGATACATATAGACAAAAATGGAAGCAACACATAGACAGAATGAATGAAGATAGATATCCAAAACAAATATCAAAATACAAACCTAAAGGCGCCCGAGATGTGGGCAGACCTAGAAAGAGATCGGCTGAAGTCGGAACGGGTCAACAGACCTAATCCATGAATGCAGATGATGATGATAATGTGAATACAAAGGGAGAAAAAATAATGTTTTACTTCATGCGTGGAATTATAAAAAAAAATTAATAATTTCATAATTTAATTTTTTATTTCTTAAAATACTACATCAATCATGAAACCTATGCACTACTTTGTTGCCCATTGTTTTTACGACATGCAGTAAAATTTGATTCTTCTAGGACTACACATCTGAATTCCATTCGATTTTGAATGAACAAAAATGCATTGAAAATAAAAGTGTGGAAAAATAAGTTTAAAGATTTGCATGCAGGTGGTATTTAACTGGCGCAGCCTTTTAACTCTGACATAATTTAGGGCACTTAGAAGCGCCATAGGCCTCTGAGACTTTGCCAACATATACATTAGAGTACAGGCAATTTTTTGTAGAAAAAACAAAAAATGCCAATTTTGATCTCAAATGATCAATTTTCCACCCATCACCTCCCTTAAACGAAGAATAATTATATAAAAGCAATTAATAACGAAATTAAAACAGAGAAGAGAATAAAGAAGTGTAGGATAAGATAAAGAATAAGTCAGTAAGAGAATTAATGATAGTGTCCCCACTTCATCTTTTATATTATAGTTTGTACGCTAAGAGGGACATAACGTAAATATTGCCTGTTTTTAAATTTACGAATCACATGCGCAGACCACATTATGTAGGGTAATATGTATTTATACAGGCTGTTGCTAAAAACACCGACAACGGAGGTGAGGTAGTATATTGAGATATATTGATCATTTTAATAAGGTACCAACGTCCGGAAATGATGCGTTTTCACACTATGGCTAGTTAATTATGTCTCGTGATCAGTGTTAGTTCGATGAATTTGAAGACTCGTTACTTGACAACACCTCACAGGTACAGAACCTATGATACGCGGCTTCGCAACGAAATGCGGCTGCAACACGAGAGAGCTCCAGCTCACTTCCATGCTAATATCAGGAGGCATTTTGGATACCACGTATCTAGGTCAAGGGAGGTCGGGACCCATGGTCTTCGAGATTCTCCTGATCTGGACCCTCTCGACTACTATTTCTGGGGCGACATGAAACAGTCTGTTTATCGGACTCCAATAGAGTCACGTATAGCCTGAATCGACTCTGCTACAGAAACAATTCAAACGAGGCCAGGCGTATTTGAACGTGTGCGCCAGTCACCACACCACCGATGTACGCTCTGCAAAGAGATGGGAGGTGGATATTTTTTAAAACTTGATGTGACTGTGACAGTATTGTCAAGTATTGAGTCTTGAAATCCAACTAACGGAACTCTTGAGAAGTTGGCTACTCATAGTGTGAAAACGCATTATTTCCGGACATTGGTACCTTATTAAAAATCATCAATATCCCGTTGTCGGTGATTTTTTGCAACACCCTGTATAAATAAACGAGTATAGGATGAATGAATTTATTTGTAAGTAGTATAAATTGTTGTATGAAGGATGATGAAGAGAAGGGAGAAGGTGAAACCCGGTGCCAGCGCATAACCAACTTCTGTCGAAAAGCATCAAATGAACATCCAGGCTTAGTTTCCCAATCCGATGTACGAATCACTGCAACAATAGCGCAAGTCTTCTCAACTTGTATAGTTGGAATTAATCCGGGCATCTCGTACATTATATATTCTAGCTCCGAGATTGAACATTGTATGATTACATTTTTCCATCATATAGGCATCAAATCAGGGCCCGAAGAAATATTTAACTTGAGTTTTGTATATTTAAAAAAAAAATATTCAACTGGTTCTTCGCTTGTAATGTTGCATATCGTATTAAATTAAATAGTATTTCAAAATTCTTCTCGGTGACCTTTTAAAGTATATCATATGTGCCAGAAAAGCCAGTAATGATAAGTACCCACAACGGAAACTTGTGTTATTTGAAAGTTTGGAGACTTCTGTAAGATATTTTAAAGCCTGCAACATATGTGTTGTTGTGGAATTTCGCAGGTCTGTTTTACTGCCTGTACAATGTACCGATTCCGATGGAATGACCGTAAACTGCGCCGCTTGGGGCCATACAATGGCGAGGTTATAAAATAAATACTGCAAGACCTGTCTCACTGCAATCCCATGTCCCAGGAGGATCCTCGTACAGGGTGTCCATCATGTGCACACTGTTGGACAAGACAGTGACTTCTCACTTAACTGATAAAGGTGTAAAGAATGGTGAATTCACATAACTAATTTTTTCTTACAACATATTTTTAGGGACTTACTTTAGTTATTTTGTAAATATTTAGAAAATGAAGTGGCTGTGAAATTGTTTCGGAAGTCGATCTCGAGGTTTCGTCTGGTATTGCAGTAGAGATTCTCAGAAAACAGTACTAACAGTACCGGGAGGTCTTTAAGTCGTGGGTCCCGAGTCTGAAAATTTTCAGGCTCATGAAAGAACAATAAATAAAGAAGAGGTCTCTAAGCAAAATTTACCAACCCCCTTACATCCAATAAATACCTTAGTTGCTTACTAGATGTCTCATTACGTCGGTATGCTGACCATATATCACTCATAACATCTGTAGGGAGAGAAGCTTAACTGAATTTTTTTATTTTTTTTTATTTTATTTATTTAGCCTGGTGGAGTTAAGGCCATGTGGCCTTCTCTTCCACTCACCAGAACAAGCATATGTTACATATGAATACAAAAAAAATATACAATAATAGTCATATAAAACAGGACAAACATATGTTACACATGAATACAAAAAAATTACAATAGTAGTCATATTAGACAGGACAAACATGTTACATATGAATACAAAAAAAGTTACAATAATAGTTATTGAACAATTCATTATCTGTCATATTGAATAATAATGAAATTAATGTCTAATAATAGAATGAAACTAAATACAATTAAAATTAAATTAATGATACAATGAATAAAAAAGGATTACAGCTCGAATTTACTATGCATAAAAGAAGAGAGAAAAAATACACTACAATGAATTAATCTACGCTTTTTATACAAGGCATTAGGTAAATATATTAACAAATCCTAAGTCTATTTTTATTAAATAATGCAAAAACGCATTATTAATTCTTAAAAAAAGTAGTATTAGTGAGTTGTTTCTGTTAGTGATTTTTATTTCAATTTATTTCTGAAAGATGGTAAAGTTTGGCAGTCTCTGACATAGGGTGGAAGTGAATTCCATGTTCTTAGCAAGAGAAACTGTAAAAGATTTCGAATAATAGGTAGTATGATGAGGAGGGATATAAAGGACACTGTGCTCAAGGGATCGGGTATCTAAGTTATGTGTATCAGAGAGTTTAGTGAAGCGGTGTGATAAATAATAAGGTAAAGATGTGTGTAATATGTTATAGAGTAGGCATAGGGAATGGATGGTTCTACGATCTTGAAGACGAAGCCATGACAATAGTTCCAGGGATGGTGTAACGTGATCAAATCTACGTATACCACAAATAAAACGTATGCAAGAATTGTGAACACGTTGAAGTCTTTGGGTAAGAACAGTATTTAGGTCAGTAAAAAGAGTATCACAATAATCAAAATGGGGCATTGCGAGTGTTTCTACTAGCATTTTTCTTAGAGAAAACGGTAAACAATTTCTTATACGATTTAATGAGTGTATTATTAGCTACGTCTAGAAATTATTAATAAAGTAGAGGCTAAAGATAGTCTCCAAGGGTCGTAAAGACAAAAAAGAGGAAGAGAAAGAATCATTAATTTAAACTGGCAGAAATATGGTCACAAGGGCCTTGTATCCAATCAACCCGGTGAAAAATATAATACACATAAATAAGTACATAATATGAAGATATATATTTAGTGTTAAGAATATTAAATAAAACTTATAAGTATAAATTATAATTTCTTCCATTATTGTAATTTTACTGACATATTACTGAAACATACGAATTTTTAAATTGTTATGAAGTTTATCATTTGATGAACCGGAACAAAGTTTAATTTTGGAGACTGGAGCAACAATAAAATCTTATAGTGAGGTCACATATTTAGGAATTGAAATGAATAAAAATGGAAGTTATGAAGAGGAAATGAGAAGTAGCAATAATAAAGGAAAATTTTGAATTGCTTGCCTCAATGGAATATTGTAAGATAAAAATATAAGTAATAAAAATAAAATGACTATACATCATACAATTGTTAAAAGCTTAATTACTCATGGAGCAGAATTCTGGCCATTAACAACAAAAACAAATAACTATCTTTTGGCAACGGAAATTGATTTTATACAAAGGGCAGCAAGAATTTGAAGAAGACAAAATATTAGGAACTCAGTTATAAGGGAGAAAATGAAGATTGAAGGACACTATTTTAGATTATATTAAAACTCAGCAATTATGATGGTACGGACATGTCCAGCGAATGGAAGAAGATCGGCTACCAAAATGTGTTTTGGAATGGAAACCTGAGGGAAGACGAGGCCGAAGAAGACCTAAAACCTCCTGAAGTCAGGGAATATATTTCTAACATTAAGGCGAAGCATCCTACAACCCAGAGATTGAATGGACCGAACAAATTGGCTATTAGGAATCGTACATGGGGCAAAGACATTAATCAACGCTATGATCTAATGCTAATTATTTATTTATTACATTTTTTCCACCCCCGTAAACATATTTATCACCTTTCAACCAGAATGATACTTTTTATTTGGCATATAGATCCCATCTTACGATCAATTCCTAATAAAGGAAATAAATAATTAAAACATTATTTTTTTCAAATCAAATAGTGAAAAAAATAAGCTAAATAAAAAAGTCAAGCTTTATATATAGATTAAAAGAACAAATCATTTGAAGTGATTCGTATATTTAACTAGTAGAATTATTAATAACACTGGTCGACAAGGTTTTTCTTCACAAGAAATCTGATTAGTAAATCTGATACATTTTTTCATACTGAATTCAGATATGTAGTTAGAATTTTTCCATCAGGCACAGTTTTTTTTTTGTGTGACAGCTACTTTTTAAAAATTGATTTCAGAATTCTCTTTGACCTGTCATAGGAACCTTTACCTTATATGTAGTGATTTTATTCAAGCTGTATTTAAGGGCTGTCTCTGATGAGCACGGTCCGAGTTTTTATCAGCAAATTTGCACAATTGAAAACAGGTACCAAGGCAAGTGGAGTTATAATATGCTGGCTGACTACTGTTGAACCAAGAAGAGAAATGTTCCAGATGCAAAATATGCCCGAAAATCACTATCTACTACTTTCTAGGTAAGCCAGAATGAGTTAGAGTTAGATGGATTTTAGTAAAAATTATAAAAATGTAAATGAATATCACAGAAAACTCTTGCCTGATAGGAAAAAAGTGAAATTATATTTAAATTTAGGATGAAAAATACTTCTAAAATCTCATATTTTTATTCTTGTGAAAGAAACAAAGTTCATTTTTGTCGACCAGTGTAATATGGTACCTAAATCACTAAATGTAATAACATAGAGTGCTAAAACAATTTAAATATATTTAAAAAATCAGTGCTATATTAAAGAAATAATTTCTAATAAAATGTTTGTAGGTTTTCGGTAATTCTTATTTTAATACGTTCTTTTTAGATGTTATTGATTTTATTGTTAGATCTAGGTAATTTATTTTGTTGATTTATACTTCGTTGAATAAAAAATGTTTCATGCATTATTTAATACATCACAATATTTCTATTCTATTTCGTTTTTCATAATTACTATTATGTCTGATTATAAGTCAAGATGGATGCAACATGTTCATCGAATGGAAGATCACAGAATACCCAAACAAATGTTAAGATATCAACCTGCAGGAAGAAGAAGACCAGGACGTCCACTCAAAAGACTTCTGGATGGTGTTTCTCTTGAGGCCGAAACAGGTCAACAAATGGCCTAAATTCGTGAATGTACTATGATGATGATGACTATTATGTCACCTACAAAGTGTGTCCTAATTATTGTTGTTGTTGTTGTTATTATTATTATTATTATTATTTTGAAATGTTATCAGATAAAAGATATCAACCTGCAGGGAGACGAAGACCAGGACGTCCAAAAAAAGACTTCTGGATGGTGTTTCTCTTGAGGCCGAAACAGGTCAATAATTGACCTAAATTCGTGAATGTACTATGATGATAATGATGATGATGATGATGATGAAATGTTTGAAGAATTATATCGACTAGATAAAAATTGGCTTCCCTTGAGTATTAGTCATCTTGGAAAAAGAGTTCATTGTTGAAATTGGAAGTAGTTTTTGCTATGGCTATTTTATTACTCTGTTTAATTGGTTATGTAGTTTTTTTCATGAAGGAAATTGTAAAAAAATTGTAATTGAATAATAATGAGATAAAGATAAATGTTCTTCCTTTATTAATGTTCTTGTGTCCAATTAATGTTTTAAATTCTTTATGACGAGCTAGATCGCTATTTGTTAGTATTCGATGTGCATATTCTTTGTTTCATTTAACGGAATATTGGTGCACAGTTTTTACGTCGAATGACGTAATTTTTGTGAAGCAATATACATGAACAATGTCGTGAGAGTCTTAATTCTTATAGTTATTCTCGATTAGACCTATCTCTAGAACAAGATGCCCTATCGATAATAATTTCTGCTACGTAACTTTGCCATCTATAGTTAAGAGAGTTGGTTTAGTAGGAATTCCCCTTCAATTAAGACTTAGACTGAAGGAGAAACAATTTGTCAGTTGGAGGAGAATCTCCGGAATTCTGAGCGAGGTGAGGATTTGCCACCATTGTTCTTCTCTGTCTTTTATTTGCGAGTAGGAATTCCAAATTACACACACGCGCCACTACTTTATTACACAGACACCGTGAAACAAACACTGCAATTCAAATTACCAAAAACGTCACCTAGTTCATTATATTCCCAGATATACTGCGCTACAATGTATTCCAGATTCCCTTCTTCTTCTTCGTCTTCTTGTTCCTTCCTTCCAAGTATTAGGCCAAGGCCTGTTACGATCCCATAGAAAATTTTTCCTCCAGTGTACCTCGGGAAATTCTCGTATAAGACTTGAAAGCATAATAATAGTCCCTTCGATTGGTTGCTGGCGAAAGGAAGGCAAAACCAGTGATGGGGCTGCCATCTTATAGCCTCTGATGAGGCTTTTCTGGATAAGAAAAGAAAATAAAGGAAAGAAGAAATGGATGAAAGGAAAGACTCCCTAGTCCTCGGATGCCCTAAGCGTCGGGATCGAAAAAATAAGAGTTAACCAAGAGACGTAAGATAGTAAAGTTAAAAGAGTGCAAAACACAAGTAAGTGGAAGAAATGTTTTCCACAGCTTGGGCACCTTGTGGTCGCCATCCACATATCCCCTAGATGAGGACCCCTGAGGGGTCCAGATTCCCTAAAACCAGACAAATATCGTCCAAAACGTAAAATGGAATAGTTGGTATGAAAATACCCGCCGAAGTGTTCTTCTACAATTAAATAACAGGCAATTTTATCATGATATTATCTTACATTTTCTGTACTATATGTTAAGAGAGAAATAAAGACTGCGACTATTTTGAGAATAAAGTTCTTACGAATTTGTTTGGACCAAAGAGAGAGGCGAACAGACACGTGAATGAAAACTGTATAACAATGAACTATAAGATCACACACAGGCTTTTTTGAACATCAAATAACATGGAGAACCTCCCAGAAAGAGTTATTAACTCAATGTCAAGACCTCTTCCGAGACAACACAACATTAATACGAAACACACCATTCACACACAAACACACAGTCATAACATGATTCCAGATATCTTAAGTGCAATAAATGTAAATTATTAGATGGTATATCTACACTTATTATTTACATTATATACATATTTACACTAGATTTAATTAATGAAATATACAAGATATAAAATTGAAAATAAAATTACTGATGACACAGAAAAAATAAATGTAATTGTGTTGTGAAGAGAGATTGTTAAGGAGTCAATAGAGATTATTATTGATGTTTTCAGAAATATGATCATAACGGCGGATGTTGAAAATGAAACTAACACAAGTATTATCGTCTCACTATGATGGTTGTCCGTTTATATAAAAGCGGGTGCCGCGTGACAATGCTTGACAGTGATTATCATTCGGAGTAATTATAGTGGCGGCAGTCGGCATATTTGTATTTAATTATATATAACAGTTGCGGAGAAACAAAGCGCGAGCCGCTGGACAACCATCATAGTGAGGCTATAATATTTTGACTGTGGAAACACAAGATTCTGCACGAGAGATTGTTTTTATGAAACAGGGATACATTTATTTATTACCTACGGTGCGATCCTTATAAACCTGAACCATTTTAATAGGCCATAATTTCTCTGAAAGCTCGTAGAAATGAGAGATTTGTTTTTAATGATCTCAGTGGCTCAGAGAGAATCGACAACAATAGATCAATCACGGCAACAATCGATCAATGTCATCTATGGACTATTTTGTTGATTTGGATGGTAATTACGAGCATTTTCATGGCATTGTGGACAGTCCTTAGTTTGCAGTTTATAACAATAACATGCAGTACTCACTTCGAGAGCGTGTTTTCGTTGTGTAAACATATTAGAAGACAAATTCCTTGGTAACAACAAGACGGGAATTTCGAAGATAATTTAATGTACGGGATGTTCCGACAAAAGCAACAATTGTATCGCTAGCAAGAAAGCTGGAGACAACTGGCACGTGCCAAAGAGCTGCGAATAAAACGGGATTACGACCATACAGAGTGCAAATGGTGCAACAACTGAAAGAAGCAGGTTATGAAAAACTTATCCGTTGTTGTAGATAGTTTCAGGATTGTCTTATTCCATGTCCAGACATTCTCTCCATAACATGGTTTACAGATGAGGCATGGTTTCATCTATTAGTCTACATAAACACAAAAAACACCAGATACTGAACTGCTGTAAACGCCCATATGACATACGAAACACCACTACATGATGAAAAGGTTGGAGTACGTGGTGCGCGGTGTCTGCTTCCAGGATCGTTGGTCCCATTTTATTTGATACGACTGTGGACATTGAAGTTCATACGGGTATCTTCAATACATTTGTGGAGCAGCTGGATGATATCGAATTGAGGGAAGGTTATTTCCAGCAAGATGGAGCAACATGCCATATATATAATGCCTCCATGGCCCTTGTAACCAGTTTCTTTGAGAATCGAATAATCTCAAGAGGCCCCCCAGATACCCTGACCTAACCTCACCGGATTTTTTGTGGTGTATCTAAAAGATGGAGAGTATAAGAATAGGACTCGGAAATTTATAATCTCAGGAATCCATTCGAAACGAAATAAGCAACATTTGCGAGGATACTCTCCGTAGAACTTCACAGGATATGGTACAACGAGTGCAAAAATGTATAGATGCTACTAGAGGACACTTCCAATATTTTCTCTGAGAGGTAAATGGTGTAATGTAATCCCCCAAAGTTGCGCGTGTGTCCTATTATTGGTTTAAGTCTTATGGCCCCTTAAAATGATTCAGGTTTATATGAACACACTATAGTCATGGCTACATCTAAAAGAAAGAAGAAAATCGCACTGTCTAATTCTCCTATTTAAGATCCTACATACCTCGATTCCCAATTATTTATCATCCCGTTTCCAGTATCTATCCTCAAACCATAACTTAAACACAAGATCACAACATAGTCTCTTACTTAATATACCGCAACATAGGACATCACATCACTCCATGTCATATACCATCTCCACTTCTCGCAACTGGAATTCCCTACCACAAGAAATAAGGGGCTGCCGGACATTGACATCTTTTAAAAGAAATCTAAATTATATTTGCTCTAAACTCGACTTCATTATTATCCAGTGTAAGATATATATATTAATTGGTGTTTCCCGTATAATGTATCATATTTATATTATTATTATTATTATTATTATTATTACTATTATTATTATTATCGTATCATTATTGTTATTACCCTATGAAATGTTGTTTGTACATGACATTTACATTGCTACATTTATTGTATCTTTAACTGTTTATAATTAGTACAGTGAATATCTATATTTGTCGAATATTTATTTGTTATTTGTGCTGGTTGGGTGGAAGAGAGGGCCTTATGGCCTTACCTCTGCCAGAATAAATAAAGTATTATTATATTATTAGTATTATTAGTCTCTGCGCAAGTCATACAAGTGATAGTTTAGTTCATTGTGTAATAATAACGTCACAATGATGATGATGATGATGATAATAATAATAATAATAATAATATTTTTCTTCTTCACTTCCTGGTTTAGACTAGAGTTGCCTGTTCCGTCTTCACTAATAGATCTAAGACCATCTCTTCCGAGGACGTCCGACATCTCAAAATTAATGTGTGAACCAGGAATCGAACCGTGGACCTCTAGTTCTCCTGACTAGTGTGCAGCCCACTACACCATTCCACACATATAATAATAATAATAATAATAATAATAATAATAATAATAATAATAATAATAATAACAATAATAATAATAACAATAATAATAACAATAATTATTATTAGAATAATAACAATAATTATTATTATTACAATTATATAATTGTAATAATAATTATGATTTTATTATTATTATTTTTGTTATTATTATTTTTATTATCATTATTATTATTATTATTATTATCATTGTTATTTTTATTATCATTATCATTATTATGGATGATGGGTAGAGGTGAGTGGAGAAGAAACATAACTTTAGGCACAGAAAGATGTGTGAACATTAAAAATCTGTATATAAATAAATAAATTATTAATATTATTATTAACCAACATAGCATATGCGTAATGTGATAATTGCTCAATATTTCTGGTGCCATATCTCATTATAAATCTGTTGGTTGCGGTGAAGGAGTGGTTACTATGCTCATCTCCAATATCGAGCGTTTTTAAATCCGTCGGAGTAATTGGATTTTCATAGCACACACAAATTCTGAATATGATTCCCTTCGGAAGAGTAGTAAAGCCATAAGCAGCATATCGTAGATTTACGGCATGTAAAAGAAAGTCAAGCCTGAAGTAAAAGTTCTAAAATAACACTTTACGGCCCTTTCAGTATGTCTTTAGAATTGCAACGATTGATGACGTAAGTCTGTTAAAGATCATTTTTAAATTGAATACTACGTACATACCTTACTTTGCAATTACTTATCAAATAATTTGGGATAATTCAATGATCTTCCAAACACTTTTTTTTAATATATAGGGTATGCAGAATGTTAAATTAAAAATATATAAAACTGTTATTCTCCCAGTTGCAGCGTAGACTCTTATTTTAAGAGATGAGAAAATAGTATTACGTTAAGAATAAAGTTTTTATAGAAATTAAAAAAATTAACGGAGTAATGGGAATTATAAATAATATTTTCAAGCCAAACACAGTACAGCAACACACACGAACTACAATTTATTAAACACTGGCCAGACCCATATTCCGCTACGGAGTGAGGCCTGGACAATTTGCAGTGTAGATGAACAACGACTAACTGCGGGAGAAATGAAATTTACGAGAACGTGCTGCAGGTCACTCAAGAACATACCATAAAAGGAATTCTGAGATTCTCAAATAATTACAAACAGAATCAATCATGGAATATGTACAAAAATACAGAAACAACTGGAAATCTCGCGTAAAAAAATGAGCAGAACAATAATACCACGTCAAATCTTAAATTACCAGCTACGAGGCAAGAGATCATTGAAACGTTGGATTGAGACCGTAACAGACCCCTAGGTATATCACATGAAAGAAACAAGAAGAAGAAGGGAATTTCTTAGATGAAGAAGGCGAAGAAGAAGAGCAGATATGTTAATGGAAAATACTTACACTAATAGTGAGCTACATGGGGAAACCAAATGTAATAAGAACAGTTAAGTCTCGTAGATTACAATGGGCAGGACATATGGCACGAATGGTGAATGACCTTTGGAAACTCTTGTAGGATAACCAGACAGAAAGCATTCAGTAGGCAGACCAAGAATGAGGTGGGGAAAATGGCATTAACCATGAATTGAGGGAGGTAAATTATACAGGATATGATTGGAAATCATTAGCTCAGGAGAGGGATGTTTGGAGCACTTAATGTCTGCACGGCCATGAACCTACAGGTTTGATAGTGGAGAGATATAGTTTAGGCTGTACAGAAACAGAAACTTTTAGTCTGTTAAGCAGGAAGATAAAACTAATATTTTTAGAAGGAGCCCACATTCATCAGTCTCTACACTTAAGTTCATTCACTTTTTAGAATTTTCCTCATCATTGAGGGGTTTCTCCAACCCATCTTCATAATTAACATGAATTTAAAAAAAAATCATAAATGACTATGGACTTATAGACTATCAGTTTACAACAAACATTCACAAATTTCCCTTAAATATCACTTGATTAAGTTTCTCCAGCGTTCTTTGTCCTGTGCGTCTTCATCTGTTACACCAAATTTTCTCAGTGAATTTTGATTGTTATTCTTCCAGGTAGTTCTTGGTCTTCCTTTTCTGCTCCATCTTTCAATTTTTCAAGTATAGACAGCCTTTCGTAGTCTTCCATCCTGCATTCTACTTACGTGTCCATACCATTTTAGCCTTCTGTGTTCAATCTCATCCATTATACTTCTTTCTGCATCCAAAGAGGTAAACATTGGGGCTCTTTTGTAATATAACTGAACTGTGTAACAGGGGTTTCGTAACGAAATGTGGAACGCCATATCTGAAGAGTTCTCAAACTTTGACACACGACACCCACCAAATCATGAATTTCATGACATGATTTCCCTCTCGAAAAATTACCAGTTTACCGTCCTTCCCAGCTCGTCGGTATTTTTTCTATTCACTCTATATAGATATCTATCTCCTTTAAGTATCATATCTAAATTATATAGCTACCAAAGCACGGTTCTAAAGTATGTTAATTTGACTCTAAATATAACATACTGAGTCGTCAATGCTGTAGATGAGAGAATATTATTCATTAGTAAAGCATCAGGGACATTTATGTCAGCTTTACCATTATTCAATTCTAATTTTCGAGGAATCCACTTTATATAATTAATCTATTCCCATTTTGAATTAAAAACGATTCGACATCAATGATACTGAAGTTATGAATATTCAGATTTTATAAAAGCAGAATTTAATTCATATATTATTCTCCAAAATGATTTTCCACTGTATACTGATAATGGTAATCGAGCAGCTCTGCATAAAACAACTTAATTTGTATTACTTTATTAATCATAAACAGTCCCAAGAGGATGTGCCTTAAGATCTTGAAAATTTCACTGGGTGCCACATATATGCTGGTGACAGAAAACAAGCTAGATGTGGCACCACTATAATGCGAGACCGCATATCCCTAATATTGTTGCTGAATATCTTGTAAAAAACAAGGTGAAGTTCGTCCTTCAGCCTCTATACAGTCCGCACCTCTATACAGTCCCGGATTTAGCCCATATGATCTTTTTTGTATTCCCTAACCTGAAGAAACACTTTCGCGAAAGGCGTTTTTCATCTTCACAAGTATTAGTGTAGGTAGCGGAGGCAGTTTTTAAAGACATGTCAAAACATTGTTTTCCGCATGACTTTAGAGCCGGGCAGAAGCGCTGCTCTGGGACAAGTATATTGAATCCAAAAGAGGATGAGTAAAAGTCTACTTCTTCTTCTTCACTTTTTGATTTAGGCATTCATTGTCTGTTCCGTCTTCACTAATAGAACTAAGACCATCTATTCCATCTGCCAGAAGAAAGATTTCCAAAATTATTGCTAAATTATAAACCGCACGGAAGGAGAAATGTTGGATGCCCACACAGAAGATGGTCTGAACAATTTTAACAATTATAGCTTTCATGAAACTGGAAAGAGCCAAAAGGCTTAATCCCTGAATGATGATGATGATGATGACCATCTATTCCGAGGACATCAGACATCTCTTCTTGCTCTCGGAAAATAATATAAGATTTTATTTGGTAATCTACTTTCTTCAATTCTTTCTAGATGTTCTTTCCACTGAATCTTGTTGTTAAATATTTCTTTTATGGGGTAGATCTGCAGCTCTTCACGGATATCCTCGTTTCTTATCTGGTCCATTCTAGTGCATCTTTTTACTCTTCTTAAAATTTCATCTCGGCTGCTTGGATTTTACTTTCTTGTTTGTTAGTGATAATCCAAGATTCACTCCCATACAAAAGGACCGGGACTGCCATTGTTTTATAAAGTTTTAATTATGTTTGTTTATGGGCTTTAATATTCAATGTTCTATTTATTGTGCCACAAATTGCTTGAAACTGATGAGTTTTATGAGTTCATTTACAAATAAAGATAATTAATTATTTGAAGAGCCCTCGTAGTTGCCTTCTTCATGTCTGGTTCCGACGTTAGCGGGTTCAATCTTTTCCGGCATTAATGAATAATTGAAAACCTAAAAATCTCAAAGTAAAGCTTTGGGTCCTGTGTCACAGATTTCGGCATGTAATTTTTTTTCTGAAATAAGATATATGTGATAAATATTTGTAGATATTTTCAATTTCTACCTTAATAACTTTATTGTTAAAGAGCGTTGTTAAATAAAACAGTAACTAACACACGAATACATAAAAACTGTTAGTATGTCTCGTAGACTGGGACGGACATGTGGTACGAATGGAAAATGGAAAATAGAGAATGGAAATGAATTGGAAACCCGTATGTAAAGGACCTAGTAGAATCATACTAAGAATGAAATGGAAAATCGGTTGGAAAACGTCAAGTAGGTGCACTAATAATGAGGTGGGAGAATAACATTATTTATCGGAAAACCAGATGGAAAGCGGCTAATGGATTAACCAAAAATGAGATGAGAGAATAAAATTAATCATGATTTGAAAGAGGTGAATTATATAGGAATGATTACAAAACATTAACTATTATAGGGATGTATGGACAGATTATATCCGCGCAGCAATGAACCTCCGGGTTCCATAGTGACAGTGAGTAGTTAGTATGTCCAGTTCTAATGTGTCTTGTGGTAACGTTAATATCACCTTAAGACGGATCTCATTTGCACTACATGTTTAGTTTACACTTTTGCGTTAAAAGTTTGATTGTCAATGGGTCTTAGTCTAGATGTCAGAGATAAGTAACGTTTTATATTCAAAGTAAAAACAAAATTAATGTTTCGTCAACCCGGTTTTAAAACACTACAGTAGAAGTTCTTAGGAACATTTTTGGGCCAGAAAGAGATGAACAGACAGGTGAATGGAGATAATTACATAATAGTGAGCTAAATTATATGTATAGGAGGTCAGATCAGTTAAGTCTCGTAGATTATAATGGGCAGGACATGTGGCACGAATTATGAATGCAAGAGAGTCTTGGAAACTCCTTGTAGGAAAACCAGAGGGAAAACGTCTAGTTGGTAGACCAAGAATGAGATGGGGAGAATAACATTATCCATGATTTGAGGGAAGAAGATTATAAGGAGATATTGGAAAACATTAGCTCAGGATAGGGATGTATGGAGAGCATATGTCCGCGCGGCCATGGACCTATGGGTTCGATAGAGCCATGAGTTATAGTAGTCTAACCTGAATCGTTAAAAATATTCAGTCCCGATGGATTAGTAGTCACCATATTTGTCTGACCGGGGTCGGTGTATTTTTATGGCCTAAACATTCTGAGTAAGGCTTTCATAGGAAGGGAAGTAGAATCGTGGGTCTTGTAATTTAATTTGTTCGTTGCCGCTAGGTTGTCGTACGACATTTCAGTATTCTCTCCTGGCATTGCAAGAGGTTGGGATGCCTAGAAGACGGAGTTATATTTCCTCGATCGTATAATGGGTGATTGATTATAACGAAGAATTTCATTACTAAGATATACTACACCAGAATCATTACGTCATAATCTCATTAAAACTATGTTACATTATGGTACTGAGTTTTGTAATCAGACCAAAAAAAAAAAAAAAAGAATAAAGGAGATTTCTATCATCAGAAATTAGATTATTGAAATATGTAGCGGGCTTCGCATTTTTTCTTTTTCATCTTCTTCTTCTTCTTCATTTCACGGGCAAGGCAAATTGCCTGTTCCGCCCTCACAGTTGTTCTGTCCATCTTTTCACTGGCCTTCCTACATTCCTTGAACCTCTTGGCGTGTAGTTGAATGCTGCTGTTGGTAATCTTGATATATTTATTCTTTTCAAATGTTAAACCATTTCTCTCTATATTCTCTGATTTTCTCATCCAATGGATATATATTTAACTGTGTTCTTATATATTTATTTTTTTATTTTATTTATTTATTTAGCCTGGAGGAGTTAATGCCATGTGGCCCTTTCTTCCACTCACCAGTACAAACGTATGTTACATTAGAATATAGAAATCACAACTCTATAGGAAGGGAAGTAAAGGGAAGGAACTACACTTATTTAAACTAATATACAGAATACAGCAATGTAGAAATTACTGTAAACAACGTACAGAAATGAAAGAAGAATGAATATCATAACAAATGAACTACAGCTCAACAGTAGAAGAAAAACTGGTAATATTTGGTTCGTCTTCCGGGCTTATAGGCCGTGGTCTGGTTGTCTTCTTACTCGACGTTTCGTCTACTGCTGCGGTAGACGAAACGTCGAGTAAGAAGACAACCAGACCACGGCCTATAAGCCCGGAAGACGAACCAAATATGGATCAAGACGCCGGCCGTGAAAGCCTACAATTATATAAAAACTGGTAAACCGAAAACAAGATGGGCTCAATATTATTAAAGGAATGAGATCGGAACATGAGCATATTGCTTAGTCCAAGATGATTATGGTATTCAGTAAAACTAAATAATTTAAATCTAATATATAAAAATGAATATATGTTTGTTCGTACTTTATACGCGGCCATACCGTTGACCCGATTGTGATGGGGCTTTGTGCAAAATGTTCAGAAGATTCCCGTGATGAACATATGCTATAAGAGAGTTGTGACTCAACTCCTAAACCCTTAAACGTCGACCTTTTTAGTGGTAAACTTGAGAAAGTAGATTTTTGGACGCTTAAATAGCTAACGCTGCCTAAACCATAATAAGTACACAAAATTAATGTACACAAAATTGAATATCTCACAAAGCTCTTACGAATAACTTACAATAACCATTATTGTCTTCCATTGATGCTAAGAAGATCGAGACAAGTATGTAGATTCCTGTGCAAGCATAACAGCACATGGCGGATATTCTTTTACGGATAACTCGCAATAACGAATTTTGTCTTTTAGCTCATTTATGCCAAGAAGATCGAGATAAGTAGATTTCCTGGCAATACCGGGTAATCAGCACGGGGAATCTGAAAATAATTACGATATACAGTTATTATTATTTTCCATTTTACTTATTCAACTAATCATAAGAAGTACATCAATTTTCGTCTTTCAGCTCATTTATGTCAATAAGATCGGGATGAGTAGATTCCCGGACAACGCCGCGTAAACAGCACGGGGTATCTAAAAATAATTACGATATAATTTTTTCCTATACTTATTCAACTGAACATAAAACATGTTAATTATCGTATTTCAGCTCATTTATGTCAAGAAGATCGGGATAAGTAGATTCCCGGGCAACGCCGGGTAATTAGCACGGGGTATCTAAAGAATATACATTTATAATTATTTTTCTTTATACTTATTCAACCAAGCATAAAAATATTAATTTTCATTTATTAGGCATAGCAGCGCACGCCGGGTATTAGCTAGGGTTTCATAAAATGATAAATAAATCAATACAAGATACAAGTATGCAGCCCACAGGATACAATTAACACCTTTAGAAAGATATGACCATAGACGTTGAAGGATTTAGGCCCATAAATAAGGACTTTAAAAAATGTAGACGAGAGGATATGGTGGAAAAAAAGTAATAAAATAATTGTGAACGCGAAACCTGAAGTACTGTATATAAAGAGACCTTAAAGCACTTTACGGTGATACCTTAACTCGAAACTGCGAAGTTTAAATACGCAGTAATGAGAAAAAATTCCACAAAATTTATGAAGCGGTCTGAACTCTGCTGAATTTTTTAAACCCACAGAGAGACGGCGACCAAACAAGGTTAATTTTTAAAAAGAGGATCGACCTTGTAGTAAACAAACAAAGAAAAAAGATACACGAGTTACAAAATGATGCATTGGTGTATTCATAGAAATAACCTTCTGCAGTCACATTCAACTGACCTCTTAACACATTAAAGTAGTAACTAGAATTACTAGACAAACGCACAGAACAAAGTCAATTCACAGTTAAAACACGATGACGCAGGCCGATATACAAAGAATCAGTATTAAAGATGAATAATTTTTAATTCTACAGGATTGACATCGAAAAAATACATAGGAGCGGCTTGTTATATGATGCAAATAAAAAAAAACTCTTGAAGCGAGATTGTTCGTAAATAGTTCGAACCGTTCTTGAAGGGTATGTTAAAATGAGGAGATTATTTCATGTCAGATAAGATGTTAAGAAGCAATCACCAATAATTTGACTGTCTCACAGCATGTCACTGTATATTTCTTCACTTGCGCTAAGAAATTTTGATTGTTGAGGTTATATTCTAGAGAAACAACTAAATTATAACTTCATAATTGTGAAAGCTTCGCATTTTAGGTGCTATAGTTCCAATATTTGTTAACATATTTAAAATGATTTAACTTATTTAATGTTAAAGAAGATAGATTAATGGACGTGAGAAGAACAAGAGGAAGACCAGCCAAGAGATGGATACACAGCGAATGCATATCCAATACGTCTTCCTCCGAGGAGTGATTTTGGAAATAAACAGGACGAAAATCCTACAAATTATGAATAAGAAGAAGATTTAAAATTGAAAGAGATTTATCAAACAAAAACCTTTTGATATTAGAAAGGAAGAGATTGATTAGAATTCATATCAAGTTTCTATAAAATAAAAATTTATTTCAAAATAAATAAGTCGACATATTAGAATAATTAATTATAAAAATTGTTGAACTGTAGAAGTAAGGATCAGAAGAAGTCTAGCAATTTGTGAAAGCTATGATTTGTAAGTAATACAACCGTCATTAAATAATTCACTCAATATTGACATGTCACTGGTGCATAAAATCCTCGAAAGATATCAACGGGAATTATGTGAGCACTTTTCAAAGTTGAAAGACACTTTACAAGGGAACTTTAAACCATTGCATGCCGAAACGTACCTTGAAATTTCTCTCAGAGAACCATTGCGATATACCAAGGCCGTGTCCAAAAAATTATCTGCCGTTTTAAAGTACAAAGCACAGAAATCGAAGCCAGAATCTAGCAATGGCAGCCCACTCTACGGAACACATGTACATCCCTGCAGGAGTTAAGCACAGAGTCGAGTGAGGCGGGACGCGGCGCGGACGGCGGGTACAGAGGGTTTGTCAGTCTGCAAGTGCTGGAGTTGTATTACTTCCCTATAGTTTAAATGAGAGATTTGATGCTTGATTTCAGTGTCTTGCAGTTAAGAAGGCAGATATTGTTTTGGGCACGGCCTTTGCACATCACAACGCTTCGGCATGCAATAGCTGACAGTCCCTTGTTAGTCTCTTTAGTCTTCCATTTTTATATATTCTAAGTTTTTTAACATTGTTACAGGCAGGTGTCTTCTGCTATGTCAGTGATCTACTGTCATATCTTATTCAACATTGGTAAATGAATGGAGGGGAGGGTGTGGATTATTTTGTTTTGTTTTTGTGTATTGTTTTGTTTTGATTGGTTTGTTATAAAATAGTATATATTTTTTCTTCTTTCTAACCTTAACATATATCTGGTATTCAGTTCTATTTTTTTCAGTAAGTATAATAGGTTTAATAATTAATTGAGTTGGTGTTTACTTGATGAAAATCCATATTTATTAATTAAATAAAAATAAAACTTAGTTTTATTTGATTTTAATATTTATTAAGATATATTCAGTGACAACTGATTCGGTACACTGTACCTTCTTCAGGCATGTTAACAAATTATGAATTGTGTTCCTACTGATCTAAGCAATAATAGAACATTTTTTTTAAATTTAACAAAGGCGATTCATTCAAATCAAGTTGAGAATTTAACAGTTTATTACTACTTTTCAATTTATTTATTTATACAGCCTCCAAAAGGTCCAACTTCTTACCCTTATCACAATCATGTAAAATTTCAAAATTTGGATCGAAACAATGAATAAATTGGAATAGGTGGTTAGCATATTTTGAATATTCTAAATTTCTGTTATATGTTCTCATGTGTTCCTTTATCCGAGAAATAAAGGTCTACCAGTTTGTCCTATATAGACATTGTCACATGTGCCACACTTAAATTTATATACATCTGATAATTTTTCTTTATTTATTTTGGTTTTATTGTTTTTTTATTATATCTTGTAAAGTTTTCTTAGTTTTGAATGCCACATTAATGTTCAACTTTTTAAAGTGTTTAGATATTTTATTTGAAAAGTAGTAATAAACTGTTAAATTCTCAACTTGATTTGAATGAATCGCCTTTGTTAAATTAAAAAAAATAAATAAATTACTGTTGTATTGTTGCTTAGATCAGTTGGAACACAATTCATAATTTAACATGTCTGAAGAAGGTACAGTGTACCGAAACACCTGTCACTGAATTATATCTTAATAAATATGAAAATCAAATAAAACTAAGTTTTATTTTTATTTAATTAATTATATGTCTTCTTCTTCTTCCTTCCAAGTATTAGGCCGAGGCCTGTTACGATCCTATAGAAAATTTTCCCTTATGGGAAATTCTCGTATAAGACTTGAAAGCATAGGTTATTAATAAGCTGTTATTAACAATACAAGTAAAATATGGTAAACACACTCCTTAAACTCCATAAGAAAGTATTTGATTCTTATTGTGTAACATAATATATTGTCACGTTCATTCACATAACTTGTTTATGGTAAGCTATGACCTGTCATGTTGCAGCGGTGAGTGCAAATAAGCCAAAATATTTATCTAGGGTAGTTCCGGGTGAGATGGCCATACGGGTGTGATGGCCATATCTTCTATTTTATGTTGGAATGACCGGATGTGAAGCGCAACTCGGTAGGCGGTATGCTTTTGACTCTAGTAACCGATTGTTGAACACGTGTGGCAGTTTCGTGTTACAAGTCGGCGATTTTTTCCTAATTATTGTTTTGTAACTGCTCAGATATTTTGTGACCATCAAGAGAAGTGAACATAAGTGTCACGTTGCTACAAAATAATTCTCAGCAGAGTATTGTACGAGGTAAATGGAACTTCTGTGATTAATAGGAAGTTAATATTTCTTATTTAATCATCTCCTGTTTTTTTCCCCGCACTATGGCCATCTAACCCTTAAATGTGGGGGAGATGGCCACCTACTTTCAGGGAGAGTTTGCCAACTGTTTAAAGTCGCATTTCTGTTGATTTTTTTTTAAATTTTTGTTTTACTGCCTCAGCGGTGTAGTGTTATAGTATTTATTGTTAGTTTAATTTTATTAATTCGTATATTAGTGGGGGTTGGCCTTCTGTTTAGCAAGTCTACCATCCCAAAGATCCTGGTTTCGATTCCCGGCTTTTCCTTAGAATTATTTTCAGGTAGTTGCTTGATATATACTGCCATATCCCTTACAATCCCGATGCCATTCCTGACTATGCATTACTCAATTCAACTGCAAGCGAATCTACAAATGCAGAGAGAAAACAGCATGATCAATGTCAGGATATGAACGGAAAAAACGCTTGAGGATTATAATTCTGCTACCCCTGGAATCTTGAGCCACAACTGAGCACTTTCAAATTTAACGTGGAATACATTCCTACGAAAATTCTGTCACCGGCACCATCCTTATGCAAATTGCCAGCAAGCAAAAGGCCAAAGCTTCACGCTACTCTCTTGACTTCCCCCGAGAACATAGAAAAAGTGAGGTTTAAATCTACAAAATTGGCAATGGGCGTAAATCCTTCAGTAAGCAGGTTTCGAAGCTAACATTTCTTAGAAAACGATAAATTTTTAGCAGCAGCTCCAGCTCTGGAGAAAGAATCGTAATTAACGACGAGTTCAGCAATGATGAATTTGTTGATCTCACCAACGAATGTGTTGGTTGTGGCGAAGACTACGACAATACAAAGAAGGCAGTTGACTGGATTCAGTGTATCCGTTGTCAAAGGTGGCTCCATGAAACGTGCACTACTTTTCATTGGTGCTTGTTTGCCTTGTGCAAAAGTGATAACTAGGAAAAACTGAAATAATTCACTTGTTTATGGAAACATTTCCTTCGAAAATGATTGAAGATATTTTATTTGTATTTTAATGAAATAAAGTGTTTAAATTTTTATGTAACAATTAGTTTTTTAAAACATTTTATATGTAAATGTAAATGCAATAAACAAATAGATCCTATTTTAATAACTTTTTGAGTGTATTTAATGACTTCAAAAATAAGTAATCAACACTCTCTACCCTATGGCCATCTCCCCCTGGCAACTAGGGAGAGATGGCCAGTGTATTGTTTTTCAATAAGTTGGGTTTATTACTCTGAATGACAATATTTCATCATAAACACAAGGAATTATGTAGATTAAACTTCAGTAACCCCATTAAACTTTTGTTCACGTAATTATCCTGCAAATCTTCGATATTCTGAAACATTAAAAAAAGTATGGCCATCTATCCCGGACTTACCCTATAGGAAAAAGTTATCTTAAGGATAGCGAGGTTCCCTATTTCAATTCACCTGTGATAGTTAGTATAGCTTACATTCAAATAATTAAGGTCAAACACGCATAATCATAATGTAATGTGATCATTCAGCCAAACAAATCTTTACTAGCATTAATAGGACATATAATTTACGAACGTGTTGCTCCATTTACCATGAAATGTGTACACAGTTTTATTTGTTTAACTTATTTCTCTCATGCAACAGTACTACCCGACTCCAGGACAACGCCCAGTTCCGCCAGATTATAAGTTGTGTATTGCCTATGACTATTTAACTCATGCCCCAAATGGGAGTCAATGACCAATCACGTTTCAATGATTTCTGTTTTACAACCAATCAGAGTCGTGTTTCACGAAATATTTATCAGTGTTATAATTACCATATTAAAGAAGGCTCCTCCTTTTTAATATTCTGAACAGGTTTGACCATTATTTTGCAGTGACTGAGCCTACGAGAAATACGGCTACCAGATTGTATATATGGTGCATGAATGTCAACACATGCCGCATGCGGGAGTTAATATAAAAATATTGTAGCAATTTATTATACCACCAAAAAAAGAAACCACTGTTTGCACTTTCTTAATTGTATTTTTACCCAGGTAACAATCCAGAAAAAATATAATTGTCAGATTTATATCATACGACATCAGAAATGAATTAATATACAGTTGATGTGTTTAATTTTTTCTCCACTAGAGAGCATTCTTACTACAATATTGCGTTCCTTTGGCAATAAATAGTATGATCTGGTTGCAGTGATAAACAAAAGAAGCAGATGAAGCGTACCTATCATTTCTCATTTGTTTTCAAACATCGCCGTTTACATTAAATATATAAATATTTTAAAATAACTATAGTTAAATAATTATTTGTGAGTAAACAGCTTAATTTTATTCGTTAAATAGTCCTAACAAATGCCACTCTTGATTTCCAAATTCTCTAGATAAATTCACTCCTCACTTCCTGAGTCGTGAATTTATCGATACTTTGGAAATCACTCGTGGCATTACTTATGATAATGGCTTAACAAGGGTATTTATAAACCAGCAAAGGTAGTCAGTGTTTTTAAAAACGAACAGAGCCTAAAATCTAATATGGCGTACATCCGAAAGGAATACATAGAGTTACATCCTCTTTTTCTTTACACTTGTATATGACTACCCCTTATTAAAAACAAACATAACATAATATAGAATATAGAACAACGTTTTGAAAGAAGTCGTGAAAACGTTTTATAGGAAAACCAGAGTGAAATTGCCTAGTAGGTAGGCCAAAAATAAGACGCGAGAACATCGTTAACAATGATTTGAGACACATGTTACTGCAATTCAGGATAGGGATGGAGAGTTTAAATTAATCGAAAATAAACAATAGTTTAAAAAAGTAAAGCAACACGCTTTATTAGAAAACCGAACTAAAAATGAAAAATAATTTTACTTTCCAATACGTTTGAGATACAATTAAAGTGGTCAACAAAAAAATCATCTACAACACATCTAGAATAAAATTAGAGTTATCTACAAATAAATAGTAGTTTAAAAAAACTAAAACAACGCGCTTTATTATAAAACCAAACTAAAAAATAAAAAAAAATAATTTCCAAAAGGCTCGGGATGAAATTAAAGTGGTCAACAAAAAAATTCATCTCCAACACATTTAGAATAAAACTATAGTTATCTACAAAAAAATAATTTTGCCATCAAAGGTGTGGGTGCTGTATATCAATTAATATATTTGATAATAAACAGATATTGGTAAAAGTAAAGTCTCTAAAAAGAAAATGTAAAAACCATAAAAAGCACCCCACGCTTTTGATGGTATAATTATTTTTTTGTAGATAACTATATCTTTTTTCTAAATGATTTTTTTTGTTGACCACTTAAATTTTATCCCAAGCGTCTTGGAAATTAAAATTATTTTTCATTTTTTAGTTCGGTTTTCTAATAAAGCGTGTTGATTTAGTTTTTTTTAAATATTTTATATTTTTTAGTTTTAATATTTTACAGAATAAGATAAGAATGTAAATACCTTTATATTCGATACTATTGTAGTATGAGCTAAAATAATACTCTTCTAAAAAAGATCCTCCGCAGTGGATTTGAACCATCGACCTAGGATTAATAAAATATATACCACTACAGTCTACCGCTCTACCAACTGACTCTTATAACGATTGACAACCTATTATATTGGTTTTTATTTGTTTTGATTTTCTGATGATTCTGGCCAGGATTTTAGAAAACATTTATGAAAGTATTGTATTGTCATTGGTCCTTTACAAGTATACAAAGTTTCAAGTCGATCCAATGATTTTAAGTGGGTGAAAATCGTGTTGAAAGATTCCGTTACATAATTACACAAACACTTTTTTTTATTTTCTGATGATTCTAGCCAGGATTGTGGAAAATATTTATTAAATTATTGTATTACCATTGGTTCTTTACAAGTATACAAATTTTCAAGTCGGTCCAATGATTTTAAGTGGGTGAAAATCGTGTTGAAAGATTCCGTTACATAATTACACAGACACTTTTTTGATTTTTTGACCATTCTGGCCAGGAGTTTAGAAAACAATTATGAAATTATTGTATTGTTATTGGTCCTTTACAAGTATGCAAAGTTTCAAGTCGATCCAATGATTTTAAGTGGGTGAAAATCACGTTGAAAGATTCCGTTACATAGATAGATACAGGTCAAGTTAATATAAAGCGTGTAAAAGTAGGAAGGAATATTCAATAATATTATTTATTATATAAAATGTATAAAACTGGAATTGTGTAGACACTTAAAACGGGTAATGGATGAAAGAATGCTAAAGAAGATTTTAGAATGGACGCCATTGAGAAGGAGACAAAAGAGGTAGATCTCAAGATATAAGGCTCTGGGAAGTGAAGGCTATGGAAGAAAAATAACTACCGACAAGAGAGGAATGGGAAGATAGGGAGAGTTGGAGGATACGATTAAGGCTGTAAACATTTTTCAGACAAAGATGTTTTTTATACATTTATAAATCTGTTTAAAATTATAGTACGTTAATAACACTGCAGATATAAAAGCTACATAAATGTTATAAAATAAAACAAGAGAAGCGGACAATAAGATGTTTAGATACTACCTTGAGGAATGGTCATGTAAAAATACAAACAAAAAATTATTTTTAAAACATTTCTTGAAAGCATTACTACATACCTATGACTCTTAAGTTTTGGAGTTAACAAAAAAGGAATGAAAATCGTCTGCGGGGCCCTAGAGATGGGGTTTTGGAGAAGACGCTATGGAAAACTTAAGTTACAAGTTACAACACAATAGGCTACCTAATCAAGGGATGCTATAAATAACGATAGTTGAATGAATTATCATGAACACAACTCAGACAAAGAGGACACTACACTACATTGGTATCCAAGAAGGGTATTTAGAGAGCACGATTGGGGTAAAAAAAGTATATGGAACTGCACTAACCCCGGCAGATGGAAAGAAAGGAAGGACCAAGACGCTCTGGAGTAATGGGTATTCCTTCAACCCTGGAAGAGAGAAATCTACTAGATGACTGGCAGCACCGTGAAACATGGAAATAAAGAATCGGTAAATGGGGTCAGATTCAACAAACCTGAACTATGACGATAGACACGTTTTATAATAATAATAATAATAATAATAATAATAATAATAATAACAATAATCACCATCATCCAGGGGATTAAGCCTGTTGGCTCGTTCCGGTTTCATGAAAGTTAGAATTGTTAAAATTGTTCAGACTATCTTCTGTGTGGGCGTCCAACATTTCTCCTTCCGTGCAGTGTATAATTCAGCAATAATTTTGGAAATCATTGCTGTCATGAGAACATTTAGTAATGTAGATTGTCCCCTGAAGTTGTTACTGGCATCTCGCAGGGTAAGACGATTGAAGAGGCTGCCTTCTTAAGGTTCACCGTCATAACCTCCCATTATATCAGCCCTAGAGGGAGGGTTGCCTCTTCTGTTCTTCTCAGACCGTTGAGTGCTTTCTCCTTATATTTCGCCCTAAGGAGAGGGTTGCGTCTTCCGCCAATTACAACATTTGAAAGCTTGTTCCATCTTGTTCTTGCCGTTAAGGTCTTCGCCCGTATCCCTGGGCAGGGGCTCTCGATATAGACCCGAGAGACTGGGTCCCTGACAGGACTAATATATTAGTGTTCACCACCGCGACGAGAACGCGCCTGTCAGGTATTACTCAGTTGTAAACAGTTATAGCCTAAGTCCTCTGTTTTGATAATAATAATAATAATAATAATAACAATAAACACTGAAAATTAAAAATTTAAATAATGTTCTTGATAGTTATGTTTGCTAGAAGGGAAGCAAGTAGAACATTACTAGTAGAGAACGTGTTTCAGCCCGAGCTTAACGAGGGCTGCAAGTAAGTTCGAGATTAATAATATTAGTTATTTACTTCCCGAATTGCGTATATAATTTTGTTCACTCCTATACTAATAAGGCAATTATGTTTAATTTTTTTATTTCGTGTGAATTTATATATTGGTTTGAAGAGTTCAATTGTTTGATAGCAAGCGAATGTTGATAAAATAACTGCAATTGTTTATTGTTGCCTGAATTAGTGGCAGACATTTTAAATAACAGCTTCAGACTGCATATTAATTACATTAATTGTGATGTAGAGGAAGCAGCAAATACTGCAGTTCATTTTCTATTACCAGCAAAGTCGAAAAGTAGATATGAAAAATTATATGGAATATTGAAGGACTGATGTAAATAAAAAAAAATTATACATTAGGCCTATTAAGTCAATAACTTTTCTTCCCTAGGGAAGAAAGTTGAGCAATTACATGGCGTTGTCAATGGATACCAAGGCCTCTCTGGTAAACTTTACTTACTTCCCTAAAAACAGAATGATAATTAGACCATTATTATTATAAGAGTGAACAAAGTTATTAATCAAGTTTTAACAATAAATAGAATATAAATATACTGCAGGTTGAAGGCATATTAACTCACGCTCACATACAGCAGCGAGAACTGGACTCCCTGGAATGAAAACCTAAAACGACTAAAAAATACTAAAATGAAATTTTAAGAACCGCTGGTTCCAGTCACTTCTATCTATCTATAATGGGTAGCCCATTGTTGACCCATAGCCATTCCTTTGTAAGGAGTTACTAGACCAAGTTAAATTTTAGTTACCTTAATCTCTCGTAGATGTCATGGATGGTATGCGGTCAACACACCGACCCAATGACACATCTAGCAGGCAACTAAGTTATTACTAGGATGTTGATGTCGGTAAATTTTGCTTAGAGGCCTCTTTATTCAAGCTTAAGGATCTTTTATGAGCCTGAAAATCTTCAGACTTGCGATTCACGGCTTAAAGTTCCTCCCGGAGGACTTGCTCCTTGGATTTTTCCGTCCTACAAAAATCCATCGACCCCGTCCAAGTTTGAACCTGCCGCCCTCGGAATAGAGGCAAAGAGCATAAACACTAGTCCAACGCGACCGATCCAGTCTCTTAAATGACAAAACTAACAATCAGATCATCAATGAAGTAAACTTAATCCCCATTCATGACAGCTCGCCACATACAGACAGATTTGTCTTTCACGTGAGAGAATGGATCGTTCAAGATTGACTCGACAAATCTTCAGTATATTCCTCGAGGAAGAGGAGCAATGGGTCGGCCTTTGAAGAGATGGAAGGAAACCGTAATACGCCACTGGACATACACATTGACATCGATCATGATAATAATAAATAATAATAATAATAATGATAATAATAATAATAATAACAACAAAAATAATAATAACAATAATAATAATAATGCCAATCATCATTTAGAGCAGTCCTTTTAGAATATTAGAACAAACTAACACATTTAACTATCTCGGATACCAAGTTACATACGAAGAGGAAAAATATTTTAGTCAAAAAATTATAAAATTTAATAGAGTTACAGGAATTATAAATAATATTTTCAAGCCAAACACAGTACAGCAACACACACGAACTAGAATTTATAAAACACTGGCCAGACCCGTATTATGTTACGGCAGTGAGGCTTGGACAATTCGCAGTATAGATGAACAAAGACTAACTGCGGCAGAAATGAAATTTATGAGACGTACTGCAGATTACTCAAGAACAGACCATAAAAGGAATTCTGAGATTCTCAAAGAATTACAAACAGAATCAGTCATGGAATATGTAAAAAAATATAGAAGCAACTGGAAATCTCACGTAAGAAGAATTAGCAGAACAATAATACCACGTCAAATCTTAAATTACGAGCCACCAGGCAAGAGATCTTTGAGCAGACCCTTCAAACGTTGAATTGAGACCGTAACAGACCACTAGGTCTATCACATGAAAGGAAAAAGAAGAAGATACTGACAATAAAAATGGAAGCTTCTTGTAAGAAAACCAGAGAGAAAACGCCCAGTTGGTAGACCACGAATGAGGTGCGAAAATAACATTAACCATGATTTGAAGAAGTAGATTTCATAGGAGATGTTTTGGAAAACATAGCTTAGGATGGGGATGTATGGAGAGCTTATGTACGCTCGACCATGAGCCTGTGGGTTCGATAGTGCCGGTGAGTTAGTTAGTTAATAATAATAAGAAACATTTAATTTATTTAAGTTTGGGTTTTGGAATTATTTACTGTAAAGAACAACATTTACGTAAGTTGCGATTTTTTTCGAGATTATTTTTTCCTTGTTTTGAATGTCAATGTAGTAGAGTGCGGTGCTTGCAGGATCACATGATGTCACAAGTTGGAATATCAGATGTGGTTTCAAACATCCATATTTACAATTTGTGTTAATTTCTTGAATGGACGGTAGAAAGCGCATATCGACAGATGAAGTATAACGATTGTTGAAGATGCGACAGGTAAATATCGGATATGCAGATCCGGTATCGAATCAATATTCAATAAAACATTCCGCAGTCACAAATTCAAATTACCCCACCACGTGCAAGAAATCTGTTCACTGAATCGTCTGCCAACTTCGTAGGTATTATAAAAAAAATCTCTATTTGTATTTTTATCATTTCTGCTACATTTTAAAAAAGCTTTACAGCCTTGGGTAAAATTTTATACTGCGAATATTTCCTGCCCACATATCTGTCTTGTTTGATTAAAACATGGGTTTGACAAAAAAAAAGTTTTACAAGGAAATATTACTGGTTATAAAAGTAGAAAATTACGTTATAGGCCTAATTGTTGAACAAAAATACTTTCAAAAACTGATAACCAACATCAGTACCGAACGAGATGATTCGCTAAAGACTCATATTCAGTAGATTACGGGTTCAAAATAATAAATATTTATGTAAAAAATTATTGGGTACCGTATTTTTCCTGCGTTCTTCGGTCGTATGTAGGCGGCTCCATGGCGCCCTGCACCTGTATTCAGATTTCGCGTCTTGGTATTCCATGTGGTTTGTGATGAACGAATAAGAAGCAGGTAATGTTTTTCTAGAGTTTTCTCTACTTGATTTCATTCTCTATCTTCCCACCATAACTTAAACACATGATCGAGAGAAAATTTCTCTATCTGTACCCCTCCATTGAACATCTCACTGTTCCTCGTCCTTCCTTATTTCAGTCACCTAACTTTGGAATCCCCTCCCCTCTTATATCAAAGATTGCCCAACTCAAAAACAGTGGAAAAAAGTTCACAAAATATTTCTTTAAACAATATAGTATATAACAATGTTTTTAGGTATATTTGTATTATACTTTTATATTTTACACTCTGTTTACCAAACCAATTATTTAATCAAATTATAGATTATTATTATTATTATTATTATTACTACTTCTACTACTACTACTACTATTATTATTATTATTCTTATTATCATCATCATCATCATCATCATCAATCACGGATTAAGCCCATGTGGCTTGTTCCGGTCTCATAGATTCTCATTCAAAAGTTGGATCCATCTCTTCTTCGGTCTACCAACATTCCTGCGTCCTTTTGGTTTGTATTTAAGTATAATTTTGGGAATGCGATCATCTTCCATTCTTTGAACATGTTCTTTCCATTTTTTCTAGATTATTTTATTCTATCTAAGAGTTGAAAGATATTTAGCTCATTTCTAATATCTTCACTTCTTCTCTTATCTAGAAGTTTGCAACCAGCCACACTTCTCAGAAATCTCATTTCAGCTGCTTCTATGATCTTCTCTTTTAGTTAAAACCCAAAATTCACTACCATACAATAGTAAGGGGACTGCCACTACTTTATAAAATTTTAGTTTTGTTTCTTTTCTTGTGCTTTTAAATATCCTTTTGATTGTTCCACATATATTATTAAATTTATTAAGTTTGTTAAATAGATCATTTTTAAAATAGGAGATTTCATAACCTAGTTATTTAAAATGGTTCACTTGTTCAATGGGTTTCCCCTCCAGAATTGTTTTATCTCTTACGTATCTGATCCCTTAAAAGCTAGGATTTTCGTTTTACTTATTGATATTTTGAAATTATATTTCTGTATAATGTTATTTAACTGAAAGAGCGATTTCTGTAGATCATCTTCTGAACTAGATATTAGAACTTGGTTGTCTGCAAAAAGTAAGGTATCTTATTTCTTATTTTGAAATGTGAGTCCAAATTTATCTGTCAATTATATATTATATCGTCAATAGAAATATTAAAAAGGGAGGATGAAAGTGGACATCTCTGTCTTACACCTCTATTTATTGTTCCTGTTATATTGTTTTTATTTTTGCCTCCAGTTTCTATTGTTATTTTCTACATATAGACTTTTTATTGCAGTTATTAGATGTTGAGGAACTTCTTTCTCTTTCATTATATTCCACAATTTATTTCTGTTAACTTTGTCAAATGCCTTTTCATTCTTTCAGGATGGTGTTTCCAATTTAGTTGGTACTGTTTAATATATTCCAAAATTGGCGTAATCTTCAATTCTTTTAAGATATCGGTGTTCCTTTTCCGATCCCATCTGGTGTAACCCGCTGTTCTGCGCATGAATCTCAATTCACAAGCCGTTATTCTGCTTTCATGTTGTCTTTTTAATGACCATGCTTCACTACCATAGGCCAACACTGGTTTAGCCAAAATGTTATATAAACGTAATCTGCTGTTTTTTTTTGGTACAAGGGATGGTTTCATAACTTGATTAATATAAAATTATTATTCTACCAGTTATATTATATGGATTCGAAACATGGACTCTTACTTTAAGGGAGGAAAGGAGATTGCAAGTATTTGAGAATAAAGTTCTTAGGAAAATTTTTGGACCAAAGAGAGATGAACAGACAGGTGAATGGAGAAGACTACATAACAGTGAACTACATGGTCTTTATAGGAAGCCAGATATAATAAGAACAGTAAGTCTCGTAGACTGTGATGGGCAGGGAATGTGGCACGAATGGAGAATGAAAGACGTGCATGGAAGCTTCTTGTAGGAAAACCAGAGGGAAAACGCCCAGCTGGTAGACCAAGAATGAGGTGGGAGAATAACATTAACTATGATTTGAGGGAAGTAGATTATACAAGGGAATGATTGGAAAACATTTGCTCAGGATAGGGATTTATGGAGAGAATATATCCGCGCGGCCATGAACCTACGGGTTCGATAGTGCCAGTGAGTTAGTTAAGTAACTAATATAGTATACTTACTGCTATTGTTGATGTGCATCGTAATTTGACATTCCCGCATACAATCTTAGTTGCTATGAAAACAAAAGAAATCTCAATACTTTAAAAATGAGCAAAAGCACTAGTGCTGTAAGTAAAAAAAAAATATTTTGGAATATTGATAGTGATACTGCAATTTGTATTAATTTCGGTATTAATTTCATATCTATCTAACTTTCTACGCCTCTTCTATTTCATCATCACTGCACACATCATCTAAAACTTTTTCCATAATCAGAAATAAATCCCAAATCAAATTAGTTTTACAGTTTTAACAAATATAAGATGGCGACATGACCAACAATATTTATTATTTAACCATATAGCCGAATCACCTTCTGAAATATAACATTTGTCTTCATTTATTTTTATAAAGTTATTAGCTAATATCTTAATTACTAAAATAAATACACATAGTGCAAAAAATAGTATGCAATATTCATGTGGTAAACACATAATGGAATCTTGGAAATTAAAAAAAAAAGAACTGTGCAAGCGCCTCATTTTTTTAAACTTTTCCTCGATCGTATCAAGTGTTTATCACACTCGTATCGCAGTATACTATTATTTGTTGGATGAATCAATTAGCAAAAAGAAAGGAGAACATTCACATAAAATATACTTTACCGAATCTGGATTATATAAAATCTATCTAAGATTACGAATATTTAACTCGAAATAGCAGTATCCCCTACATCCATAAGTGAATACACCACATTTTGCCATCCATTAAATCATAGTGTAGGTTCCAACTGGGCGAGAGAATATCATTGTAATTCTATTCCATTTATTCACACTTCTAACTCCAGATGTCTGTCAGTTTGATTTGATCGTTCATCTTGTAAACATAACACTATTCCTAGATCGAAGCTCAATGGAATTATTACGAATTGTTGGTTTTATTAAGTGTTGAAGGACCTTCGGGGCTTGGAATTTTGATAGCATGAGGTTCTAGCCGAGCGTTAGTATGTGGATGATTTAGTTATAAAGGCATACGGGTTTTCGAACATAAATAAATGGATTCTTAATTTTAACTATTTTATTTCTAGAGTATAATGATTACAATAACCCTAAGTATTCTAACCCTAAATAACTAATCTAAGCTTATATTAAGAAAACCTACATTCTAACGTTCTTGAGTTTCGAGAGAGGGAGATGGGGGTTTATAAATCTACCCTAATTTACATTTTAATAATTATCTAATAACTCTTACACTTTGAAATATAGTATTAAAATATTTAAACTACTTGATCCCCTTTCTAAATGTCCTAGGTAGCCTACATTATATTAAGAAAATGGTTTGCAGACTTATACCCATCAGAACACTGCTTCAACAGACACGAGTCCCATATTTTGCAAGGTTTATATACTAAGCTTCTCTCCTTCCAGCTATAACTAACTGCATGAAACATTCCTATAGTCTAAATGCAGAGATTTACAGTTAGCCTTGAAAACTTTGTTCCTGCCATAAGTCAAAATTTTGTCCTGAAATATAATATGTCTAATGCTTTATATTTCAACAACTGTTTTATTTGGAGTAATTAAAATAATCTATGTATTCGTAACAGGAATATTAAATATATCTTGTTATACCATTATTATTATTATTATTATTATTATTATTATTATTATTATTATTACTTACTTACTTACTTAATCTTCTCTATCTTTATTGTATATACTGCTAGTTGAAATCAGAGCTTCAAGCAAGTATTGAAAACATTTCTAAAATCTGTAAATTTGTATGGATAGTTTTATTTTATTTTTTTGGAATACCATAAGTTGTTAGATGAATTACAAATTATTGTATATGTATTTATAACTACTAAAGCTTTTAAAACATTATAGGCCCTGGGTTCATTCCCGGTCGAAAGAGGTTTCCTTGTACCTCTGAGTTTTTTAGGGTTTTTTTCTCACATATAAGACACATTTCGGGAAATTGTAAAGCTCAAATGGTCTTCGAACATTATCTGGCCACCATAATTAGCCATATCGTATTCGCCTTGTTTAGTGCGAAAAAAATAGGTGAATGGTGTATAGGCCTACTGTCTTAAATGTTCATGTTGTATCGATGGTGGCCATGGTGTTGATCTGATAATTCATCTTGTGCGGTCAGTAAATAAGTATCTATGTGATCCAAATTTACAAACCCTCTAAGGCCAAACTGGCATCGTCAGGAATTAAAAGTACCTACAAAGGGAGAGGTTAAACTAAGGTAAAGAGAGAGAGAGAGAGAAGGGGGAATTTGATTCTGTTTCTGAATTAATGCTTTGATCTGTTTGAATTTATACCAGAAACATCAAATTCTTTACTCGTGTAATGGAAAGGAAGCCAGCTTTCTGGGTTGTAATTGATTCATGCAAATAATTTAGCCAGATTCACGTTAAAAACAAAACAAATGATGTCCCTGTACAATGAATATTTAAAATAATAGCCTAGATACAAATGTACAGAACTTACCTTGTATCTGAAACATAAACCTCTATTAATCTTAATTACTCAGTTTGTAGATGTAACAAGCGACACGGGATAACATGGAACCTTACTTTATGTCTGTATTCGTACCCTCTCAACCCATGTCACATGACTGCTTTACTGATGTTTGTTATAACTTGCGAGGTAGTTTAGACCAATACCTTGTACAAACGTGTATTATATTATTCAACTACACTTTTATATAGTTTATAACACTTTTTTTTTTTTTTGCTTAACCTGCTTTTTATGTTTTGTAGTTTCATTATCAAATCAATAAATCACGTTCTAGGTTATTATTATTATTATTATTATTATTATGATTATGATTATTATTATCATCATCATCATCATCATCATCAATATTTAGGAATAAAATTAGACCATTTAGGCGATAACACAATGAAAATTAAAAAATAGAATCGCACACAAAAAAAAAGAAAATTACAAATATATCAAACCATATTTCAGAGCATTTTAACATATGGTGCTGAAGTTTAGTAAATTCCTACCAGGGAAATGAAAAGAATTCTAAGTACAGAAATGGATGTTTTAAGAACATCAGCTGGAAAATCTAGAATGGATAGAATACGAAATAAAGAAATAAGGGAAATTATGGGTTTACATAAGGATCCGGACATCATAAACATTACAGAAAAGAAAAAAATTACAGTGGTATGGCCATGCATGTCAAAAGAATGCTATAGCAAAGATAGCCTAAAATTGTTATGGAATGGATCCCAATGGAAAGGAGGAAGAGAGGAAGATCGAAGAAAACTTAGATAGAAGGGGTACAAGCGGCTATGAATATTAGAGGATTGGAGGAAGATCAATGGATGGACAGGGTGGAATGGCGTTTGGTTTCCGGAAGACGGCGGCAGCTGCCATGACACCGGATGCTGCTGCTGATGATGATTATTATTATTATTGCTGCCGATAGGGTTACCCATGCCGGACTGGTGGAAGGTGATAAGCCAGACGAAAAAATTACCTTGGTCGAAAGAGTGACGTAAAAATACATCCGTCAAGAAATGCGGACATGGGTTCAACTTGGGTAAAATTTTCCGGAGGTCAAATAGTCCTCCATTCGGTTCTCCGGGCGGGGACTACTTCAGGGAACCCATGCCAAAGACTTGCATGGAAGCTTCTTGTAGGAAAGCCAGAGGGAAAACGCCCAGTTGGTAGACCAAGAATGAGGTGGGAGTATCATACTAACTATGATTTGAGGGAAGTAGATTATACAGGGAATGATTGGAAAGCATTAGCTCAGGATAGGGATGTATGGAGAGCTTATATCCTTGCGGCCATGAACCTACGGGTTCGACAGTGCCAGTGAGTAAGTAAGAATTATTATTATTATTATTATTATTATTATTATTATTATTATTATTATTATTATTCCAACCCGGCCGGGTCGATGGATTTTTTTAGGACGGAAAAATCCAAGGAGCAAGTCCTCCAGGAGAGACTTTTAATCCGTGGGTCCCGAGTCTGAAGATTTTCAGGCTCGTAAAAGATCCTTAAGCCTGAATGATAATGCCTCTAAGCAAAATTTACCGAATTTTTCCGTCTTAGTACTACCTTGGTTTCCCTAGATGTCAGTATGAGGCGGAACGCTGACCACGGACCACTGAAATAACATCTATACGAAAATAAGTGTAACTAAATGATTATGGTTCAAATTCTTCCCTGTAGGGGGAGAGTGCCTAAATCTCTGTTAAGGGAAACATGGGCTTACAAAATTACAAGACAAGATTATTATTGTTAGTATTATTATTATATATTATTATTATTATTATTATTATTATTATTATTATTATTATTATTATTATTAATCACAATATAACATTTGATTGAAGTTTTATCTCTTTATTATTATTATTGTACAGTTGATACAATGCATATATCTTTGTTTTTATGTATGAGGTTTTGCTGTGTTTATGAAGTTCTAGCCCCAGAAAAAGGATACCTTTTGACTGGGTAATTCATTTATTATTTTATTTAACGAGTGTCTTTAACAACTAAGGTTATTAGTGTCAGAATTAAAATCTGAATGTGACAAAATTTCTTCATAGAATCTTATTTTCAGACCTCAGGTTTGTTTACGTGCTGTAAATATAAAATGGTACCCCTTGGTACCAACATATAGAATGTTTACGCTCTAAAAAAATGCATCGACTCCAGTCGCGAAACTTGGAACCGAGAGCGACCTTGGTAACCACTAGTTTCAGAACAGAGGGTTGCAGGTTTTTAAATTCTCGTTTGATAGGCGCTGCCCGTAACTCGAAGTCTTGGAAGGAACAAGATGGTTATTGTGAAATAGATGGCTCACATCAATATGTACTCAAAATTATTATAATAAGGCTAGATATTTTATATGTAATTTGTGCCTCGAATTAATTACAGCCATGCACACGAGAAAACGCTAGGATATTTTCTTGACATGGATTCTAATCCTGCGTGAGTGCAAATACCTTTCCACAGCGGTTGATCATTACTGTTTTATCCACACTATTAATAGAGGTAGCTTCCTGCCTTGTCACGCAGCGGGGCCCCTCGTTCGACTCGCGGTCGGGACAAGTTTTCTGAGTTTTTTTTTCGAGATTTTTGCTCACCTGTAAGACAAATGTCTGAAAACGTTTATACAGAATGGTGAAATTATAAAATTCGTACCTCATAAACTAACTAACTAACTAACTCACTGGCACTATCGAACCCGAAGGTTCAAGGCCGCGCGGACATAAGCTCTCCATACATCCCTATCCTGAGCTAATGCTTTCCAATCATTCCCTGTATAATCTACTTCCCTCAAATCATAGTTAATGTTGTTCTCCCACCTCATTCTTGGTCTACCAACTGGGCGTTTTCCCTCTGGCTTTCCTACAAGAAGCTTCCATGCACGTCTTTCATTCCCCATACGCGCAACATGTCCTGCCCATCGCAGTCTACGAGACTTAACTGTTCTTATTATATCTGGCTTCCTATAAAGACCATGTAGTTCATTGTTATGTAGTCTTCTCCATTAACCTGTCTGTTCATCTCTCTTTGGTCCAAAAATTTTCCTAAGAACTTTATTCTCAAATACTCGTAATCTCCTTTCCTCCCTTAAAGTAAGGGTCCAGGTTTCTCATCCATATTAAAACTAATACGAATTTTAAAAGTATAGAATGGTGAATTTATTAAGATTTTCAAATAAGTAAAATTTATTTATCCTCATGTGCTATGTGCTATTTAATATTTCAGATTTAGTAATTGTTTCTATAGTTATTTTTGTTTTTTAAGGTTAATGTATAAACATGCCAGTAAATTATGTATATATATATATATATATATATATATATATATATAGCCTATTTCATTTCTGGTGTTCTCTCCTGGCATTGGCGTAATTGTAATCCGCTTCTGAGGTTGGGGCGCCTGGAAGGCGGGGTTACGCTGCTCCGATGATATAACGGGTGATGATGATAGTGTTGCGCCATGAGAGTCCTTAATCCTAAGCTCAATTTAAGACGAATATGAATGATTATGATTGCGATGGCCATATGATGTTCGGGGACCGTTTTTGGCCTTACAGTTTTACTGACATTTGTCTTATATGTCAGGAAAAACTCCGATAAAAAACCAAGAAACCGCCCTGACCGGGGATTAAACCCGGGGGCGCTGCGTGACAAGGCAGCACGCAACCTCGAGACCACAGCGGTTCGTTTGTATTGATTTTAACTTGTACTAATACATTTTCCGATCGGATTGAGGGTCTTTCCACTCTTCAGCGGTTGCCCTTTTACCAGCCGGCTGCTGGCCCTTCACATCCACAAGTGTAAATCACAGAGGTAGATGATCAACAGCCAGTTGTAGGGGTGACATGTGGTTAGCATGTCGAGTCCCCCAGCCGTTATAGCTGGTTCCTCAACCAGGAGCCGCTACTTATTGTAGCTACCCAATTGCTTCACGATGCTGGGTGGGCACCGGTCCCATACTGGCCGAAATACCACGAGAAAATGTCTTCCCCCCATGGAGACTCGAACCAGCGCAAGTCCCGTAGGTCTGCGCCAAGGCTTCCTACCTTAACCGCTCGACTACGGCGCGGGACACTAATACATTTTACGAACGTTTATTCATCATAATATGCATGCCAATAAAGGAAAAACACAGCGGTTAAAATAATTAAAAAGTAAAATTTTTCATGCACATGAAAATTAATACTCAGTTCACCAAGATCATCCAAACGAAAGGGAAAATTCATGTATGTAAAAGTTATGAAACTTCATTACTATTTTTTATTCGCTGTTTTCATTAATTAGCACTGATTTAAAAAATAATAATTTATTGTAAATTAATCTAAACTTCATTTACTGTAAACTGTTACTAATTACATATTGTTCTTTCATTAATTAATACAAAACAACTACGTGTAACACTTCATATCTCCTACTGGGATCTCAGGTTCGAATCCTGGTGGTTCTCGAGAGGTATTGGTGATGGGCCGCACCGGGAATTTCGGGTTTTTTTTCAGGGTACTCCCGTTTCCCAATTTCATTCTACTAATACTTCCCATCATGTCATTTCATCTCCATACTTCTAAAATCAATTCTACAACACCGTTGAGGTTAAAATTGTGTTAACATTTTAAAATTCGTATCTGATAAAACAGTCGTCCTCAACTATGCTAACTTCTGTTATAAAACATCCTCACATTATTAAAATCTAGGCATTTCAAAGAGCTTGCTTCACCTTCGGGATTTCTTGTGGTACTAGAGCGCCTAGACTTTAATAGTGTGATGACATTTTATAACGTAAATTAGTATAGTTGAAGACGACTGTTAAGAACAGTTAAGTCTCGTAGTCTGCGTTGGGCAGGACATTTTGCGCGTATGGGGAATTAAAGACGTGCATGGAAGCTTCTTGTAGGAAAACCAGACGGAAAACGACCAGTTGGTAGACCAAGAATGAGGTGGGAGAATAACATTAACTATGATTTGAGAGAACAAGATTATACAGGGAATGGTTGGAAAGCATTAGCTCAGGATAGGGATGTACGGAGAGCTTATGTCCGCGCGGCCATGAACCTAGGGGTTCGATAGTGCCAGTGAGTAAGTTAGTAAGAGGACGACTGTTTTAACAGGTACGAATTTTAACACAATTTCATCTCCATTCATTCACTCATTTACTCATTCCGTTTTAACAGGTACGAATTTTAACACAATTTCATCTCCAGTCATTCACTCATTTACTCATTTCGTATTACCTTCCACCTCATCTCATGTTAGGTAAAACAGTCTGTTTAGCAACCAACAGTTGTTTATAATATGTACATGGTAATATAATAGGGACACCCCTAGTGTATTTCATTCATTTTATAAGGCAAAAAGTAAAATGTATTTTTTTTCAACTTTGCTTATGCCCCGAGTCTCAGTGATGAAAATATATATATATATATATATATATATATATATAGCCATATTTCAAAATATTGGATACGTTTTAGAGTTTACCGCACTTTCATCAGTTTTGTAAATGTACTTTTATTTTTAAATATTGAAAACACCCTAACAGTAATGCACAGAGAAAATAATCCAGCGGAGATAAATGTACTCGAAGAGAAGGGAATCATGAAAGCAGCTCATAACGACAGCCTGATAAACGAAAACGAACCCAATACATGCAACCCCCTCTACCAGATCTTCAGTGAAACACCAGTTTTGAATCCTGCCGATGATGGGACAAGTCCCGAAAGCGCTACAGTTAAATGATAATTAAGTTGAGGAGACGGACTTTTCAGGTGAATATTCTATAAGTTTATATTAATTTTGTAAATGTAGGTAAAAAATACAATTTTTCATAGTTCATTACTTTTATTGAAAAAAAATAAATATCACAACTTAAAATACCATTAAAACTAGACTCTAAGAGTAATAGGCAATATCATAGCAAAACACGTGCTATATTATCAACTATGAAGGATGCAATCCCCTTTGTTCGCTTGGTGACGACTTTTCTTTGATGATCGACTACGCTCAACATAATTTTTTTTCTGTTCGTCCCTTATTGATTCATTAAACTTATTTATCGTAAGTAATTCCACGAGTGATTTCCAATTTATTCACAAATCATTATTTAACTATAGTTACTTTAAAATAGTTATATATTTAATTTAAACGGTGATGTTTGAAACAAATGAGAAGCGATTGTTATGCTTCATTTGTTCATCACTGCAACCAGATCATATTATTTAATGCCAAAGGATCGCAATATTGTAAGACATTTATAACCAACATTAGAAGTTATTAATTAATTTCTGATGTCCTATGATGTAAATATGTAAATTATATTTTTCTGGAACGTAAATTCCTGGGAAATAATACGTTTAAGAAAATGCAAACAGTGGTTTCTTTTCTTTTGTGGTATAATCAATTACTACAAATGCTTTTATATTATATCCCGCAAGAACTATTTGTTTCACTATGTTAAAAGGAGGAGCTTGATTTTAAAGTGTGCAAACCTATACTAATAAAATCGAGGTGATAAACAACTGTGATTGGTTGTAAGTAAAAAATCATTAAATTATGATTGGTCATCGATTCCCATTTGGGGCATGAGTTAAATAGTTGAACCGAAAGTACCTTTTTGCGGTTCAGTTATTCATCTTTGTGCTCCTCCAGAACATTTATGAAGCCTGCCAATGTCCCTTGTTCCGTGTGGCTACCCCTTCCCTTTTACCCTTTCCTCCGCGCATCTTTATAGCGTACATCCCCTCTACTCGCGAACCTTTTATATGCTTGGTAATCTCAACGAACCTTATCATTCGATCGGCCTAGCAAGTGGCGTTAGGTTGTGTAGAAGTGGATTCAGTATCCGAATCCAGCTTAAGTACACCATGCATCGGCGAAGTTAACATGGTGATTTATAAGATAACAAGTGGATTGTGACCGAGGAATGGTCGGATTTGAGTTAGTCCAATCAAGCATGGAAAAAGGAATTCCAATGGAGTTTGGACATGTATGAGTGTGACAGTTTGTATGGTATGTTATTTATTCAGTTATACTTTGTTATTATCTATGTCTGATCGATTGATCGAAGATCAATCTTTTGTTACTCATTTATTACTTTGTTTTTACAATCAACACTTGTTTTTCATTAAAAGCTTAACTTTTATATTACGCCCCTTGTTGTTATTTAAGAGTAATCATTGTTCTCTATCCTGTAACGAAGTTATTTCATTCTATGCAATTTATAATCAGTATTTATATTTATATGCACGTTCAACTGGAAAAGAAAGATGAATTGTTAGCCGCCTTCTATGGGCCCGAGGCAGGCTGTTTTCTCATTAATAACTTCTTTAGATATCAGGAACACGTTACTAAGTACAGCATAGTCATAACCCAACGATCCCGGAAGGTAGCAGTAGCAGTGAAGGTGGTTCATTCGCCACATATTGTTAAGTCAGAGTGGAGGTATAAATTATGATTGGTCATTGATTCCCATTTTGGGGCATGAGTTAAATAGTCAGAGCAATTCCTCGTTCTGCGGTATCATTTACCAACTTAAGACCATTCACATGACTTCTTAGAGAATATATTCAGTATTCTGTCCCGTCGTGGATCCCAAATAATTCAAAGAACGCCTTTTTTTATTAGTAATGAAATGACTCAGGTCTTTTCCTTCAAAATAAGGTTTTTGCCCTCTAATTATTTACTTTCCTTTTTCTTTGCAGGTTTGGTTTCTAAATGTTTAGTTATATTTTCTTTAACAGCCTGAGTAATACGTTTGTCAAAAAAAAAAAAAAAAAACTAACCATACGTTTATTGACATATACCAAAGGTGTCTTTTAGCAACTCCGAGAGAGCTTTTTTATGTCTGTATCTGGGCTAGAGCTTCGAAGATATAACATATTCAAATCATTATTTGAAGTGTATCGATTTACAATTGCCTTTTGCCAAAAGCTAACATATTTGAGGCTAACAAAATGTGTAACCCCTTTTATTCCTTTCAGTTCTCGTCGAGGAATACAATTGTTTAGTGAAGAGGACAATTTTCAATCCACCTTGTTTGAGGCAGAGCCCCTGGAATCCTGAAATTGAAATAACGTTTAGATCAACCTCCTATGTACAGTATTGAGAGTTTCAATAACTTTTTGTAGTCTTCTCTTGGATGACTTCCGTCTTTTGGGGCATTTTCGATGTAGGTATCCATTTTCGCTCGTTTTTATTCTAGGAAACCTTGAACGGGACTATATTCATCCAGCATTGTTGTATTTGACTTCTTATAAACAGACTCCCACACACTATGAAACTTCAGAAAAATCTTTATGCGAGGACCAATTGATGGTATACCACAACACTCCTTCAAATATTAGTTCGTGGGTGTGATGACGGCAAGCCAACCATAACAATGTCCGTCCGAATTCCATAAGAAGCCCATTAGTGCAAATCATTTAAAAATTTTAATACTTCAATAGTATAAATTTCACTAGTTGAGAAAAAAGTGATCAAAGTGTGCAACCCCTAAATATTACCCAATCTTCTTGAAATGTGGCATGTATATCTTTTACATCACTGAACTTCGGGTGTAAACAAAATCATAAAATATCCAAGCACACACTCATTTACTTCCCACAGGTACGAATCTGCTGTAAACCTAGGGTAGAATATGGCTAAATGGAGGGTTGTAGCCTCTCCTCCAGGCATTAAGCCCAGCCCAAATAAATGACAGAGTGAATCATGTGTAAATACTTGATGTGAGTCGAACTAGGAACACCATAACAGACTACATATCACTCGAGTATATTTCATTTCATTCATTCCATAAAGTAAAAGTGGTAATTTAATGAACCAAAAATAAGTTTCGTGTATTAGCATATTAAAAATCCCGAACCAATATTTACTATTCTAATATATTCTAACACTTCACATAGTGCATGTAGTGAGCTACAACGCCATTTTAACGTTAATTTTTTTTAATCATCATTATAGACGATTCAAAATCACATCTTTTGATAATTTTGCGTGACCGTTAGTCAGCGTATTTATATTGTGTATTTGTTATGATTATTTAAACCAAGTGAATATGATATTAATGATTAGATGACCACATGTTGTTCATTTGTCTTACAGGTGAGAAAGGAAGCCTGAAAAAATCTAACCGAGGAAACTTGTTCCGACAGATGATCAAACGGATCCCACTGATTCAGAGGCAACTGAAAATATTTACTGCGTCATTAATAGTCATAAACTCAAACTCACTGGCACTATCGAACCCATAGGTTTATGGCCGCGCGGACATAAGCTCTCCATACATCTCTATCCTGAGCTAATATTTTCCAATCATTCCCTGCATAAACTACTTTCCTCAAATCATAGTTAATGTTATTCTCCCACATAATTCTTGGTCTGCCAAATGGGCGTTTTTCCACTGGTTTTCCTACAAGAAGCTTCCTTGAATGTCTTTCATTCCCCATTCGTGCCACATGTCCTGCCCATCGCAGTCTACGAGACATAACTGTTATTATATCTGGCTTCCTAAAAATACCATGTAGTTCATTGTTAAATCTGTTTTCTCCATTCACATGTCTGTTCATCTCTCTTTGGTCCAAAAATGTTCCTAATACTCAGGAGATTGTTAATTAAAATCAGTTTAGTGACATCATTTGAGAACCGTTTGGATGTCCAAAATGATACTAAATCATATCTTAAGAAAGAAAAAATAGCCATTAATGGAGTTACAGTAAATCAATGTATATAAAATTTCCTATTGAAACGTTTACTTGTGTTATCTTTCGTTTCACCCTCCGTAGGATACGTTGCATCAATAATTTCTCTGTATGTTGTTCCTCTCTTAGTGTCCAGTATTTCTTTATTCTTTCTGGTCTTATTTTCCTCTCTTCTTCCAATATAATAGATTTGGATTTATATGTAGGTTTAACTTGGGATCTTATGTTTTCATCTTGAATAATGAATTTAGCTGTTCGATCAATTAGTGGATTTTCTGTAATTTTTAATTCTACTAGGTCTTTTTTCAGTTTCTTTAAACCAGTTGGGTTTTGTTTTGCGGTTACGGAAAAACCCAATGATTTGTTTCGTTAATCTGTTATTGTTCATTCTGAGAATGATAACCGTAAAAATGTTATGCTTCTTTATCACATAGTATCTCAAAGATTTTAATTTTTTTTGTAGAGAGTTTCATACTTGATGTACATTTTCCTATTATCTCGAAATTTTGATCCTATGATTTTCCTCATTTTACCTCAAGTTTCTCCATTTGGTCTTTGAAATTCATTGTTAATGTTCCTGCTGCATACAGTGCTTCTGGCTTGATCGCTGTCTTGTAACGTGTAATTTTAGATCCCCATGAAAGGGATTTTTTGTTGTATACCGGTATATATCTTTTGTTATTTGAAAGCCACTTCTAGCTTACTTTTTCTGGATTCCATTGCTTTGCATTCCTCAGCTTACCAACTAATCTATTCTCCGAGATATTTCGATTCTTTGGCTATTTTAATCTTTTGTTCTTCAAATTTGAGGTGTTTATGTGGTTGTTTAGTATTTGTCATGATCTTAGCTTTTTCCAAGGAAATGTAAAGACCTATTTTAGCTGCTTGTTTCACTAGTGGAGTGGATGGATAGAGACGAGTGGAGAAGAAAAATAAAACTTCGGGCACAGAAAGATGTGTAAACATTAAAATTCTGTATATAAATAAAAATATTATATTATTATTATTATTATTATTATTATTATTATTGATGTTACTAACAACATTGATATCATGTAGGTATACGCTGTTGTTGACGATATACCGGCACTAGTATGCAAGTAGAGTAATGAACAGAACGTGACCGCAGAATTAAAGCTCCAATCTGGATGAGTTATTAAAAATTAATATTCGCTCTCATCCCGCAACCCCAGAAATCATCCAATATAATTTTTAATTAAAGTACTTCCATTTGCAGGTGGAGAACATTCTCCATTTGCTGAATACACGTCAAATTTCAGCACTAGATAAGGCGGTGTTATGATATGTTCAAAACAAAAAAAAATACGTTTTCTTATTATTTACATACCTCGGTCTTGGTGGACTAGTAGCTGCCAGGTTCGATTCTAGCATCGCGGTTGCTAGGTTCAAAGAGCTAAAATTCCTGAATAAATGGTCCTTCAGATGGGAACTAAAGCTATTGTCCCTTGTCGGGATGCAAAAGAATTCGAAGGCTGAAAAACGAAACCTTCTTTCTTCTTCTTCTTCTTCTTCTTCTTCCTTTTCAGGATTAGGTTAATGCAACCTGTTCCTGTCTCAAGTTTATCGTTCCCTTGGCCGACCCAAAAATCTTTTTCCATGTGGTTTGTAGGTGTTGATCTTTTTGGGTAATATTGTATTGTTCATTTTGTCTAAATGTTCTTTCCGTTGGTATCTGTGCTCTTCTAGTTTATCGACTATTGAAAATATCTCCAGTTCATTTCTTATTGATTCATTGTGTAATCTACCCATGCGTGTACATCCTTTTACGGATCTTAAAAATTTCATTTCAGTGGCTTGAATGTGTGAGATATCTTTTTTTTGTAAGTACCCAAGATTCAGATCCAAATAAAATAACAGGAACAGTCATCCCATTCAATGAAATACGAAACCCTTGAGCAAAATATGTCAACTCTTTCACTCCCAGATTTCAATGTTACAGAATATCTTTAAACGAATAACATTTTTAACTAAGTAATAAATACACTAATATTCCATATTCTTAAGAATGTCTCTAACTTCAAAATAAAATAATAGGAACTAGGATGTGTATACTGAAACTAACCTTAAATGTATTTAATTAAATAAAAATAAAACTTGAAGATATATATGAGTTTCATATTTATTACAATATAAATTTGTTACAGCGGTTTCGATACTTTGTACCTTCTTCAGACATGATTACAAATGAATGAAATTTGTTAATATAATAACAAAATTATATGATATAATAACATATTTGTTATTATATTAACAAATTCATTCATTTCTAATCATGCCTGAAGAAGGCACAGAGTACCGAAACAGCTGTAACAAATTTATATTGTAATAAATATGAAACTCATATATAACTTCAAGTTTTATTTTTATTTAATTAAATAGATATGGATTTTCATCAAGTAAACACCAAATCTATTCATTATTTAACTTTAGTCCACCGCTGTTGTCTCGAGATAGCGTGCTGCCTTGTCACGCAGCGGGCCCGGTTCGATCCCCGGTCGGGGCAGTTTTTCTGGGTGAGGTTTTTATCGGGTTTTTTTCTCACCTGTAAGACAAATGTCAGGAAAACGTTAAGGTCCAAACGGTCCCCGAAATCATATGGCCATCATCATCCTTATCATTATCATCATCACCATCATTCTTCACTGGTGTGGAAAGCAACGGGAAGCTTTCACACCTATAATTCCCTAGTAAAGCTGCAAACATAGCATGGAAATGCTATGATTGCAGTGAAGGACCTGCCTTCGGACAGAATTACTATGGATGGATGGATTTAACTTTAATGATTGTTTAAATGGTAAATTACGATATTTTACTATTCAAACTAATTTATTACTATACTACTTTTAAATATTTTAAAACTAAATATTGGGTGGTTAGTGGTTATACATAGTAAATATTGGAAGTATTTATAATAGTTTACAATAAAATTGTTCCAAAGAGTGACGGAGAGACAGGCAAGTGTAGAAAAATACACAACAGTAATATACATTATGTTATGGGAAAAAATGTATTAAGACTCGTGGAACGTGATGGGCAGGACACGTGGAACGAATGGGAAATTAACGGGATTATGGAAACTTCTTGTAGGAAAATCAGAAAGGAAAATCATAGTAAGTAAGGCAAGATAGAAAAGTGAGAATTACATTAACCGTGATTGCAGGGAGATGAATGATACAGAATCATTTGCAAAATATTAGCCCAGGATAGTTACGTATGCAGTGTTACGTCAACTTGGCCAAGACCGCCTAGGTTCGAAGGTACCAGAGAATTAATTACTACTATGTTATTTTTTTGGCCAAGAATACATAAAAGGTCATTAAAATTTACGTTCTACTAAATAACATTTATAAAATTATATACTTATACGGCGCAAACGAAGTGATATAGGCCTACTCAGCAAATCGATTTTGCTGATTTGTAAAATGCATATTTTTTGTTAATTAAAATATATATGTCCAGTTACATTACAATAACTTAGAAGAGTATAGGATGGATAATGAGTCCGGAACAGGCCACTAGGCCTTTATTCTTGACTGTTCGATGACAATGAGTGTATAGTATAGACCTACGTATATATATATATATATATATATATATATACACACTTGTTTCCAAAAGTTAAGGATAATTAGTTCATTTGCCGACTTATTATAAAGCATTTGTCAGAATAATACAAAATTTGGTAAGGGTATGTCACAGATAATTAGAAACATGGCACGAAAGAAACAATGGCATGAATACGTCATTCACTTGTCATTTTCACAACAAACGAAAACTGCATTTCAGAATTCGAACATAAAAGTTGAACAACAATGGTTCAAATGATTAGTATGGGGTGTGATTACCCCTGACAGCTACACAAGACTCACATCGACGTGGCATGTTAGTGATGAGGTTGTTCAGGGAGTTCGATGCTCAGCAAATTCCACTCCTCATGAAGAGCAATGTGAAGGTCTTGAAGTGTCCTCGGAGGCGGCTGACGAGATGCAATTTGTCTCCCTATGGCATCCCATGCATGCTCTATAGGATTCATATCCGGAGACCTCGCTGGCCACTACCATACGCTGGATATCTTCCTCCTGAAGAAACTCATCCACCAGTTGTGACCTGTGAGGTCGGGCATTGTCATCCATGAATATGAATTCTGGACCCACAGCTCCCATGAAAAGTCTTACATGAGGTTCCAGGATCTCTTCTCTATACCGCTGAGCACATTAACAGTGCCACCTGCGAAGATGTGAAGCTCTGTGCGTGCATTCATCATTATACCTCCCCATACCAGGAGACCACCGCCACCAAATGGATGTCTTTCCATGATGTTCATGGGGTTGTAACGAGTTCTGCCTCCCTCCAGATAGTCACGCGATGCGAATCACAGTTCAAGCTGAATCTGGACTCGTCTGTAAATAGCACGCTGCTCCACTGATTTAGAGTTCAGTCGCCGATGTTCCTGACTCCACCGTAAACGTGCTCTCTTGTTATCAAGGGTGAGTGGGACGCACACTACAGGCCGTCTATCATACAGACCAGCAGCTCTGAGTTTTCTATAGACAGTTTGTCTGGATACTCTGATACCTGAGGCGGCCGCAAGTTCTGGCCAACTCAGTTGTCTGGCAGACATTGTTCGGTTTTCTTCTTGCAGTTAACGCAAGATATCGATCCTGCTGAGGATTTGTAACTCTTGGACGACCTCCCACTGGTCTTCGCCTAACGTCTCCGGTCTCTTGGAACCGTCGCCATAACCTAGATATAACATTTTGTGGCACATTAAGTGCTATGGAGACCTCAGTTTGTGTCTGTCCTGTTTCTAGCCGCCCAATAATTCTACCCCGAAGCAAGAGGGTCCAGATGTTGTCTTTGTTGCCATTTTACTGCAATCTGTTCTTACACTACATCTGATTATATCATAACTCTCTTTAAAAATGAAGATTTATGGAACACGGGCTTAAATGACAACAATGCAATTTTCATTTATAATTGCTATTAATTTTTTCATTGTTGAAGAGAGATTATAATTTAGTATGTAAACTAAACTAAATGTACTGAGATGAGACGTTTTGATAAATAATTTTTACTCCTTGCTCCTGTTTAAGCAATTTTGATTTTCCGTTTTACAAATTATCCTAAACTTTTTTGACACCAGTGTATATTATAATATATTATTTATATATATATATATATATTTATATATATATTTAACTAACTACCTCCCTACCCCGACTCACTGGCACTATTGTGACCCGTAGGTTCATGGCCGCGCGGAAATCAGCTCTCCATACATCCCTATTCTGAGCTAATGTTTTCCAATCATTCCCTGTAAAATCTACTTCCCTCAAATCAAATTTAATATTATTATCCCATCTCTTTCTTGGTCTACCAACTCGGCGTTTTCCCTTTGGTATCCCACAGAAGCTTCCATGCCCGTCTTTCATTCCTCATTCGTGCAACATGTCCTGTCCATGGCAGTCTATGAGACTTAACTGTTATCATTATATCTGGCTTCCCATAAAGCCCATATGTTCATTGTTATGAAGTCTTCTACATTCACCTGTTTGTTCATCTCTCTTTGGTCCAAACATTTTCCTAAGAATTTTATTCTCAAATACTCGTAATCTCATTTTCTCCCTTAAAGTAAGAGTCCATGTTTCGCATCCGTATAATATAACTGGTAGAATAACAGTTTTATATGTATTTAACATATTTATTTTTTTAATAATCTTATTATAACTTGTATACTGTAAAATAATTTGAAATTTGAGCTCTGTATTTATGTGCTGATTAAGTGGAATTCTGTAGAAAAAAAAAATAATAATAATAATATACACACATAGAAATGTGTGTATAATGGAAATGTACAGTTGATGATACATGATGGAAAATTTGAAGAAAAGGATGAATTCAAATATTATCTAAGAACAATAATTACAAACAGGAACGAGGTGTAATAATAAATTAAACATAGTCTCAATTCTGGAAATGCATGAAAACTTCTGGTAGAACAATCAGGAAGAAAGTATCCAGTAGATAGGTCAAGAATGAGGTGGGAGAATAACAATCGTTATTTGAGGGAGGTAAATTATAAAGGGGATAATTTTGAAGACGTTGGCTCAAGATAAGCACGTCCGGAGACCTATGTCTGCACGGCCCTGAACCTACGTATTCGATAATGCCATGTAGTTATGTATTATTATTATTATTATTATTATTACTACTATTATTATTATTATTACTATTATTATTATTATTACTATTATTATTATTATTATTATTACTATTATTAGTATCATTATCATCATTATCATCATTATTATCATTATTATCATTATTATCATTATAATTATTATAATTATTATCATTATCATTATCATCATTATCATCATTATCATTATCATCATCATCATCATCATCATCATCATCATTACTTACTTACTCACTTGGCACTATCGAACCCGTAGGTTCATGGCCGCACGGACATAAGCTCTCCATACATCCCTATCCTGAGCCAATGCTTTCCAATCATTCCCTGTATAATCTACTTCCCTCAAATCATAGTTAATGTTGTTCTCCCACCTCATTCTTGGTCTACCAACTGGGCGTTTTCCTTCTGGCTTTCCTACAAGAAGTTTCCATGCACGTCTTTCATTCCCCATACGCGCAACATGTCCTGCCCATCGCAGTCTACGGGACTTAACTGTTCTATTATATCTGGCTTCCTATAAAGACCATGTAGTTCATTGTTATGTAGTCTTCTCCATTCACCTGTCTGTTCATCTCTCTTTGGTCCAAAAATTTTCCTAAGAACTTTATTCTCAAATACTCGTAATCTCCTTTCCTCCCTTAAAGTAAGAGTCCATGTTTCGCACCCATATAATATAACTGGTAGAATAATTGTTTTATATATTTTCAGTTTAACGTTTTTTGAAAGGAGTTGGGACATCAAGAGCCTCTGCAATGCATAATAGCATGCATTTCCAGAATTGAGCCTATGTTTAATTTCTTTGTGCATCTCATTCCTATTTGTGATTATTGTTCCTAGGTATTTGAATTCAGCCAATTCCTCAAAATTTCCCTCATTTGTCATTAGCTGTCCATTTCCATTATATAATGTATTTCTACGTGTGACCATATATTTAGTTTTACTGATATTTACTTCCAGTCCTAATTTCTTAGTGTTACTCAATAGTGTGTGCGTGTTGGCCTTTAGTATCTCCTCGCTATCGGCCAGTAGTACTACATCATCAGCATAAACTAACAGCTTATTAATACCATTCAGTTGTAAGCCTTCCTCATTCTCTAAAGATTTAATGGCATGCTCTAGTACAAAATTAAATAGTAGAGGAGATAGTGCATCTCCTTGCTTCAACCCATTCTGGATTTCAAAAGTGTGTCTGAAAACTGTTTGCCTACACGCACCCTACTCGTTGAGCCATTTAGACACATTCGTATAAGTCTAACTAACTTTTTAGGAATTCCGAACTCCAGTAGGATACTATATAACTTCTCCCTCTTAATTGAATCATATGCTTTTTCGAAGTCTACATATAGTTGATGTACAGTACCATTATATTCCCATTTCTTTTCTAAAATCTGTCTTATACTAAAAATCTGATCTGTTGTAGACCTGTTTCTTCTAAATGCACATTGATGATCTCCTAGAATGTCATCAATATAGGGAGTAAGTCTGCTTACTAATATATTTGTTAGAATTTTGTACGAAGTTGAAAGTAATGAGATGCCCCTATAGTTGTTGCAATCAGTTTTATCTCCTTTCTTATAATTGGTACGATAATTGATTCCTTCCATTCATCTGGAAGAGCTTATTTTTCCCAAATCATAGTAAGCAACCAGCGTATCTTGTCCATCAATTTGTTTCTCCCCTGATTTTATATCAGTTTCTGCTGGGATCTCATCTGAACCTGATGCTTTATACATCTTCAATTTTTCAATTGCCATTTCAACCTCTAATGCACTTGGCTCTGCGACTAGCATTTCTGCTGTCTGTAACTTGTCCTCCTCAATGTCCTGTTCTGTATGTACATTTAATAGCTGATTAAAATAACTTTTCCATCTATTTAATATACTCTTGGAATCTGCAATCATATCCCCATTTTCATTCCGATTATGTTTGTTCTAGCCTGAAACCCTTTCTTCTCTATACTAATTCCCTGATATAATTCTCTAATGTTCCTATTTTTTGCATTCATTTCAAGATCATTAATCTTCTCTCTCAAATATTCCCTCTTCTTACTCTTTAGTAATTTGGTTGTTTCCTGCTAACACTACCCAATTGGCTCTAAATTTACCTCATTTGGCTCGTGTAAACCATTTCATTTTTGCTAGCTTTCTTTTCTTTACGATGTCGGCACATTCCTCATCAAACCATTTCTTTGTTTTGCCTCTTTTTTAAACAACCAATGCTTTCTGATGCTGACAATTTAATAGTATCTCTTATAGCCTCCCATTCTTTATTTATATCATCTTTCTTCTCTTCGTTTGGCCACATTGTCATCTGAAGATTCCAGTACTTCAAATCTATTAGCAATTTTGATTTGGTATTCTTGCCGCATTTCATCATTTTCAAGTTTTTTAATTCATATTTTACGGAATCATCTTTAGCGTTTGTTCCTCTCATAAGCGATAGCCGTTGTCTGATTTCACTCTGACCAGATGATGATCCGAATTGCAGTCTGTCCCTCTAACTGATTTAACATCGATGATGCTAGTGTGCCAGCGTTTATCCACTAATACATGATCTATCTGGTTCCGAGTTTCTCCATCTGGGACGTCCAGGTGTATTTATGAATATCCTTATGCTGAAATGTTGTGCTCTTAACAATCAGATTCTTTGATGTGGCAAATGTGACTAATCTAACCCCGTTGTCGTTACTATCTTCATGAAGACTGAATTTGCCTATTGTTGTTTGAATATATCTTCCCGCCCCACTTTTGCATTAAAATCTCCTAAGACAATTTTCATATGATATCGTGAAAGGCTATCAAATAAGCATTCTAATTCGTCATAGAACTCATCCTTGATCTTGTCATCTTTATCTTCTGTGGGGGCATGTACATTTACAATTATAAAATCATGTCGTTTACCCTTTAGAATTATATATGATATCCTATCACACTAACAAACTTAATATCTCGGATAGCGGATAGGATCCTCCTTCTGACTAAAAAACCCGTTCCAAATGCAGGTCTTTCTGCACCCCCATAGTATAATGCAAAGCTTCCTGATTCCTGACTACCTTCTCCTGGCCACCTAACTTCCTGTAAAGCGACTATATCCAAGGGCGATTTATCCAATTCCCGCGTTTAATATCTCTAGTGCCCCGCTATTGTATAAAGTCCTAACATTCCATGTTCCTAGGAACATGTCCCTGTGTTTGAGCCTTTGGCATGGGTTCCCTGAAGTAGTCCCCGCCCGGAGAACCGAATGGGGGACTATTTGACCTCCGGAAAATTTTTACCCCAGTAGAACCCATGTCCGCATTTCTTGACGGTTGTTTTTTACGGTGAAAGACCGTCACTCTTTCGACCAAGGTACTTTTTTCGTCTGGCTTATCACCTTTGACCAGTCCGGCATGGGTAACCCTATCGGCAGCAATGCTACCGCCGGCATAGCTCTCAGGATCATTTAAGCACACAAGCCACTCCACCACGACAAGGTAAAGATACCATGGAGGGCATCATCATCATTATCATTATTATTATTATTATTATTATTATTATTATTATTATTATTCGTTGTAAAAGGGAAGATGCTAAGAGGAAGGAGAGTCTCTAATTGCTTTAAATTCTAAGACTTAGAGGAACTGATCTGCACATCTTCATAGTGTCCAATCCCACCATCACGTGGTGCAGCTGTTAGTAACCATATAACTTATACGTATAACTTATGTGGTGAACTGACGGGATGGGCTACTCACCAATTGCACTGGTCAGCATGGTGAGATATTGACCGATATGGTATTACTTCCACTTCCATACCATATCTCTTTTTTATCTTTTCTATCCAGTCTCTCTGGACTGAAGACTTGTTGTTTTCCGACCCCGATGATATTTGAGTATTCGAGGCCGACGGGGTTTATTTCATATTATCTTTTCTGTTAAATTCTTCCTATAAGGCAGATCAGGCTCTTAGCTGTAGTGAAAGCAACTGATCTAAGGATGGACACCTGGAAAAAACCCTGGTTCTCCAGGTTGGGGGTTGATGCGGTAGGCCAGCTACCTCTCATCAGAAAAAAAATTGATCTACTAAAAAAACCTAATAGAGATAAGCCGGTCAGATTAAAAGGAAGACGAATCAAGCTACGGAAACGAACTCTGCTGATTGGAACATGGAACGTACAAGGCATAAGGAATAAAATGGAGGAGCTCCTTAAACAGATGGAGAATTTGAAGCAGGACATAATCGTACTGACAGAAACAAAGAAGAAAGGAGAAATGAATAGAAACTTTAGGATCGTATGTTCATATTTACAGTGGTGTTAAAAAGAATGAAAGGGCTAAAAGAGGGGTTTCAGTACTTATCAAGAAGAAATGTGAGAGATATATCACAACCTGGGAAGCAATAAATGAAAACATAATTAAAATTAATATATCTCTTTTTGGTATAAAATGCTCTATATTAGGAATATATGGAATTAGTGAGAACGAAAATTATTTAATAAAATATAAATTTTATAGTACATTAAATTATATTATGGATGAGATCGGGACCTCAAGAGAAATTATATTAGCTGACGATTTTAACAGCAGAATCGGCAAAGAGATAGATAATGATGTAGTCGGACCATATGGAGAATTGGAGAAAAATGACAATGGTAGAAGATTGGTAGGATTTTGTGAACAATATTCACTTAAAATCCTAAATGGATTTTACCAACATAGAGATATTCATAAGTAAGTATACTTGGCACCAAGATACTCTTAATCTACAATCGATAATAGATTTTGTAATAATTAAGAAACATTCAATTTTAAAGACCCAGGATGTAAGGGCATACAGAGGATTATCATGCGGAAGTGATCACTATTTATTGAATGCAAAAATAATATTTCCATTCCAAAGTAAAAATGACAGGCTAAATAAAACTAAAAATGAAGAGGACAGTTTCCATGACTTGTCAACAACTCTATACAACTTGGATAGTTTGGAGAATGAGAGCACATCATATCTGTATAAGAAAAGGTTAGATGATCAGTTACTAATCTCTACGTTTGACAATGCTCAGGAAGAATACAACTATATAGTAGTAAAATGTATTCATCAGGCGGCAAAAGAAGCTTTAGGAGAAGCAAATAGAGAAATAAATAAATTCAAATATTTTTGGAATGAGGACTTAGCAAAAGAAATAGCAAACAAAAAAGAAAAATATTTAATGTGGTTGAATACCAAAGATCTGAAAGACAAAATACAATATAAAGAAGCTCAAGCAAGAGTTAGAAAGAAAATTACGGAAGCTAAAAATCAGAGCTGGGAACAAAATTGTTTAAAAATTCAAACATGTATTGGAGGAAAACGAAGTTCTGAATCTTGGAGAATTTAAAAAAAATTGAGAAATAAAAGAAGTGGACAAACAAATGTACAAACAATACCTATGACTGAATGGGAAAATTATTTTAAAACGTTACTATCAGAAAACAGGGTATTTAATTTAGATAACGTTCAAAATATTCCAGAAATAAATGAAGATGAACATATACAATTGGACATAGAGGATATTAAAATGAATATTCAATCATTAAAAAATAAAAGAGCTAGTGGTCCAGGAGGAATACCAGCGGAACTATTAAAACATGGATCCGACCATTTATTTGAACGACTGAGAAAATTATTTACAAAATTTATGAATGGTGAAAAAGTTCCTGAAGAATGGAAACTAGGATACATTTCGACAATCCATAAAAAAGGAAAAAAAAGACCAATGTGAAAATTATAGAGGTATAACAGTGACAAGTACTATGAGTAGACTCTATGGACGTATACTAAAATATTATTTGGAAAAAAAACTATAGTGATATGGAATTAGAGGAACAGTCAGGATTTAGAGCAGGTCGTTCTACAACCGACAATTTATTTTGCATTACTCAGGTAATAGAAAAGAAAATGCAATATGGACAACCTTTGCACCTACTATTTGTAGATCTAGAGAAAGCATACGACAATGTCCCTATAGAGAAACTATGGATTGCTTTAAGACGTATGGGAATTAAGACTATAATAATTAAAGCTATACAAAATTTATATGACAATTGCATGTCTAAAATTAAAATTGGCAGTAAATTGTCACATGGTTTTACGATAAATAAAGGTCTTCGTCAAGGTTGTTGTCTATCACCGACTCTGTTTAAAATATATGTACATGAAATATTAAAGAATTGGAGGAGAAAATGTTCAAGCATGGGAATTCCTATTTCAAACAACAAAACTTTATACAACTTACATTTTGCAGATGATCAATTGTTAATTGCACAAGATTATGAAGATTTAGAATATATGACTAGAAAATTAATAGAAGAATATGAAAAATGGGGATTAAATTTGAACATGAAAAAAACAAAATATTTATCAATTGGTGAACCAGAACAAAATTTAATTTTGGAGACTGGAGAAACAATAAAATCTTGTAGTGAGATCACATATTTAGGAATTAAAATAAATAAAAATGGGAGTTATGAAGAGGAAATAAGAAATAGAAATAATAAAGGAAAATTTGCAATTGCTTGCCTCAATGGAATATTGTGGGATAAAAATATAAGTAATAATAAAAATAAAATGAATATATATCATACAATTGTTAAAAGCATCATTACTTATGGAGCAGAACTTTGGCCATTAACAACAAAAACAAATAAGTACCTTTTGGCAACGGAAATGGATTTTATACGAAGGGCCGCAAGAATTTCAAGAAGAGAAAAAATTAGGAACTCAGTTATAAGGGAGAAAATGAAGATTGAAGACACTATTTTAGATTATATTAAAACTCAGCAATTAAGATGGTACGGACATGTCCAGCGAATGGAAGAGGATCGACTACCAAAATCTGTTTTGGAATGGAAACCTGAGGGAAGACGAAGCAGAGGAAGACCTAAAACCTCCTGGAGTCAGGGAATATGTTTATACATGAAGGAGAAACATCTACAACCAGGAGATTGGATGGACCGACAAAATTGGCTATTAGGAATCGGACGATGTCAAAGACATTAATCAACCGATGATCTATCTATTATTATTGTTATTATTATTATTATTATTATTATTATGTCATCGTCATCGTCGTCATCATAATATCATCATTATTATTATTATTATTATTATTATTATTATCATTATTATAATTATTATCATAATTATTATCATACTTATTATAATTATTATCATAATTATTATTATAATTATTATAATAATAATTATTATTATTGTTATTTCTAAACAAATTTGCGAGTATTAAAATGCAGTTTTATTTACTTTTAATAAATAATGTGCAATGTAGAAACTGATAAGCAGTAATTTACCATCATTTTAATATTTCGTTATCCAATTTCAAAAATAAAAGTTTTGATGCTGTCTCTCATTCATCCCTCCTGACACTAATAATATTGATCAGTGTTGTATGAAATTCTGCGATTCTCTTTGATCCTTAGATAATCGAATGTAGGACCACTGGAATAGTATTTACTGATTGATTACGGAGATATATCACAAAAGGTGTATTGGCTGAGCGAATATAAGATGAGTACAAGGTTGGTTATTGGACGTGACTTTGAAACAACAGCTGGAGTATCCAATATCCACGCGCGCACTTTCATTTAGCATAAAGACATCTACTCCGCTGTCCTGGTATACAGTTTCTATATCAGGAAATTGATAACAAACTTATAGCATAGTATGTTCCCTTTTACACCAATCCCACCAGATCTTGATACGACTATTATGACATTCTCTCCTGCCTCTGGCTGAATTGCAAGCCACTTGTGAGATAGGGGTACCTAGTACGCGGAATTTCTTTACATCAGTGATGCGATGGGTGATAAATTATAATGAAGCGCCTAAATTCTAGACCATAGACGATCACATGAATAATTAATTGCCTTTAAGGAAATATGCCTATAATCTGAGCGGGAATCGAACCCAAGAATCATAAACTGTAATCACTAATCAGAAACTTTGACCACAGAACCATGAAGCCGGTCTGGCGAAAAATGTAATTCGATATATTCCCAAGATGAAATTTGAGTAAACGCGTTTTCAGTTTTGAGTAAACGCGTTTTCAATTCTAAGACACGTTTCTTCTGTATTATTTTATGGCTTCCTGCATTCTTACAACTGTGTTAAGTTAGTCTGAATCACTTTTCCCTGGTATCTATACTAACAAGGGAACATCAACCATTGCAAGCCAAAACCTGTCTTGAAATTTCTTCAAGAGAAACGTTATGATGAACAACGGACGTGTCCGAAGTATTATCTAATGTTATTAAGACAATATAATCTAGCACCAAATCTCTCATTTACAAAATAGGGAAGTAATACAATACCTGAAATGGTAGATTGGATAACTCACACTACGTCCCGTCTGCGCCCCGTCACGCCTTACTTCGCTCTTTTCTTACTCATGCAGGAAGTCCATTAGCTTCGTGCAGAGCGTTTACATTACTGGATTCTGGTGTCGATTTCTATGCCTTGCAGTTAAAAACGGCAGATTTTTATTGACACGGCCTTGGTAAATGACGTTTCTCTGAGAGAAATATCGAGGTAGCTTTCGACATTCAATGTTGACAGTTCGCTTGTTAGTTAATCTTTGGCAATCATGTTTTGTCCATCCTCACTGTGTCTATATCACATTAACTGTCTCTTCTGTACTTCAATAAATTATGTAAATTATAATCCTAAAAGCTAAATATTTTTTTAATGTCGAAATTATTAATTAACTTTCAAATTGTTATAGATTATATTATCATCTACAGTTTCTAGTCTGTTCTTTTATACCATCATTATTGGCACGGCAATTCCATATGGGGCTTGATCTCCGGACTTCTCTATTAAAAACACAGTTCTCCAGTTCTTAATTCCCTGGATCACGATATCATTTAAGACACAATCCTCCCATCTCAGACTTGGTCTATTATTTTTTATGTTGTGATTTATTTTAACAGATTGTTTACAGTTCTCGTATCCTTTACCTCACTAAATGTAAAGCCCTTTCTAATCTTTATTTTTTTAAATTTAAAAATATCTTACTTACTCACTGGCACTATCGAACCCGTAGGTTCATGGCCGCGCGGAAATAAGCTCTCCATACATCCCTATCCTGAGCTAATGCTTTCCAATCATTCCCTGTATAATCTACTTCCCTCAAATCATAGTTAATGTTATTCTCCCACCTCATTCTTGGTCTACCAACTGGGCGTTTTCCCTCTGGCTTTCCTACAAGAAGCTTCCATGCAAGTCTCCCATTCCCCATACGTGCAACATGTCCTGCCCATCGCAGTCTACGAGACTTAACTGTTCTTATTATATCTGGCTTCCTATAAAGACCATGTAGTTCATTGTTATGTAGTCTTCTCCATTCACCTGTCTGTTCATCTCTCTTTTGTAGAAAAAATTTTCCTAAGTACTTTATTCTCAAATACTTATAATCTCCTTTCCTCTCTTAAAGTAAGAGTTCATGTTTCGCACAAAAATATCTGGTTTATTATATATCTGTACAGTTTGCAGATATAGTCAACCTCTCTTTTTTGTAAATTTATGGCGCATTGATGAATCTCAAGTCTGAAAAAGAAGACTCTGTGCTACTTTGTCGGCTCTTTCTCGCCCACATTCCAATTGCAGCACTAATGACATGATATTAGACATAATGCTACCTATCATACGCAATCAGCAATTGTTTATCTTCTCGAATATCTGAAAATCGCCGCGTTATGGTTATGCTCCTTGCCTCTGGTCCCGAGGGTCGCGGGTTCAAACCCGGTCGGGGTCGATGGATTTTTTTAGGATAGAAAAATCCAAGGAGCAAGTCCTCCGGGAGGGACTTTAAGCCGTGGGTCCCGGGTCTGAAGATTTTCAGGCTCGTAAAAGATCCTTAAGCCTGAATGAAAGGCCTCTAAGGAAAATTTACCGAATGTTTCCGTCCTAGTACTACCTTGGTTTCTTAGATGTCAGTATGAGGCGGAACGCTGACCATGGACCACTCAAATGACATCTATACGAAAAGAAGTACAACTAAATTAGTATGGTTCAAATTCCTCTCTGTAGGGGGAGAGCGCCTAAATCTCTGTTAAGGGAAACATGGGCTTACAAGAAGAATATCTGAAACCGGATCTTTAATTCTTAGGCGTGAATAATTCAGATTAAATATTTAATTATTCGACTAGATTTAAAATCCCAGAGTCAAAATGAAAAATTTTGTTTCTTCTACAACCAAAACTATTTTTTAAAATCTATTTCCTTAAAGTCGCTTTGACATTCCGTTTTATCGCGACCTGCTGTAGTTCTGAATGTTATTAAATATATCCGTAGTATCTTCAGGGATTCTTTCTTGAAATTCTTGACTTAATATTTGATGCTGAATTTTCAATTCCAAATCTTTTCAACTCCCAAGTAAACTTTATTTTTTATTTTCAATGCTCTCTATTGATCTTTCAACCCTTTATTATTTTAAAAATCTCAAGCTTACAATCAATTATTCGGTTTTTAGTATATTAGATTAAATCTCCAATTCTTGGTCTTTTCAATAACCAAAACTAAATCTTCGATTTTTTGGACTGCTGATATTTCATATTCAATCAACATTTTTTGTTTCCAATTTTGATTATCGCAAAACGAGTAAGTTATTTATTTTTTATAATTTATATATATTATATATTTCAGCTTCAGTAATGCCCTGGGTTTCCAGTTCTTCAGCTTTTAATATTTGAGATTGTGTCTTCAATTCTTGAACACTATCTAAAAAGTGCTAGACTGAATTATCAATTATTATAAACTACTTTTTTAACTCTACGCCATATTGAATCATCTATCTTTTACTTTAAATTTTTAGATTAATTATACATTTAAATAACCCGACAGAGTTCACAATACTTCGAACGTATAAACATCTAAATAATCAATTCTATACTTCGTCAGTGTACCACAAACATTTTTAATCCCTACATTTTAATAATTTTACTGAACCTTCAAATAAATGTTAATAGTTCAATTTAATCCTAAGTGACTATATTTTATTATTATTCAAATTTAATTTTAATTTCTGCTGTTCAAGTTTTAATATTTGGAACGAATTATTTTGCTCTGTTTTTATTACCCATGCTAACTCTTCAATCAATTGATTTTCAGTAATTTAGACAAAATTTAAAATCGAGATGGTTTGGACACGTTAAAAGTATGGGAGAAGGAATAATTCCGAAAATTATTTTGGAATAGAATTCTGGAAACAGAAGGAGAACAGGAAAACCACAAGAAAAATGGATAGATGCGATAAGGATGATTAAGAATAGAATGGAATTGATGGAAGAATATGCGCAAGACATGGATATTTGGAGGAATAAAAATTATTTTAGGTTGAAGGTATAACTACTATCTATCTAGGCCCATCCGTCCACCCCTTGGGATACCTCGGTCGTCATGACCATACTCCCAAGTCCTAGTTCTAGTCTCCCTATCCTATGTTCACGTCCACGTTCAAGTTCACGGTCCTTAAACCAACACCCCAGGGAGAGGGTGTTGGAGTTTGCAGTTCTGGGAATTGCTGAGCTACATAGTACATCAGGTCGCTCAATCCTGACGACCCAACAGTTGGTCCACGGGCTCCATGAGCCTAGCCGGGAGGACTGCTGTCGCAGATCCACCTACCATTCCCCTGTTCTGCCTCCAGGGACGTGTCCTGCAGCCGTTGTGAGACCGGCTAGGGCTACAAGCCCTAGAGTGTGAGACTTTTAGTACATCCAGGTGCGCATCTCCTGGCGACCCCACAGTTTGTCGACGGGCCCGTAGGCCGAGCCAGGAACCAATACAGTAGCTCCCCTCTGGACTGGTCCGAGCCGAGCCCTGGTGTGCCCCCAGGGACGCCTTCTGCAGCTGTTGTGGGCCAGCACGGAGCTCGCAAGCTCCAACAGATGAGCAACTAGTATGACAAGGCGCTCAACTCTTGCCTACCACACTAATGGTTCACGAGTCCCTTGGACTTAACCGGAAGGACAGTCTAGCAGATCCACCGATCTTTCCCCCAGTGCACCAGCTGGGGACGTGTTTGGTTGCTGAAGTGGGTCCAGCCTGAGCATTAGTACGTCAGGTCGCTCAACTCCTGACGACCTCACAGATTGTCCTTGGGTCACTCGGTTCCAGAGTCGGCGCTAAGTCCCAAAAGCCAAATGACCGCGCTTCCTCCTTTCTCGAGCTTGTCGACCTGGTGGTAATTCCCAGCATTACGCCCGGTATTGTCCCATCCAGCCCGTTCGCAAGAATAAGCCTAGTCGTGTAGCTGCTGTGAGGCAGCCCACTGAGCAATATAGGCATCCAGGGTGCTCATCTCCCATGGTGCCCCCACTGAGCAATGTAGGCATCCAGGGAGCTCATCTCCCATGGTGCCCCCACAGACGGTCTCAGGTTCAATGAACCAAGAGAGAAGGAGCGACAGATCCCCCACTCTCACACCGCCACGCCAACAGCGGCACATGCCCCCGCTGTGGGCCGGGATAGTTCTAGGCTTGACAGCAGGCCCCTTTCGCATAAATTTTCCTGCTGACCCCATTCATGGTCCGCGAGTCCATCGGACTTGGAAGGGAGGACTGACTAGCAAATCCACCGACCTTTTCCCCACTACGCTACCGAGGGGACGCGTTTTGCTGCTGGAGTGGGCGCAGCACGAGCTATATAGTACGTCAGGTCGCTCGAGTCCTGACGACCCCTCAAATGGCCCGCGGGTCCGGTCTGGACCTAGCCGGGAGGAATGCAAGCAAACCACCGACCGTTCCCCTATCCGCCACCCGGGGACGCGCCCTGTTGCTGTTGTGAGCACAGCTGGGGCCCGACGGACCCCCAGGGGGTATAACTACTGTAGTGTATAAAAAATTCCTAATTAATATATATATATATATCATCATCCGGTATCATGGCAGCTGCCGCCATCGTCCGGAAACCAAACGCCATTCCTCTCTGTCCATCCATTGATCTTCCTCCATTCCTCTGATATTCACAGCTGCTTGTACCCCTTCTATCCAAGTTTTCTTCGGTCTTCCTCTCTTCCTCCTTTCCATTGGGATCCATTCCATAACAATTTTAGGCAATCTTTGTTCTGGCATTCTTTTGACATGACCATACCACTGTAATCTTTTCTTTTCTATAATGTCTATGATGTCCGGCTCCTCTTGTACACCCATAATTTCCTTTATTTCTTTATTTCGTATTCTATACATTCTAGATTTTCGAGCTGATCATCTTAAAATATCCATTTCTGTACTTAAAATTATTTTCATTTCCCTGATAGGAATTTGCCAGACTTGAGCACCATATGTTAAAATGCTCTGAATTATGGCTTCATATATTTGTAATTTTCTATTTTTTGAAATATTTTTGTTCCACCAAACAGAGTTTAAAGCATATATATATATATATATATATATGTGTGTGTGTGTGTGTGTGTGTGTGTGACACTTCTTTAACAAGGTACTGCATCCTGCAATTTATTTATTTATTCATTCATTCATTTTTTTCTTTCGATATTCGAGGCGGAATTTCTTCTTCTCCTTCATAATACCATACTGACTCTTGAGTGTCTTGTATTATATACAGGGTAAACGGTAATTACACCGACAAACTTCAGGGACTGATTCCTGACTGGAAATGAAGGAAAAAAGGTCCTATAAACATGTGGCCGGAAATGAACGGTGTACGTGCAACAAATCATCCCGGCACACAGCACATAACATAATCGCACCACGTCACAACATATGTTCAAAGTGGCCTCCATGGGATGCAATGCACGCGTTCACACGTCGTATAATGGATTGCGCCACTATTTCGCACGTTCCGGCCTCTCTCCGAATAGCGCACAGGCGACGTGAACACGCTGTTGAAGGCTATGCACATCAGGAACTAGTTCATCATACACAACGCTTTTCAGATGCCCCCAGAGGTAAACAGGGGGTTTAAGTTCGGTGTTCTAGCAGGCCATTCGTCAGTGTCATGGACTATACGATATCGTCAGGAGGAAGCTTTAGTCACGACAAAGCCACACATTAGGACCAGCAGCATCAAACATCATACTGGATGCTGTAGCGAAGAATGAACTGCTGAAGCTGGGACGGATGTCCTGAAAGGTCTACAGGCATAAAGATTACATATTTTAAAAGTTGAGGACGACGGATTTTACCTAAGAAGGTATTTTAACTTATTTTATTTTATGACTCTCCACCTAAACGGTTTTAACAATGAATTTGATTAGTATTGAAGGTCTATAATATTACGATTTTCGATTGTTTATTGTTACATTCTCTATTTTTGAATGTATCAACTTCTTAGAGATATAATTCTACACGTCGAAACATTTTACACCTTAAATAGTAGATTATTAAAATAAATGGTTTGTATGCAGATACAAAAAGGAAAGCTGAGTTAGGGAAAGAGTGGAGAATGCTGAGTTTGCAGTGAAAGACCTGCTCTTGAGCAGAACACTATGAATGAATGAATAGTAGACTAATATTGTAGCCTTTCGGTGTTACTGTTATAATATTAATACAATTCTATATTTTCATGTACTGTAGGGATTTTAAGATAGCGATACTGATAGAAAGCTGCTGTATGTATACGTGTGAAAGAATCTAACACAACAGGTGTTGTAAAATATTAATAAAGCACTTCGACTTAGAACACTGAGAGGGATGAAAAGTAATTCCAGCACGCGCGGGGGTGAACTTCTTGAATAAAAGTCACACACTAAGGCTCTTTTTGTACTGAAGAGGATGTTTTCACCCTGCAGGAGATTGTGCTTATTATATGTTTTGTTTGTGTAGTGACTAACAGCCAGAGGGGGCGTGTTATTTACTGCCACCTGGTGTTCACCATCCGACTTACACTCTTAGGGCCAGTACTAAGGTATCTCATACAACCATTAAGAATCTTGGAGAGATTATGCACAGCGAAGAAAATGTAATGCTGGCTCTTCGAAATTAAACTAGCTAAAATGGTATGATATTCAAATTGTTTTTTTATCGGAATAATAGCATCCTGATGTATCTCTAGTCACAGAACAAGTTATCATCACGTTGGTGGTGATCGAATGTCTTAGATATGTTTGGAAAAAATTCACGCTGCAGAATTATGAAACTTGTGAATCTGACTACCACGACACGAAACGGCGCGCGTGTCGAATTCTTGTATTATTTTCTCTAGTCAGAGTTGTGACTCATTATCTCTAAATTAACTCCTTATTAAGAGATCTGTCGGCCGCGGTGGACTAGTGGTTATGCTCCTTGCCTCTCGTCCCGAGGGTCGCGGGTTCAAACCCGGCCGGTGTCGATGGATTTTTTAGGACGGAAAAATCGAAGGAGCAAGTCCTCCGGGAGGGACTTTAAGCCGTGGGTCCAGAGTCTGAAGATTTTAAGGCTCGTAAAAATCCTTAAGCCTGAATAAAAAGGCCTCTAAGCAAAATTTACCGAATTTTCCCGTCCTAGTACTACCTTGGTTTCCTAGATGTCAGTATGAGGCGGAACGCTGACCACGGACCACTCAAATGACATCTATACGAAAACAAGTGTAACTAAATTAGTATGGTTCAAATTCTTCCCTGTAGGGGAAGAGCGCCTAAATCTCTGTAAAGGGAGAACATGGGCTTAAAAAAAAATTAAGAGATCTCAGATGTTCAGGCACTAAACATTATATTTTAAGAGACAAAAATATAGACACGAAGTCTGCGATTAAGAAAACGAGAGGCACTGATAATTAAAAACAAACAATATTATAGACTCTACAATGCAACTAGTTATATAAAACAACTTTTTAATAAATTATTTGAAATGCGACCGCAAGAAGTTAATAATTCCAATTTTGTATGAGCTGTATAAGATGTTTCATGTTTGTTTAATGTTACTTTATTAAAACTTGGACAAAGTATATTATTTGTAATTTTTTTGGTATTCTTAGAGACCTATAGACCGTTATTTTTTATTTTACTGGATTTTATTTTTTTGTTTTCAAATGTATTTCTCACTATTTAGTGGATTCTACAGAACAAAGTGTACTGTTTAATATAAAGTAAATCACGACCTATTGGATATAACGGAAGATTGTAAAAGCAATATATCACATGTTAAATATTTTAAACTATAACATGTCTAAAACTATTTATAAGTAAGAATGTAACAAAAATCATAGATCGATATCGATATTATATGAATATTGGAAAAAAACTGTAATTGAATTAAAAGTAGACATCGCAATTTTCAGTTGCTAAAGTACGTAGGTTCATGCACTCACGCTTTAAAGCTGAAAAATATATTCTAAACTCACTACTTTAGGCTTTAAAACTGTTGATGCCACATATCACTGTCAGTAACAGCAAAATGGAAGTAAGCATTATGAAATTGATAAAATAAAAATAAATAAAACATAATTAATAGGCCACAGGGTAAAAGTAGTCAATATTTTATATTACTAGTTGTTTAGTTTTTTATTCGGACTGGGCGAGCAGACTCCTCTGAGCACCGATACCTGAAATATATACTGCGCTATTATGGATGAATATAATAAAGTAAACTCTACGGCGTTATATGAGTTGTAGGTCGTCTTCCGAGACCGGCAAACAAAGTTCTTCTCTCATGGTCCATACAGCCATTTTTGCGTTGGGCCAGTGCCGCGAGGTGGGACCACAACTATTCCGTTTGCTCCTTTTGCTATTTTTCATTGCTCATGCTCGGGTTAATGAGTCAGTACTCTGATGGGACCTCACTAGATCCCGCAAACACATATTTTCAACACAGATGGGTGCAAACCAAGCTACGTTTCCCAACTTGAAATGAGGTGAAGAAATTGTAGATTGGTGAAGAAAGTACGTGACTGGTCATCTCAGCAGAAAAGGTCCACAACTACGATGGAGAGATGTCACCATACCCCGGACCCGTAGTGAATGAACACGCAACAAGCTGCTACCTTTCATGCGTAGAGGAAGAAGAAGAAGAAGAAGAAAATAAGAAATGAGGTGAAGAGTGATATGGAATGAATGAATTAGAAATGAAATGACATGAAGGGGACGGAAGGGAATATTGAGAGCGCGGAGATGAGATTCGGGAAACGGAAAAAAAAAACTGAAAAATTCCAGTATTGCCAACTGTCAATACCCCTCTAGAACCATAAGGATTCGAACCTGGGATCCCAGTTAGCAGCCGCGCGCGCTATACCGAGACGTACTTTTATATTACTACTATATAGTGTTCGCAACTTTTTACTCTAACGCTCTTTCTAGTAATATTGCCTGCATTACTTAAAGTGGGTGCGGGGAGTGGAAATCTAGCTGTACTGGATTCTGAGGCGTCGGTATTACGTCTTAGTTAGAAGAAGGGTGGTTTATTTCACACATTTCCAACAATGCAGGACAGAATGTTCGTATTATTACAATATTATAATAATATTCCGAAGTCTTCAAGAGATTTCCGGAGAATTGGAAATATTGATATTCAAAGGTCCCGCGCCGTAGCCGAGTGCTTAAGGTAGGAAGCCTTGGCGCAGAGCTACGGGACTTGCGCTGGTTCGAGTCTCCATGGGGGAAGAAATTTTCTCATGGTATTTCGGCCAGTATGGGACCGGTGCCCACCCAGCATCGTGAGGCAATTGGGTAGGTACAATAAGTAGCGGCTCCAGGTTGAGGAACCAGCTATAACGGCTGGGGGACTCAACATGCTAACCACATGTCACCCCTACACTGGCTGTTGATCATCTACCTCTGTGATTGACACATGTGGATGTGAAGGGCCAGCAGCCGGCTGGTAAAAGGGAAACCGCTGAAAAGTGGAAAGTCCCTCAATCGGAAATCGGATATTCAAAGAATTATCAAAATTTCATCAACATATTTAGATTCAAGAAAAAACAAAATGTTTGCGAATGGGTAAAATGTAACATTAAAAGACAGTTACACTCTACTGAGTGTTATAACTTTCTATCAAACTTGTACCTACATAATTCGTCTTTATTCATTCCTAAAATCCGAGGTATAATCATAAGCATTGAGACAAATATTTGGAATATCCAGTAGGTCTCGAATTGAAATATTCGTACAGACAAAAAAAACTAGGATAATCGTCTGGTTTTTCTTGGTCTTCAAGGCAAATCCTCAATTGCAACTTCATTAGTATGAGCATAATTATATATTGCATACAATAAAACATGTAAATTAATTCACTAATGTTTACAAAAGACAATATATGCGCGCGCACACACACGCTAGATCAGAGAATGGAAATACGATGCGAACCCTCTGACCTTTCCCTTCAAGGTGAAAAACGGTGGGAAGTAACAAAAAAAGTTTTAATTAATTCAATCCATTAACTAATCCATGATAGTATCGAACCCAAAGATTCATGACCGTGCGTACATAGCTCTCCTTTCATCCCTGCCCTGAGCTAATATTTTCCAATCATTATCTGTTTAATTCATCTCATTGATACCATGATTACCGTTATTCTCCTGCCTCATTATTTGCCTATTTCTGGTTTTCCTACAATAAGTTTATATATTTCTCTTTCATTCCTCATTTGTGGCACATGTCCTGTCCATCACAATCTATGAGACTTAACTGTTCTTTTATGTCCCATAAAGGCCATTCAACTCACTGTCAAGTAAGTTTTACCCGTTCGCCTTTCTGTTAGTCTCTCTTAGGATCAACAAATTTCCTAAGCATTTTATTCTCAAAAACTCGTAATCTTCCCTCCTCTTTTAAAGTAACAGATCATATTTTCGCATCAGTATAACTGGAAAATCGTCATTTTATATGCTTTTAGTTTTTATTTTTTTATTAACGTTGGGATGACAAGAGCTACTGTAATAAATAATAGCATACGTTTCCAGTGTTTAAGTTATGTTAATTTTTTCTGCATAAGGTAACGAAGATTGAAAGACGCCCAGGATTTGTGTAGATATTGTTACCATGTTAATAAAACCCCAACAGGCTGGCAGTGAATTATATTAAAACATTATAAAGTAAAGTAAATACTGTACTCGAGTTCGTCGGAATTCCAGGTCAAGGAATAAGACGAGATGAAACCCCTATTATTCAAGGTCTGTGATATTAACGGATACCAGATGACCAAGCATGTCGTGCCATCACAGGGGAAAATGTAATTAAATGAAACAAAATGGGTGACATGATTATGGACAAGTGATGGGAAAACGTTTTTGCAAGGAAAACTGGATAAACCCTGAGATAATCCTGCCCTATCTCTCTACGAATCCCACTTGGAATGAAATAGACGTGAACTAGGAAACCAGAGGTGAATGGCGAGTGACTAATTACTTACACCATGGAGTTGTTTATTCATATCTTAAATACTGTTTCTTTCACCTTAATTTAAAATGCAGTTATGCACTTGATTTCATGTTTGAAATTTTAATTATATGAGGTATAATCATATCTTGCTAAAACACACAATATTGTACGTACGTGTTGCCTTAAAAAGGTCAAGTCACCACCAAGACTTTTATAAGAACAGAACGTTTTATTTATAAACTACGTTGATTTATAGGTACTTGCATAAATTTACAGGCGATAATTTGAGAAAGTCATAAGCCCACACTTATCAAAACGGCGTTCACTACAGAGACTCATTTTACTAAAAATAAATCTAATAAGCCTGCAAAGTATATCAAATTTGATAGCGCAAATTTAACATTTTATACTTTGCAATAATAGAAACAAAAAAAAATATCAGCAACATGTTTCAACCCTAATAAATGACTTAGGCCTATATTCTATCTATTAAAATTATACATTGAATTAAAAAGTAAAATTCTTCTTCTTCTTGTTTTTCTTTTTGCTAGGATTAAACCTTTTTGGTTCGTTCCGGCTCTATGTATTATAGTTCCTGGTCCATCTTTTCATGGGCGTCCCCGATCTCTATTTCTTCCTCTTGGTGACTTCCCCATGGCCATCTGTTGGTATCCCTTCTGCAGTCATGTTCGTACCCTTTTCTCCTACAATCTTATATTTTACCTGTTGTAGCAGAAATAACTGCACTAATTAATTTTATTATTAAACATGATTATTAAATATGTAGTTACACTTTCCAAAAAAAGGTTTCGTAAGAAACCTTTACAAATCTTTTACGCTTGAGTATACATAAAGGCATTTCTGTCCATTGTATCTCAAGTTCTTTGAAGATGGACACATGTAAGTTAAATTGTTTTACAACCCGGGACAAATCGTTCCCTAATAATACGGCCTCAGAGCTGGAGACGTAATGTCCCTTGTCCGGCTCTGGAAGTCATCCTTCCAGAGAGATAAATGACGGTCAATCTTAAGTGTCGAAGATCGCTAGATCGCCCGTTGAGATGGCGACAGTAGCCAAAAACTACGTCCATCTATTTTCAGTAAAACAATGACCGAATCCGGCGTCATTTAGCGAACTCTCACCAGCGTGTAAAATCACACCATAGAAATACATAGGCCAATGAATTGTCCCGAGATTCTGGTTTAACTATAGTGGGAACCATAATGCCCAATCAGAGTCCATAAGTAAATAGTATTCTAATAGTAAGGCGTTTTTATGTATGTTAATTATATGTTCAGCCAATGAAAATATTGGTTTTGTAAATTGTATTCGTAAGATGGAGTCGGATACATTATGAATATCGTGAAAGTAGTCTACTCCGGGAAGCGTTCCCGGGTGGAACAAATTTTGCATAAGACTCCAGCGCATGATTAATTGTTTGAGTTCCGCGGCAGTGCGGACTCGTATATTTCGCCGTTCGCAGGCAAGCAACCCATTAGACACACTAAATGTGTTCGGCCAAGTACGGCAAGTTTTAAAAGTTCATTTTAAAAGCATCAGTGTGTTGGTGTTATATCACACTTTAGGTCGAGTGAAGACCGGTAATTATCAGTGTTTCAAAACGCGATAGATTCGCCACGATATTAATAAAATTGGTCCAGTATAGACCGCTATTCGCACTTGTACTATTCCGAAGTAAAAAATACCGGAATATATCCAAATAAATCAATGTTCTGGAATTGGAACTGTAACAGCCTTGTGCTACATGTTGATTAATAAATATTATATAATTGACACGAGTGTTGTCTCGGTAAGCCTCCTTATTGTACTCCGTTGTCCTTAGTTCGCTCCTCGCTTTATCCCACGGCGAAAATCCTCAACCCTGAGATACATATAGTCCTTGCCTTGCCCCGGACTACCCGACTCTATCCCGTTATATATGGCTTACCCAACGTTGAGGCTGAACATTAGATTTTTTCGCCGTGGTGTACAACTGCAGTGAGCGACAGTAAACGTGATACGAGTACGAGGCCAGCAGCAGTTAGCACCGACATTGGGCGGATAATAGCTGCCACAACCATTGGAATTCGTGGAGTAGCTGCCAAACGGAGGATTTGGACATCCACAGGTCAAGTAAGCAAAGACGACCAATAGTAAGTGAGAAAGAAAATAATTATTTTTATTTTATATGTGCATATGGGCTGTGCAGTGTCACATTTTTTATATATATGTGTAATGCTAGTACTTGGCTATTCCAATATGGGTCTATAATGTGATTGCCCAGTAAATGGAAAGTGAATTTCCTTGTTCTATGGATCAATAATGAAAGCGAAATGAGCTTTATTAAAGATAATATTAAATTGATGCAGTGGCAAGACCTAATGGAATTTCCCAAATACTAGCCAGTGTAATTTTAATAGTGCGCCGAAAATGGCCCATTCAATTTCAAATATGCCGCGAGAAAACGCAATGGATTGTGAACAAATTAATGTTCAGAGTAATAAAACTCATGCAATACAGGGTGATTCCCCAATAAGTCTAAAAGATATATTTCTTGCCGTACAATCATGGAGGCAGGAAATGCGGGACAATACGAAAAGTCTTGAAAATAAAATGAATGATAATATGCAAGTATTGAGAAGCGAGATTAGCGAGATAAGACAGGAGATTTGATCTTGCAACGACACGCTGAGGTCGGAGTTAAAAGGAGAAGAAATTCCTGAAATTGAATTGGCCAATCAGGCGATTGATAATAAGCTCGAAATGATAGACAATCACGTGGATGAGCCTAACATAAATATATGTAAAGTAGAAGACGAATATGAGGGCGTTCAGATTGTTTCCTCGGCTAAGTCTAATGAGAAAGTAAAAGCAGTTCAAGTAATTGTCGTAAATAATGGCAAATAAAGTGATAATGTCACTAGTATATTAAATATAATAACTAATGGGGTTGTGGATAGTCAACGCTATAAAGCAAATTTCGATGAGTTGAGCCAACAAGGAAACATGGAAGCGTCAAGTTCGTCTCACAAAAATGTGAATAGTATAGAGTCGGTCGACTTTACCCCGAGCATGGGAAGTGTTATCTCGGAGGCAGGGTCGAACGATAATCATGGGAAAAGTGTATGCGTTGAATTTCCTCCTCGAACGGTAAGGTTAAAGCCCGTTAATATTGAGTCCAGCGTGGACAGAGAGGCAGGATGCCTCAAAAAAGTGTTGATAGCCGGAATGGCGAACGTGATAAAATTGATTACGATAGCTATGAGAATTATGGTAAATATTGTGACCATAATAGTGCTATAATCGAACCAGGGGTGTTCATAATCATGAATCTGATTGCGAGAGTATTATTAATATTGCTCTTCAAATGTTGTATGGGCCCCATCATAGAAATAACGAAAGGGTTGATTCTGGGCGATACGCTGCATAAATATTGTGAAACGACTAGAGAGTCCAAGATACGTAGTTACCAAGATAAGGTAAGACAATATAGTCATACTAATCAATTCCAGAAAGTAAGGGATGTGCCTTTTATATGTCACTATTATCAGGGCATTAGGTCACCGATGGATACATTCAACCCGGGCACAAAATATTTTAAAGTCCGTGAAAGTTGTCATAAAATAAAAGTACGAAAGAAATTAGGGTTGCCAGGCTTGTAAACATACTAGCAACTGTTGACCGTGACCCAGACTCCATTCACAGCGAATACAAGCCCCTAAACATAGAAAGTGAAACTTGTTTACGATTACAATATTTTCTTTTGTCAAGGAAAAACTGAATTTCGGTAAACTGTCCGACCTTTTTTAAAGTGTTTTCTGTACGTGTGTAAGAAATAAAAAAAAAACGAAATAAAGTTGTTTAAAACACGGGAAACTGTCCCGCTATCATGAATGATAAATAGTTAAAATGCTTGATGCATATATTGGCCTATATAGCATAGGGGAAAAGCCTATATTTTATTATTATTTACGTGTCTGCTATTATTGCCACACGAATTATATTAATGAGTGAAGATAATTTTACTGCCTGATTGAAAGGTAAGTTTATATGTGCTCATTGTACCCAAGAGTTTTATGAATATTAATTATGCTTGTGATTTAGTTGAATTGCCTACGGGCGCATGTATATTTTGGGCGATGATGCCTTTATTGAATAATCTGTTGAAGTTATTGTTTTTTATTATATCAGCGAGCGCGATAGATTTTAATGTAGAGCCCACTGAGGACAAAATGAATTAAATGATTTGTTTGCTGTGACAGTATGTCACAGAGGACACTTAATAAACTGTTTGCGGGAATATATATATAGCCCGAGGACAGAGGACTGTGTTTACAGTGTTTGCAGTGAAAAGTGAATTTCACTGAGGACATTAATAATGCGTTTATTATCGTGGCGAGTGCCAGAAATGCAAATTGAGTCCACTGGGGACAAATTTGAAATAAATAAATAAACTGTTTGCGGGAATATATATAACCCGAGGACAAATGAAATGTTTGCTGTGAGATATCCCACAGAGGACGCTCATAATGCGTTTATTATCATGGCGAGTGCCAGGAATGCAAATAAAGTCCACTGCGGACAAAATGAAATAAATAAATTAACTGTTTGCGGGAATATAGATAACCCGAGGACAAATTAAATGTTTGCTGTGAGATATCCCACAGAGGACGCTAATGATGTAAGACAATGCTTGCAGTATTTGTTTATTAGCGCATTTAAATATGCGCAATGTGATACGATTAAATGTCCTTGATAGGCCATAAAGATAGTCTGGCGCGCTCAGCCGGTTGTTAATGAATAACAGATTAGCGTGGCGAAAAGCCCAATAAATGTTCAAAGTCACAAGCGATTGTTTTTAATTATTGGGTACAATTAGCAATGACCCAGGTAAGGTCAATAATATATCAGGCTAAAATTATCATAGAGTTGCTATGATTACATAGGTGTTACAATTATATAGTTTACTCACACACTTGCGGATCGAAATAAATATACAGATTGTCTAAATTATAATCTCTTAAATATGTCTCTGTGATATAAGAATTAGTTTCTTTGTTTAAACTGGAAGGTGGACAAACTACCGTAATTTGTGTATCCTCAAGTAAATTTAAAATAATGTTATTAATCGGCTGTAATGGAGTATGATCACGTCTTATTTAGAATCCGCACGCGATTAATTAAGAGTATAGGGCCCTCGATTGCATAGGAGAGCCTAAATAATCAATGCGCATACACTTCGCTCAAGGTTCTGAAATGTATGGTGTGAAATTTGAATACATCAAGATGTATGCCTAACGCGTGGTGTAGTGCGTCGGATAATAAATAGTGCGTTCTACGAAATATCCAATTATTTATGTGGTCACTAGGTCAAAGTGATAAAAATTATATATATATCCAAGTGTTAAGACTAGCCTACATTCTGAAATTCTGATAGTAAAATATATGTGTTTTTTTTCTGTTTGTGTTTTTGTTTTGCACTCATAGGCGTGATACAAGAAATACGAAGTGTGTATGGTATAAGAGTGGAAAATGATTGTGTTTTATAGCATGTTTGTAGAATTGCTTACAGGTACTGAATTAAGTTTCCTACATTATTTAGGGATGAGTACGACGGGCATGTCAGATCCAAGCAAGGGTCAGAAGTGGACATTGCTCGATTAATAAGATGGGGATACCCCTCTGATTAATCTCTCAGAGGCAATTTGTATCAGAAATAACTGCACTAATTAATTTTATTATTAAACATGATTATTAAATATGTAGTTATACTTTCCAAAAAAAGGTTTCGTGAGAAACTTTTACCAATCTGTTACGCTTGAGCATACATAAAGGCATTTCTGTCCATTGTATCTCAAGTTCTTTGAAGATGGACACATGTAAGTTAAATTGTTTTAACAACCCGAAACAAATCGTTCCCTAATAATACGGCCCCGCAGCTGGAGACGTAATGTCCCTTGTCCGGCTCTGGAAGTCATCCTTCCAGAGAGATACATGACGGTCAATCTTATGTGTCGAAGATCACTAGATCGCCCGTTGAGATGGCGACAGTAGCCAAAAACTAAGTTCATCTGTTTTCAGTAAAATAATGACCGAATCCGGCGTCATTTAGCGAACTCACACCAGCATGTGAAAATCACACCCTATAAATACATAGACCAATGAATTGTCCCGAGATTCTGGTTTAACTATAGTGGGAACCATAATGCCCAATCAGAGTCCATAAGTAAATAGTATTCTGATAGTAAGGCGTTTTTATGTATTGTTAATTATATGTTCAGCCAATGAAAATATTGGTTTTGTAAATTGTATTCGTAAGATGGAGTTGGATATATTACGAATATCGTGAAAGTAGTCTACTCCGGGAAGCGTTCCCGGGTGGAACAAAATTTACATAAGACTCCTACGCAGGATTAATTGTTTGAGTTCCGCGGCAGTACGGACTCGTATATTTCGCCGGTCGCAGGCAAGCGACCCTTTAGATACACTAAATTTGTTAGGCCAAGAACGGCAAGTTTTAAAAGTTCATTTTAAAAGCATCAGTGTGCTGGTGTTATATCACACTTTAGGTCGAGTGAAGACCGGTAATTTTCAGTGTTTCAAAACGCGATAGATTCGCCACGATATTAATAAAATTGGTCCAGTATAGACCGCTATTCGCACTTGTACTATCCGAAGTGAAAAATACCGGAATATATCCAAATAAATCCAATGTTCTGGAATTGGAACTGTAACAGTCTTGTGCTACATGTTGATTAATAAATATTATATAATTGACACGAGTGTTGTCTCGGTAAGCCTCCTTATTGTACTCCGTTGTCCTTAGTTCGCTCCTCGCCTTATCCCACGGCGAAAATCCACAACCCTGAGATACATATAGTCCTTGCCTTGCCCCGGACTACCCGACTCTATCCCGTTATACTGTCAAACTGAATATTTGTAGTTCTTTACGGATATTCTCACTTCGCTTTTTTTCAATTAAAATATATCCTACCATAAATAGTAAATATTTCATTTCTGCTGCGTATATTCTTTTAATTGACTACTTATTGAGAGTCCATATTCCTGAGCCTTACAATATTGCAAGTATAGCCAATGCTTTATAAAATTTTAAATGTAAAAAAGTAAAAGTAATTTTGAAAATATTCAATACGTACGACACCGTATCAATATTCTATCATGGTAAACGGTTGTATATCTTAAAACGTATGTAAGGATCCTCGTAGGTATTTTTTTTTATTTAGGGGATATATGGTATATCTTTTCATCTAATAATATATATATTACCTATTATTACTTGTTTTGTCTTTATTAAAGGCATTACTCTCGGGAAGTGTAGTTAATTATTAACAGTGTTCAATGCCTCCTACACTGGATCGACTTTTAGATTGTATTAATGTATTATTCCGCTACAGCGAATGGAATCGAAGGGCGCCGAATGAAAATAAATATTTCAATCAGCTGACAAATAGATTTTCACATGAACATGCGTATACGTATTGATTGTTCTTACTATTAAATCGCTATCTGGCAACGTGTTGACAAGACGGACTTGTCTCTTCAATGAGAATTACCTGCATTTACTATTCACCTTATTCGGTTTACCCCGCTTGTGTTTTTCTTAACTAAACAATCTTTAAAAAATAGCCGTAATCATTAAAAATATATTAATATTTTCACGAAGTTTCTAATGCAGTGATTATTGTTAAAATCAAATTAAATTATTTCTATTCATTCACATATTTCTGGTTGTTTTATTTCAGATCGATTCTTTCGATGTAAACGTATGGACTGCATTTCGAATATGTATACAGTTAACATTTTAGTATATTACGATGCGAGATTGGGAAGTGGTTTTTACAGATGGCAGGAAGTCCGAAATTCTGTAAAACACGTGTATTGTACAGTATGCGATAGTTTTTTCCAAAATAATAAATAATAGTAAAATAATAAATCTTTGTTGGAAATATTTGCGTTCGTTATAATCAATTGACTAACGTTAACAATGTGCGCAATGTTTATTAGTTGAAACTACAGGATGCCGTGACAAGAATTAGTAATAAAATGGCGGCAAGTACGTATTCATTGTTTTATATTGTTTCAAATAAAGTTCAATTCATTAAAATGCAGTGATTTGTTTCGTATAATGTATTTTAACACCACGATTTGCATATTCTTTGTATATACATAATACGTAGTATACTTAGACGGCAGTGGTTTTACTTCCCACACGCGGTTAGTAATATGTAATATTACAGTATAGTTATTTTCTTATTTAGGTTGGCAACCCCGAAATGTAGAAAGTTGAACTTTCAATCATGGTCGCCATTGCTGTAAGTACGACAAAACGCACCATCGCGCAAAAACTAATAAACATGTTTTCAGATATGCTGCTGTTATTTACTGCAAATAAAGGTGACTACAGTATAGCGTGTATTTTTGTTTTCTAGTGCATCAAGAAACTATGTTAAAACCTACTAACCAAATAAGCGAAACATTAATGAATGAATTAACAAGCGATTTTTTTTCTGCCAATGGCTTCACACAATCATTTCTGTAGTATTACGCTACATTGTAGGATAATCTTCCAAATGCCATAATTTTGTTTGTAAGAACACTGATGAAAGGATCAACGAAAAATAACGTTAAGTTTTCAAATAAATCAAAATCTTCGATACAAAGAAATTATCTCTCGCCATTATTATTTAGATAACTAACTAAATCACTGGCTCTATCGAACCCGTAGGTTCATGGCCGTGCGGACATAAGCTCTCCATATATCCCTATCCTGAGCAAATGCTTTCCAATCATTCCCTATATAATCTACTTCCCTCAAATCATAGTTAATGTTATTCTCCCACCTCATTCTTGGTCTACCAACTGTGCGTTTTCCTCTGGTTTTCCTACAAGAAGCCTCCATGCATGTCTTTCATTCCCCATTCGTGCCACATGTCCTGCCCATCGCAGTCTACGAGACTTAATTGTTCTCATTATATCTGGCTTCCTATAAAGACCATGTAATTAACTCTTATGCAGTCTTCTCCATTCAGCTGTCTGTTCATCCCTCTTTTTTCCAAACATTTTCCTAAGAACTTTATTTTCAAATTCTCGTAATCTCCTTTTCTCCCTTAAAGTAAGAGTCCATGATTCGCATACATATAATATAACTGGTAGAATATTAGTTTTATATATTTTCTGTTTAACGTTTTTAGAAAGGAGTTGGGACGTCAACAGTCTCTGTAATACATAGTAGCACGCATTTCCAGAATTGAGCCTGTGTTTAATTTCCTTGTGTATCCCATTCCTATTTGTGATTATTGTTATTTGAATTCAGCACTTCCTGAAAATTGTCCTCATTTGTCATTAGCTGTCCATTCCCATTATATAATGTATTTTTATGTGTGACCATATATTTGGTTTTATTGATATTTACTTCCAGTCCCAATTTCTTAGTGTTACTCAGTAGTGTGTGCGTGTTGGCCTTTAGTATCTCTCGCTATCGGCCATCAGCAGCATAAACCAACAGCTTATTAATACCATTGAATTGTAGGCCTTCTTCATCCTCTAAAGATTTGATGGCATACCATAGTACAAAATTAAGTAGAGAAGATAGTGCATCTCCTTGCTTCAACCCATTGTGGATTTCAAAAGTATCCGAAAACTGTTTGTCTACACGCACCCTACTCTTTGTGTCATTTAGATACATTCGTATAAGTCTAACTAACTTTTTAGGAATTCCGAACACCAGCAGGATACTATATAACTTCTCCCTCATAATTGAATCGTATGTCTTTTTGAAGTCTACATATAGTTGATGTACAGTATCATTATATTCCCATTTCTTTTCTAAAATCTGTCTTAAGCTAAACATTGTAAATTGTAGACCTGTTTCTTCTAAATGCACATTGATGATCTCCTAGAATTTCATCAATATAGGGAGAAAGTCTGCTTACTAATATATTTGCAAGAATTTTGTACGAAGTTGAAAGTAATGAGATGCCCCTATAGTTGTTGCAATCAGTTTTATCTCCTTTCTTATAAATAGGTATGATAATCGATTCTTTCCATTCATCTGGAAGAGCTTCTTTATTCCAAATCATATGAAACAACTGGCGTATCTTGTCCATCAATTTTTCTCCCCCTGATTTTATCAGTTCTGCTGGAATCTCATCTGAACCTGATGTTTTGTACAGCTTCAAATTTTCTATCGCCATTTCAACCTCTAATGCACTTGGTTCTACGATTAGCATTTCTGTTGTATTTAAATTATCCTCTTCAATATCCTGTTCTGTATGTACGTAGATAGATGCCATAATTCTGGAATAGAAATTATTTAACCCCCAGGATTAAAAATTGATAGTAACACAACAGTACAAAGAATAATTTTTACAGATGACCAGGTACTGTTGACAAAAAGCAAATTCACAACGAGTTTTTTATAAGCTTTAAAGAGTTTTTTTTTCTAAATGTAATATTTGACACTTTTGAAATCCAGAATGGGTTGAAGCAAGGAGATGCACTATCTCCTCTACTATTTAATTTTGTACTAGATAATGTCATTAAATCTTTAGAGAATGAGGAAGGCTTACAACTCAATTGTATTTATAAGCTGTTAGTTTACGCTGATGATGTAGTATTATTGGCCGATAGCGAGGAGATACTAAAGGACAATATGCACACACTATTGAGTAACACTATGGAATTAGGACTGGAAGTAAATATCAATAAAAGTAAATATATGGTCACACGTGGAAATTCAGTATATAATGGAAATGGACAGCTAATGACAAATGAGGGAAGTTTTGAGGAAGTGGCTGAATTCAAATACCTAGGAACAATAGTCACAAATAGGAATGAGATGCACAAAGAAATTAAACATAGGCTCAATTCTGGAAATGTGTGCTATTATGCATTGCAGAGACTCTTGATGTCCCAACTCCTTTCAAAAAACGTTAAACTGAAAATATATAAAACTATCATTCTACCAATTATATTATATGGGTGCGAAACATCGACTCTTACTTCAAGGGAGGAAAGGAGATTACAAGTATTTGAGAATAAAGTACTTAGGAAAATTTTTGGACCAAAGAGAGATGAACAGACAGGTGAATGGAGAATACTACATAACAATGAACTACATGGTCCTTATAGGTAGCCAGATATAATAAGAACAGTTAAGTCTCGTAGACTGCGATGGGCAGGACATGTGGCACGCATGGGGAATGAAAGACGTGCATGGAAGCTTCTTGTAGGAAAACCAGAGGGAAAACGCCCAGTTAGTAGACCAAGCATGAGGTGGGAGAACAACATTAACTATGATTTGAGGAAGTAGATTATACAGGGAATGATTGGAAATCATTAGCTCAGGATAGGGATGTATTGAGAGCTTATGTCCGCACGGCCATGAACCTACCGGTTCGATTGTGCCAGTGAGTTAGTTATTAGTTATTACAACCCAAGTTGTTGTTTTTCCCCTCGGTATCACTTATGTGCTCAAGTATTGATGAAGCGTTATGTTCAGTAAAATTAAATAAGTGTTGAGCCTGCAGTAGTGAATGTGATGTATTTATCAGGCGTGTGCAAGCGTTTTTTTAATAAGTGCAGTATCCCTTTCTCAAAAGTTGTCCGATAATTCTATGCCAGGTCCTTCCGGAATATCTCCTGTGAAGAAACATAAACAGAGGAAAGGATTTCGTTCGGGAGAAATACAGACAATTATAAACGTTTATAAAACCTTATTGAAAGATAACCCTCACACGGCGATTAGAAATTATTATTATTGGTATTTATTAATAATATAAGTATTATTTATTATTATTATATTATTAGTATTATTATATAACTATTATTGGTATTTATTAACATATTATTATTATTGGTATCCATTATTATTATTAGTATTAATATATTATTATTATTATTATTATTATTATTATTATTATTATTATTATTATTATTATTATTATTATTATCATCATCATCATTATTAATTTCAATATTATTGTCAGTATTGTATTTCATTGTACTTACTTACTCACTGGCAGTATCGAACCCGTAGGTTCATGGCCGCGCGGACATAAGCTATTGTTGTTAAACAAATATGTTATGAAACCGTAATTGCGTGTCAATGTACTCGTAAGGTTTATCCGCTTTTCGCAGTTACAACCACACTGTTTACATCTGCTCCGTCGACATCTGGAACCGACTATAGTGAAGATCTAAGAGGTAAATGGAAAGTGGAAGAGCTTGTAAGGGACTTGTGCCAAACTTCACAATCTTTCTGGAACAAATTGAAAATAAAATTATTAACAGAAACAACTCACTAATATTACTTTTTATACAATTAATAATCAATTGAGTTGGTGTTTACTTGATGAAGATCCATATTTATTAATTAAATAAAAATAAAACGTAGTTTTATTTAATTAATAAAAAAAATGTTTTTTTTTCATTATTTAATAAAAATAGTATTAAGATTTGTTAATATATTTACCTAATGCTTTGTATAAAAAGCGATATATTAATTCATCATAGTTTATTACTTTCTTTGTATTTTTTTCTTCTTTCTTTTCTTTTTATGTATAGTAGATTCGAGCTGTTATTCCTTTCTGTATTCATTCTATCATTAATTTAATTTTAATTGTATTTAATTTTATTGTATTATTAGACATTATTTTCATTATTATTCAATTTGACAGGCAATTAATTGTTTAGTTTGACTATTATAGTAATTTTTGTATTTATATGTAACATATGTTTGTCCTGGTGAGTGAAAGAGAAGGCCACATGGCCTTAACTCCACCAGGCTAAAAACATCTATTCTAAATCTATATACAACTATCAGATTAGATGGAAACAGCATGTTTTGAGAATGCTAGAGGACCGGCTACCGTTGAAAGCACTATGTTACGATCCATATGTAGAAGAGACCTGGGGAGACCCTACAACCGATGACTCAGCTATTGTAGTACCTGTAGAACCGGTAATTTACCTACAACTGCAGAGGCACACGAAGAAGAAGAACTACGCTATAGTAATGAAATCGTAGTCTACAATCTTCAAATTGATTATTAAATTGTCTCATTCACGTTTCTACGCATTATACAATCAAGACAAATTTGGCAAAACACAAGAAGTATATTTTCCTGCAGGATATTTTATTTCTAATCATTAGTTTAATGGACCCTCAAATGTTTGGATAACACTGACCAACAAAACATATATTTTTTTTTGTCTCAGAAAGAAAAATATGTGATTTTGACAGTATTTGTTTTCCTGAATTCAAATATGATATCGGGGTTTCTCCATCACGCAAGGTTTCCGAGAGACACGAATTTATAATTTCAAACACTTTAATATTTTCTACATTCGTAACTACACAATATTCGAACATTCGGAATCACCTAGAAAGTAAGAAATTACGATGTTCTGCTATATTTCGCCTGTGGAGCATCCCTCTTGATGGTCCAACAATAATCGGCCAGCATATTCGGATTCCATTTGCCTTGATATCTCTTTTCCATAGCTGAAATCATTTTAGTTACCTCATTTGGTTTTATTTTACACTGGACAAATGGACGAAAAAACGTTTATTAAAAAATAATTATTTAAATCCATTAATTGAAATTGAAAAAAAAAATAAACTGTGCGTGATGGAGAAATTCCGAATACATATTTGAAAACACGATAAAAACTGCATTAAGTACAACTATTGATACTCATGAGACAAACATCATGTTGACCAGTGTAATAGAATCTAACTCTGGACAAATTCTTGCCATGTTGACATGTTTTATTGAGATTGTGAATCTGGCTTCTACTACAACTTGCGTAAGTTAAATAGGTGTTTGTCGCTGTTATAGATAAAAAAAAGAGTTATAGTTGGGGAGTTTTAGGCCTCTTGTTCGTGTTGTGGCAACCATGTAACACTTCGTAATTAACTAACTGACGTGCAATTACATCACATGTCTTTCTGCCTGTCTATCCATGTGTAACAGGGAGTAAATCTAATCTCTTTTTATATGTGAATTCATACAGTATGAGTTAAACCGTTTCTGTCTGACTTTTTACAATAGACACAATTTTCATTCCTCGTTTTATAAACTCATTCAACTGTCTGCTAAGTAACCAGGTTTCAGTCTTCAAGAGAGGTAGAGGCACTGAAAATGTACATTAATGCACACAAATGCAGGCATTTACATACATATAGAATGGTTATTACTTGAAGTGAATGGATGAAGTCCTGCCTGATAAAGCGTGACTGCTGAATGAAGCATTTACCAATAACTTGACTTCTCTTCCCCTCGGCATTGCCTACCTTGCAACACTACTGCGTAATTTATCTCCTATTACTAAGTAGGAAAGCAAGCATATATATATATCATTAGGGAAATATCCTAGAGAAAGATCACATTTTACCTTCATAAAATTGAAAGGCGAATCTTTTTAGGTAGACCTATTATAGTTCCCGAAGTACTGTAACATTATATTTGAATAAATAACGAACAGTTTCATAGTATGTTTGCTTACTATGTAGTGAGAGAGTTAATAGACGAAAAAGTATCATATATTTCCTGAAGAATAAAATTTCAGACTGCCAGATAGCTGAAAGCTTCAAAACCGTGACGACCAGTCTCCCAAATGCAGCATACGCATGCATGGGCCGTGTGCGTCACTCGTTGTACTATTCTAACTCACAAAATGTTGTTTCTTTATGACTATTTGTTTTAATGAAGCAACCGATAAGTTTAGTATTGTTATTAGTACGGATATGCAAGAGACAGAGAGCACACCTACTAGGGTCTGTCGTCAGCTATTAATTATCTGGCGGCACCTGCAGATAAGTCAGAATTTTAATATGGATAAGTTTAAATGTTATAGAGATAAGGCGCGGAATAAATCTAGCAACGGTGGAGATATTTACAATTATTAATGACGTAGTTGGTACGAAATAATCCATTTACTAGTGAGTGGTATATATATATATATATATATATATATAACGGTCATAATGTTTTTTTGGCATTCTTGGTTGATCCTTAGCTCCAGCATTCCTCCAAATATAAAATATCATTGGAAGAAAGTGATTTTGCATTACAATAAGCTTAAATACACTATAGTGGATCCTCATTCTTATCTACAAACATGTAAAATTAATGTGGTGATTCCTGAATCAAATTAATTAACATTATTTTTTGCGCGATAGTGCGTTTTGTCGTACTTACCAGCAATGGCAACCATGATTGAAAGTTCAACTTCCTACATTTCGGGGTTGCCAACCTAAATAACTATACTGTAATATTACATTTATACCCACGCCACGTGCGGGAAGTAACTCGACTGCCCTCTATGTATACTACGTACAATGTACATACAGAAAATATCCAAAAGGTAGTGCTAATATACATTATATTAAACAAATCACTGAATTTTAAATTAACTGAACTTTATTTGAAATAATATAAAACAATAAATACAATACTTGCGGTCATGTTATCAATCATTGTTCTCAAGGCCTCCTGTTGTTTCAACTAATAAACATTGCCCACACGGTTAACGTTAGTCAATTGTTTATAATGAACGCAAATATTTCCAACATAGATGTTATTGTTTTACTATTATTTATTATTTTGAAAACACCATCGCGCAAAAAATATCGTTCAACGCACGTTTGTGAAGTGTTTTACAGAATCTCGGAAATTCAAAACCTCGCTATCACTCGGTTTTTTAAACATTTTTCCTCGATTCTGTAAAAACCACTTCCCAACCTCGCATCGTAATATACTATTAATTCCACCTTCAGTAAAATTGTGTGGACATAATATTTACTAACAATATAATCCATAAACTATAGCCTATTGGTTCATTTAGACTAGGAGTTTTAACACAAGATATTTCCGACATTAAAGCCATTGTATTCTCTAAGCTGCCTAAAGCAGACGTCCATAAATGCGATCAAAAATTATTTTACCAAAAAAATGTTTTTTTAAACCTGTGAGTGAAAATACATACACGTTTCCTAACTATAAATATATATCAAAACCTTTAAGAGATCGGAAAAGAACTAAGTGTTGAGACAGGTTTATGATACTACGGTGTCTAAATACTGAACAATGATTTTTTTTAACCATTTTGTGGCTTCTTTTAACTTGCAAAATAAATTATTTTCTTGTAAACAAAAAGCTAAAAAGTTGGAAGGTTCTGACAGTGTTTTGTAAAATTACGAGTATCTTTCAATTAGTAAAATAACTAAAATTTATATGAAGGAAATTGTATGCTATATCTTAAGACAAAAAAGGGAAGATTCTTCAAGCGAGATTTGACCTAAGTAAATGTACCAATCTTCATGAGTATAAGCATGTCATTAGTGTATGAATCCTCCACAGATACCAACGAAAGTATACAACGATTTATTGTGAATGCAGGTGTATGCGAGCGCTTTTCAAAGTCTACCGAATAACACTCTTTGGATACTTTTTTAAGGTGTGCATTAATATAGCCTATCGACTATAGATTACAATGGAACAGTGCTTAGCAAGTGTGAACTATCAAGGGATATTTACTTGAGAAACAATTACTAGCAATATTTTTTGTTGAAATACCCATTCCCACGTTTTCAATGTGTGAAATAAGAGTTATTGAATTTAGCAGTTGTAGGATATTTGGCTGTCAACTTCCTATTCTTTTAGATATTGGCATATGGATATATGGTAATTGGAAATAGTAATTTTTGGCGAGCTCAATAAATCCGACATGTATCCAAATGCTATCAAAACTAGTACTTTTGTGTTACAAACACACTGTAGGATATTTTTGCTGTTTTTCAATTCGAGATAATATGATAAATTCTACATAAAATTCTACGTAATAAGTACGAAATACTTTTAATAAACCTGCCGTATTCACAAGATATGATTTTCCACAGTTTTGGTGAAAAGAGAGTGGAATTTCTTGTTTCAGTGGCCACTCGTACAGAAGATGTAATCCTTAGTAGATAGTAATACCTACTCGGTACGAAAATTTGAGTACAAAAAATGGGTAGAAGTAAAATCACAATTAAAAGTATACATTTCTACAAATAAGTGCAAAATAGTTTTTATTGACACACAATATACTGTTATCTCCAGTTTTTTTTTAGAAGAGAGTGTGATTTCTTGTCAGTGGTCAGTCGAACAGAATAATTAATCCCTAGTATATAGTAACGCGTGTTCGTTGGGAAAAGTTGAGTACACAAATAGGTAGAAGTAAAATCGGAATTAAACAACGATCCACGCTATTTAAAATAATAGCCAAAACGAATAACCAACAGTTAACCCAGTTGAAAAATAAAACCTAATTTATTAAAAATATATTAATGAAATCATTTCCAAAATTAAATTCTTGCAATAAAATTCTGGAGGTAAAGGCATTAAAAAAAGTAAGCAATTTTGCGTTATTCATTAAGATATTCTAATGCACAAGTTGTGTAAGATATTTGCTTGGGTAAAAGAGACGTATTGGAGAAGCATAACAAGTATTAATATAAATAAAATAGTACTTAATAAGACATGCACTGCATATTTTAATAATGTTGTAATAATGTTCGGTCTGAGAGCTTTTAAAGTGGTTCAGATTTGCTCTCATAAAACGCTATAGAATGCTTTAACTACGATACTCGTAACTTCCTTATTGCGGTAAAATGCAAGATTTCATTTTAAAATGCTCTATTTATAAGTGTTATTGCTAAAATCTAATATATATTTAAAGAAATGGCTGTAATCATTTTTATTAAAACGCACCATGAATAAATGTTACAAATTACTTAAGCTTATATATATATTAATACGTGGAAAAAAACAGTTTACCCCTTTTTAAGCACATTGCACGCACGGAGGAGTATGAAATTTGGAATAATTAAAGTTCATGTAGAGTAGAAGTGTAGATATATAAAATGTATGTATAATATGTGTTAAAATAGATAAAATAAAATAAATCTGTCTCTAAGGAATTTATGTGTATTATTCATTTGTGTACTCACTTGTTTACGTTCATACTGAAAGCGTATTGTAAAAAGAAAATTGTGCAGCAGCCGTGTGAATTGACTTACGCTCGAGCATTTATTATTAGTGGTTTAAAAAGGGAGTACATTTTATTATTTTAATTTAAATTAAACCTGTCTAATATTGGTTTCTGTAATTTCATTACTTTTTTTTATATTTAGATATTCGCACCTATTTCCATTATGCCTCGACATAGAACATTGGCGGGTCCGAGTGAGAGACAACGAAGAAGGGATAAATATTCCCGTACACATAATAATAGGCCAAATGCAAATTTAAATAGTATAAATAGTAGGCCTCTACAAAGTCAAATGACGCGTTATTGTTTTTTTAAATGCGGCTTAGCCAAGCTATACCACATATTTCCTACCGTTCGTATTTTAAAATAAATCGAAAATTATGCATAATGACGTATTTGTAACAAACTTAAAAATCTAATGAATTGTGGTCGAATTTCGACCACTGGGCGACCACTAGTTTATAATAATCATATCTAACTCCTACACATTAAAATTTATTTTATAATCACAACTAAGTTTCTCGTTCTTAACCATATTTTCATATATACGTTTTAAAATGTGAAATTGTAAGATTTTATATTTGTTAAGGTACCGTCTTCCTAAACTTGTTAAAACTATTAGAAATTTGAGGCCTTTCGGAATGTTCCACTATCAGCACAAAAGCTCAGTTTTAAACAAGTTTAACCAAGTTGAGGAAGATGGTACATTTCTAATGTTTTTTATAGTTTTATATTCTAAAATGTTATATTTGACTGGTACCTCAACGGAATTTTATCACGTATTGAAAGTATTGAATATATTGATAATAAACTATCAAAATATCGCTGTGGGTACTCACATGCTAACTTCATTAACCTCCACTTGGTCTACGTAATGAGCTGATCACATACCTGAAACAGGAAAATATTATTTAGAATTATTCATTATGTTAACTGTGGAATTATAGGAACATTTATAGGTCTCAATTTTTAAATGAGCAATATTTTAAGTAGAATTGACTGTGGAAAGTTGATTAGTAAACTTTGAGTAGGCCTAGAAAAATCATCATCATCATGTTCTTCTTCTTCTTCTTCTTCTTCTTCGTGTTTTCATGTAGGACTGAACCCTGTCCTTTTAAATATTACTAATTTATTATTAAGCAGGTGACCAGCTCTCCGCCAAAGTTTTGAAGGTGGTCTCTAGGATCTTGGGGTATTTATTTTCTATTCGATGCGATTTTTGCAAGACGATCTTCAGACATTCTTGGGAAACGATTTCTTCGCCCTTTTCTCATCTCTTTTTCGGCACTTGGTATGGAGTAAATTGTTTAAATGAAAATAAAAAAAATATATCACGCCATATCGATCATAAAGTGAGATCTTAGGGCTAGTATTGATGTTACCCGAAGATCACATGAGTGTATATCTACAAAAGCAATGGTATTCTTTCTAGGTCATATACTTCAACATATGAATTTCTTTGACCCTTAAATTAATAATTATATATAAATTAATTAATGTATAATGCTATTGTGTTATTATTTAATTGTAATATTACTGTGTTTTCTTTATGTAATTGCAATGTTAATGTTTCTTTAGTGTATAATGCTATTGTGTTATTATTTAATTGTAATATTATTGTGTTTTCTTCATGTAATTGTAATGTTATTGCTTTTTTTTGTTGTTTATTATTTTTCTTCACACTAGTAGCAATTATTACTTTATTTTAACGGACTGTCAACAGCACGTACGGCTTACTGCCCGTGCGACCCATATTTGTAAATAATATTGTAAATATCTTACTTTTTGTCTAATAAAGTCCTACTACTACTACTACTACTACTACTAAATTAGCAAAGCAATTTCTCGTGTAAGTTATTTCAATGTTTTGGACCGCAATGAAAAAATAATGTAAAACTATAAGTTATTATTGTACATTATTGTGTAATTTGACACAAATTCAAGTTATTTCTAGTCATTTGTTTTTCTACTGTTTTATAAACAATATTAAATAAATGAAATCAATGTATCTTATAGGGTACGTTGCCAATTTAAGGGTTAAAATAATTTTATAAAACAAAAGTTGGGAGAAAAATGACAAGATTTCTTTGGAGGATTCAACAGAAATTATAGGATGTCAAGACCAACCAGCAATAAATCAGGTATCCGGTAAATACAGAAGAATGGTTTAATTGACAATTAAAAGGAGAGCTGTTTTAAATACTATTTGTTTAAATGTTTGTGAGTTATATATGAGGTTAAGTTTAATTCTACTCCTATTACTAGTTTATTATTATTATTATTATTATTATTATTATTATTATTATTCCTAAGACAAGTAAAAGAATGTACAAGACTTGATAGGATAAGAAATGAGGATATAAGAGAATAATTGAAAGTACAGCCTTTATTGGATAAGGTCACGAATTACAGACAGAAATGGATTGATCATATGGATGGAATGAGTAAGGAGAGATATCCATTATTAGCAAGAAATTATCAAGCAAGAGGAAGACGTGATGTTGGAAGACCTAGAAGACGTTGGGCTGATGCTTTATGAAGTCGGAACGGGCAATTGCCTAATCCCTGGAGTGATGATGATGATGTTACTATTATTATTATTATTATTATTATCTTTTTTATTGAATCTCCAATAATACGAACCCTATTTCACCATCTGGTATGTTAGGGTTTTAATTACAATACAATTAATTATTTACGGTAATTTAGAGTATGGTTAATTTCCAGCGTTACATAATAACGTAATACGAACAAATAAATAAATTACCAAATCGAAAAAAAACTAACTCAAAGTATCTTTAAAATATGATGGATAAAGTCACACAGCTTTCTAGAGCAACATTTCTTACATAAAATATTTGACAAAGACAGTTAAAATCTATTATGGCAATAACCTAATTTTTTAATCAATTCATGTATTTTGGAATCAAATGCGGAACACTCAAATATCAGATGTGAGATAGTCTGGCTGGAGTATTTGCAAATACAGGTATCTGTACCTATTTTAAATCGTTCCAAATAATGTCCAAATTTACCGTGTCCAGTCATAAATTGTGTTAATACAAAATTTGGTTGTACGTATTTGCACTTTTATTATAAATATAATAATAATTTTATAATAATAATAATAATATTAATAATAATATATTAATAATAATAATATTTTAGAATAATCATAATATTTATAATTATATATAATCATAATAATAATTAGAATTAATCATAATAATAATTAAATAATAATAATAATAATTAGAATAATACTACTAATATTTAAGCATAATAATAATATTTAGAGAATAATAAATTTAGAATAATACTAATATTTAGAATAATAATAATATTTTAAATCCTAATAATATTTAATAATAACTCCTTTCTCCTCCTCACCCCTCTTTCTCCTCCTCCTCCTCTTTCTCCTCCTCCTCCTCTATTCTCCTCCTCCTCTCTTTCTGCTCCTCATTTTTCTCCTCCTCCTCCTCCTCTCCTCCTCCTCCTCCTATCCTACATCTTCGCCTCCTCCCCCTCCTCCTCTTCCGCCTCTTCCTCTCTCCTCCGACTCAGCCTCCTCCTCTTTCGCCTCCTCCTCCTCCTCTTTCGCCTCCCTCCTCCTCCTCTTTCGCCTCCTCCTACTCCTCTTTCGCCTCCTCCTCCTCCTCTTCCGCCTCCTTCTCCTCATCTTTCGCCTCCTCCGACTCTCCTCGCTCATCCTCCTCCTCCTCCGCCTCCTCCTCCCTCCTCCTCCACCTCCCTCCTCCTTCTTCTTCTTCTTCTTCTTCTTCTCCCCTCCGCCTCCTCCCTTCCGGTTTGTTTTTTTTGCCCTACCGCCGCCGCGCTGTCCCTTTTCTTGAGTTTCCCCCTCCCCCCTCCCTTGTCCTGTTTGCCTGTTTTTTTCTCCCTCCCCACGCCCTTGTGAGTGTCTCTATATATATATTATATAGCTATAGCTATCTATATATATATTACAGGTGTTGACGAAAAACCACCAACAACGGAGGTGATGTAGTATATTTGAGATATGTTTGTATCATTTTTTAATAGGTTACCAATGTCCGGAATTGATTCGTTTTTCACAGTATTACTAGTTAATTATGTTCCGCAAGATTAGTGTTCGTTTAGTTTCCCAAGATGTGAAGACCTTCGTTACTTGACAAACACCTTCACAGGTACGGAACGTATGATCCGTGTGGCTTCGCAAAGGAATATGGCTCTCCTTCGACTGAGCTCCAACTCACTTTCCATGCCATCGTCAGGAGAATTTGAATAACCGGCGTAAAACCAGGTCCATACTGAATTGTGAATTGGCATTTGGGGGACAATTTCCTGACCTCCGAGATCATCTGATCTTAACCTTCTTGACTACTTTTTGTGGGAGTGGCATGAAACAGGTCTGTCTAGTAGAACTCCAGGTAGACTTGCTTATGGATCTTATAGCCCGAATCCACGCTGCTACAGAAACAATTTCAAACGAGTCCATGCGTATTTGAACGTATGCGCCAATCACTTCTACTGCGAGGTATACGCTCACGCTCTAAAATGAGCTGGGAGGTGGTATATTTTGAAAAATTGAATGTGATTGTAAACAGTAACTGTCAAGAATTTTATCTTGAAATCCAATTATTGGAGCTCTTGAGAAGTTGGCTACTCATAGTTTGAAAATGCACCATTTTGCGGACATTGGTATACCTATCAAAAATTTTAATTAATTTCGAGTTCCAATATACCACCTCACCCCTCCGTTGTTCGGTTGTTTTTTTCACACCTTTTGTATATGTATATGTGTGTATATATCACTATAATATTTATATACATGCTATGCTTTGCATGCTTTACTAGGGAACAGTATGTGTGGTAGCCTTAGCGCTTCCCCGTTGCTTTGCACACCACCGTTGAAGGGGATGACGGCGATGATGATTAGAAATATGAGGACGTATGATGATGTGGCCATATGATTTCGGGGACCGTGTCTGCGGCCTTAACGTTTTTCCCTGACATTTGTCTTACAGGTGAGAAAAAAACCCCATAAAAATCTCACCCAAAAAAAAACTGCCCCGACCGGGGATCGAACACAGGCCCGCTGCGTGAGAAGGCAGCACGCTACATCGAGACCACAGCGGTGGACATATATATATATATATATATATATATATATATATGAATCTTGTGTGTGTGTGTATGTACGTATATATGTATAAACTCACAAATGTGATCACGCACGCAAGCACACAGATATGAGGACAATTGTTACAAAAAAAGTTTGACCTTTTAATACGTGTTATCGTTCGTTCGTATGTTTATCTTTATTCGAACAAAGTTTTTTTGTAATGAGTATTAATATATTCTGTATTTACAGGGACTCTTGTCGTCTAACTTCTTTCAAAGAATGTTAAACTGAAAAATATAAAACTGTTATTCTCCCAGTTATATGATATGGATGTGAAACAAGGACTCTTACTTTAAAACAATGAGAAAATATTACGATAATTTGAGAATAAAGTTCACAGGAAACTTTTTGGACCAAAAAAGAGATGAACAGACAGGTGAATGGAGAAGACTAGCAAAACAGTGAGCTACATGAACCAACAAGATACCTTCGCCGAATGTACAGGAAAACGCTCACTGTGTTTACAAAGAGACCTAAAACACGTCTGGGGAAAAGAATCGTATATACTCAACCTAGGATTTAAGGAGAGATCAGGGCTTGCTTGGTTTAGGCTAGGGGCATGGAAATTTCTAAAAATCAGCGACGATCACGATATGCGAATATGTCCAATGTGCGGGAACTTTGAAGATGAGATACATATATTAGGAAAATTTATTGATTTAGAATATTGGAGACGTCAATTTATTACCGGAAAGATTTCTAAATTCAAATCGGGAAAGATTGGCATGCTACGAGTTATTGGTAAATCCAGAAAATTTGGATAAACCTCGGTAAATTTCTGGACAAAACGCGAAAATAAGGACAACACTCATTCATGAATAAATATATGTTATCAAAATGCAATACCATTAATTATTAACAATTATATATACATTAATTAGTGTATAATGCTGTTGTGTTATTATTTAATTGAAATATTAATGTGTTTTCTTTATGTAATTGTAATGTTAATGTTTTTTTAGTGTTATTACTTAATTGTAATATTATTGTGTTTTCTTTATGTAATTGTAATGTTAATGTTATTAGTGCATAATGCTATTGTGTTATTATTTAATTGTAATATTATTATTGTGTTTTCTTTGTCCCGCGCCGTAGCTGAGCGGGTAAGGTAGGAAGCCTTGGCGCAGAGCTACGGGACTTGCGCTGGTTCGAGTCTCCATGGGGGAAGAAAGGAAGGGCAACCGCTGAAAAGTGGAAAGACCCTCAATCGGAAATCGGTGTTTTCTTTATGTAATTGTAATGTTAATGTTTTTAGTGTATAATGCTATTGTGTTATTATTTAATTGTAATATTTTTATTGTGTTTTCTTTATGTAATGTTATTGCTGTTTTTGTTTATTTTTCTTTACACTAGTACCAATTATTACTTTATTGTAACGGACTGTCAACAGCACGTACGGCTTACTGCCCGTGCGACCCATATTTGTAAATAATATTGTAAATAATATTGTAAATATCTTACTTTTTGTCTAATAAAGTCCTACTACTACTACATGATCTTTATAGAAAACCAGACATAATAAGAACAGGTAAGTATCATAGAATGCGATGGGGAGGACATATAACACGAATGTGGAATTGAAGAGAGGCATGGAAACTTCTTGTAGGAAAACCAGAAAGGAAACGCCCAGTTGGTAGACCAAGAATGAGGTGGTAGAATAACATTAACCATGGTATGAGGGAAGTATAGTATATAGGGGATGATTTGAAAATATTAGATCAGGATAAAGATGTGTGGAAAGCTTATGTCCGCAATATTAACATATTAACATTTGTTCGAATTTGATCTATGACAATTTTAACAACTTGTGGTACGAGTATCTCACAGTATGGAAGCTTTTTGTGTAAACATGGATCACGCTGTTTTATTTTGCAGGAAGGAAGTTTAATGAGGGAATTCCCTTGCGATTTTCGCTAGTTACCAACTGTACTCTGCAGGGATTGCGACAGTTCATTTGTTTTGTGTTGTTTGTCACGCATTTCACTGCCTTCTGCTTGGCTTCATGATATTCATGATAATAGGTAAATATTTTTTCACAGTTCTTTCCTTTTAAAAGAGTTCAACTTGTTTAATAAAAATAACTTGTGGAAATACAACTTGTAAATTTGTGCTAAAAAAAGTCCGTTTCCCAAGAACTGCTTAATCTAAACGAAATCCTCAGTAATTCGAATAGTTCAATTTTGCTGGTTTATGAATTATGGATATATATCTTTCGTTAAATTGGAGAAATTCAATTGATGGTGCCAGTCTAAATAAATGTATTGGACTGTAACGATAACGAACCTATGAACTAATCGTAAGTTTATTACCCTATTTATTTTTTTATTTTACGCCTCCCACTTTGTCCTTTTTGGACATTTCTGGTGTTCATTCCTGGCATGGCGTATTTGTAACCAACTTCTGAGGTTGGGGGCGGCAGGAAGGGGGGGTTACGTTGCCCCGATGATATGATGGGTGATGATGATGATAGTGGAGCGCCAGGAGAGTCCCTAATCCTGCAAGCATAGCATTAAAATGCTATGATTACAATGAAAGACCTGTCCTCGGGCAGAATTACTATGGATGGATACTGATATTTAAAGTTTCGTTTCAGGTGAAATTCCTACACATAATGATCCGAATTTTCTGGTTAACGAATTCGAGCTGACTTCTTTTATCGATTGATATATATATATATCACGTTTGGTTATGATAAAATAAAAATTGCAGCCGCCAGCACAAGACGTTAAAACATATATTGGTCATGATTGTGTTCAATATCTACTAGATATGACGAATGAAGATCTGTAGAGATGTTTTAAAAATCATTTCATGAGGACAGCCTCTATAGCTTCGTTCTTCCGGAATTCGGTAATACGTTGGTTTAGAGTTTTGCTGGAAAATAAAATTAATCACAGTGATAGTTATCATAGTTATCACAATAATAGTAAATAAGTTATCACAGAAATTGACTTCTTAAGAAGATCGGCAATCATATCAAAATTTGACAAAATAAAAAAAATAATACAATAAGAGAAATCATGAATGTAGAAAAGAATATTGTACAAGAGATTGAAGAAATCCAACTAAGATGGTATGGGCATATAATGAGAAGAAACGGACACAGAGACAAACCAAGGAAGTATTGAATTGATACCTCCTGGGAAGGGAAACGTGGTAGACCAAAGCCAACGTGGATAAAGGGAATTCGAGACAACATGAAGAAGAGAAATATGACAGAAGCAGATAGGCAAGACCGGGAAGTGTGAAAAAAAAATGTAATTTTGGTTGAGGGTACCTGTGTATATAACAGAAACAATCCTGAAATAAATAAAGTCATCATCAGTAGCAGCATCAAGGATTAGAACCTGCTGGTCTGTTTCGATCTCATGTTAGAATTGGTCTGTCATTTTTTCCTGGGTCTTCCAACATTTCTTCTTCCTGGTGTTTTGTAATGAAGAATTTGTTTCGGAATTTTATTGTTATCCATTCTATTGATGTGGTCCATCCATTCATATCTGTATTGTGTAATTCTATCTAATAGTCTGAATATATTTAGTTCTCTTTGTATATTTTCATTTCGTTTTCGATCTGTTATTGTATAGCCAGCCACACTCCTCAGAAACATCATTTCTGACGTTTCTATTCTTCGTTCCTGGTTTTTGGTTAAGACCCAGTGTTCCGATCCATATAGTAGTGCTGGAACAGCCATTGTTTTTATACAATTTTAAAGTCTCCTTTCTAGTTCCTTCGAGACTTCGTTTTATGGTGCCACACATATAATTAAATTTATTTATTTCGTTTTCAATGTCGTCACTTTTTCTATATGGTACATTGTATCCGAGGCAATTAATATTGCTCACCTGGTCTATTATTTTTATTCTCTAATTTTTACTCTTTTTTAAATTAATTAAATAAGTAAATTCATTTCACCATTTAAGTTGCAATTTCCCTTAGAATATTTTGAGAATATAATAGCTAAATACCAACATGCATAAGTACCACTAAAAATACAAAACTAAAGAAAGTGAGAACGATCACAACTTGAAAATATTACAAAACACTGATGGTACAGCTCCTATTGTAAGGGTCTGAAACATGAATAAACACAGCAGAATAAATCAGAAGATAGAAGAAGCACACATGAGGCTCGTGCGGTGACTAACAGGACATTCAGTGTTTGATCATCAAAGGAACGCAGACAATCCGTATCAAACTACAAATACTAAGCCTAACCACAGCCTTTGATGGGTGCGAAAGAAGTCATCATGATTTACGTCGTCAAAATGCCACTAGATAGAAGGACGAGTAGCACGAAAGATCCTGAACTAACACCAGTGATAAGAAGAATAAATATCGACAGACCAGAGATCAGCTGAGCCCAGGAGATGAAAACAAACCCAACGTCCTAATCCGGCAGCAGGTTATAATAAATATGTTGACGATGATACACTAAATCGTACTTTTTTGTATTCTGCACTTATTAATTTATAATTCTTAACTATTCTGTTATGAAGTACGTAACGATACAAGTTTGGGTACCTGTGAGAGAGATGTACAGACTAAAATGGCAATGGCAAAAAATGCAACCAAGACATTACATGGAATAATTTGGAATAAAAATATTAGAAAGGAAACTAAAATGAAAATTTTATAAGAGCATAATACAGAATATTTTGTCATATGGAAGTGAAACTTGGTCTCTGACGGAATTACAAAAGAATAAAATTAGAACAGTTGAATTTGATTATTTTAGAAAGAAGCCTCCAAAAACAAGACAGGATAAAATAAGAAATGAATTCCTTTGGAGAAAATGAATGTCACCACATCTGTTGTTAAGAGGATTGAAAATCAAACGCTTAAATGGTATGGCCATGTACAAAGAATGGAAAATGAAAGATGGCCAAAAAAAATATACCAATGGTCACCCCCTGGAAGAAATAAACGTGGCAGACCAAGATGGAAATGGAAAACCTACGTCAGAACTATAATGGATGATAGGACTTTGGAAGAGGGAGATTGGAATGATAAGATAAATGGAAACTGAAGGACGGCAACCTATAAGTGGGGAAAGCGAAGAAGAAGAACTATTCTGTGATTAGGTTATTTAACAAGTTTTAAATGTATACATCTTCCTGTGGTCCAATGTAACGTTTTTGATCTCTTCCTCCATTCATCTCTATTCTTTCAATCACCAACCTACTCCCCTTGTCCTTCATATAATTTATAATTCCCTCTATCCATGTTTTCTTAAGTCTCCCTCTTCTTTTCCACAGATTTGAAAACCACTCCAAATTCCTAACTGGCAGTCTATATACATTCATCTTCTTCACGTACTTTATAAATTCACAGATGTCACCTTGAAGATAACACAATTTGTCTCATAAATAACTTTATATTTTACGATATTTTGCTTAAACTTAAGATTAAATGAAAATAAAAACCTAATAATTAGAATTAGAATAGTATATTGAATATAGTATATGTAATGTAAACATAGATAATATACTAATGATATACAGGTGGACTAATGATAACATGCTCGCCTCTGGTTCCGAAGTTCGCGAATTCAAATACCGCCTTGAGAGTAAAAACCCTCCTTCAAACGAGAGTTTGAGAAAAACATTCACGTTATTATCTTTTGTTCCTCTATGTATTTTTTTCATAAGCCTCCAGATATTTTATCTTGGTTTGTTGCAGGGTGAGGAAAACGTCAACCAGTCTCTCACCAGGAAAGTCACTGAAGGATTGTAACACCACTAATTAGATTATCCACTGCAGATGAAGAAACCAAAATGAAGAATATTAATATTTGGCTGATAATACAGGTATATGGTTTGTCAAGTATTAATAACATTAAGGATTTGAAGAATATGCTGTTTTTCTTTCTTCTGTTGGATGTGAATGGGTTTTGGATTATGGCAAACGAAGGCTATTTTCAGTTTATAGGAGACTACATTTATATATCTCAATTAACACATTAGTCTGTATTCGTGTCAATAGGATTGATAGCTGTTTTAATTAGTGTGTCTTATTTATAATTATATTATTTTTAGTCTGATCATCTTACCTCAGTATTAATGTTGATTTGTTCTTGGATATGTTTCAAAAAAATTCTGTTTTATCGCCAGCTTGTCCAGACTAGTTTGATTTATGTTGCATTACGTTGCACACCCTGGGTGTCGATGTAGGCTCCATCCTGTGGTTGGCCAAATAACCTCCAAACAAGGTCACTCTCGGTCGGAATTTCAAAATTCATAACTCAGACCAAAGAACCAAAGAACACATAAGAATTATTAAAAATGGGAAAATAGAAAATCTCAGTTGCTGCTTATGTTTGGTCTGAAAAACATAATATAAATCAGACACTAAATTATTAAAACAGTTAGAAAATACAAAAGAGTTGACTATTTGGAAAAGAATCTATATTCAGAAGAACAAAAACAGAGTTATGAATTTTCAAATACCGACGGAGCGTGACCTTGTTTGGAGGTTCTTTGGCCAACAACAGGATGGAGCTGACATCAACATCTAGGGTGTGCAACATCCATCCATAGTAATTCTGCCCGAAGGCAGGTCCTTCACTGCAATCATAGCATTTTCATGCTATGCTTGCAGCTTTACTAGGGAATTGTAGGTGTGGTAGCTTCCCGTTGCTTTCCACACCGGTGAAGGATGATGACGATGATGATAATGGTAAGGATGATAATGATGATGATGGCCATATGATTTCGGGGACCGTTTGGGCCTTAGAGTTTTCCTGACATTTGTCTTACAGGTGAGGAAAAACCCCGATAAAAACCTCACCCAGAAAAACTGCCCCGACCGGGGATCGAACCCGGGCCCGCTGCGTGACAAGACAGCACGCTACCTCGAGACCACAGCGGTGGACGTGTGCAACATAATGCAACATAAATCGAACCAGTCTGGACAAGCTGACGATAAAATAGAATTGTTTTGAAACATGTCCAAGAACAAATCAACATTAATATTGAGGTAAGATAATCAGACTAAAAATAGTATAATTAAAATAACCTCAAAATATCACTTCCTAAAATTAAATATTAGTGTGTCTTATGTTTAGTTTTTATTGACATCTTATAAGCGAATGAAACAATTCTGATTTTCTAAAAAAAAAAACATAATTATTGCATCAAGTCAGGGACTCGCCACTCTCGTTAAAACATAGCTTTTCGAAGAGTTAGGAATTTTAAATACTCAGAACCTAAGTTTATGATCTACAAAACAGTCAAACAATTTATCAGAATTAAACTCATAGTCTACATCAATAAAAGTAGAGAAATAGTTTTTATATCACCATTTTAATTGAAGGATTTACATTGAAACAATTGAATTGGGGTTTATTAAAATGTATTTGAAATGTACCATATTATAGACTCAAAAAATTAGCAATGCTAAACTGCTTTATATTCCACCTAGTCAACATCCAGAAGACGTTTGCGTCGGATCCAGTTTAAGTACTTGTAATATTTCCTGCAATTTATACCTGGTTTTTCTTTTAAACGCAGTTTTCGAAACCAAATCTTGTTTCCATAGATGAGAACTGACAACGTACTGTACGAGACATTAAATTCTGTCCCTGAATGCTATTGATCTACGTAGGACAGGTTTTAAAGCAATGATGTAACCATATTAATTGTTTTGGTTGTGCCCAGATATTAGGGAATTTTGGAAGTACTCATCTCCTGACAATGCTACTGACATAACTCTCATTCTCGGATGTCTTACGTGCTTAATAACTTGAAACATTATGATAAGCAATCATGCAAGTCATATCTATACAAATAATTCATACGATTAACTGGAGTCAACTAATTTTCCTAGAAACGTGTCTGTCGATAACTGATGTGGATCCTTCAAAAATTTCCAAAATATCTCCCTCTCGATGGTAAATTATAACGCCCTGTGCTTGTCCTGGTGTAAGGTTTTATTTGTTATGCAGAAAAAGTTCAATCTGAGGATGCAGTTGTGATGAGAAAGATCAGAATAATTTGTAAAATTTGATGTACGCCCTGGAAAGCCAAAAGTATGCTCAATTATTATTTGCATGGGCCTTAGTCCACTTGCTACGCACTTGTCTTAACCCTAGAATACTAACCTTCACAAATAGTACTTAATACTAAAAATGCTTAAAATTTACTCAAAAGGGAGAAATGTTAAAGATGAATTTAACAGGATTCATGTTTTCATTCTGTATATCTGATAATTTACGTATTTAAGGAACCAGATAACTTATCGTTAACACTTTTGACGGTTTCATCAATATAAATAGAAAATTATTTCTTCTGTCAAATTGACTGTTGTTACTGTTTTCAAAGACATAAGCGTTTCATAAATAGAACTAACGGAAAATGAAAATCAGTCAATTTCGACTACACCTTTTTGCTACAAGCAGTATGTAATAAGACAAGAATGAAATTGGGAGGATGTTACGAGTGTAACGTCGAGTATTGGGATTGGTTGATTGATTTAGCGGGAAACGTTTATACATATTTGTAAAGTTTTTTTTTTTTAGAATAATCTGATTTGTCGGCTTGTCTTATGGTTTCGAACAAGTATAAAAATCTGTGACAAATATTATACAAAATATTTCTATCTATTCTAAAATAATAATTGAAATACGATATAAACTCTATCAAATGTTCCTTTGAATACGTATTGTTGCAGCCTGAACTAATTTTATATAAGAACAACTGACTTGTGTTGATAAAATTAAAAAAATTCTCTTTGGATGTTAAAATGAGTTTGACTACACTTATGTAATTTTTGTTAATAATATTCAGTTTTTTTTTACATTTCTGGATTTATCCCCCTGGCATTGGCGGATTTTACAATTATTGTAGTTAATTTCTTAGTTTGGGGCATCTGGAAGGCGGATTTAAGATACCCCGATGATATAATGGGCGATAAATGATAATGAAGCGCCAGGAGAGTTCTTCACCTAAAGTTCCTACATTCCATACCATGCGCAACCATAGGGATAATTCCCTTTAACGAAAAATGTCTATGATCTTACCGGGAATCTAACCCGGGAACTCATAAACAGTAGTTAGAAATGCTGACCACTAGCTCATGAGGCTCGTCATCAGTATGTTGTTGCCGCATTTGTTTTTTTAATAAATAAACAGGTGAAAATATTAAAGCTCTATAAATCTTTGGATGAATGTAAAGGCGAAATTATGATTTTAGAATTAGAAGACTTCGATTTTATTTGAACAACGTGTTGTTTAAATTCATCCAACATATTATAAATTCTTACAATTAGGGAGACAATGGAACACGAACCACTAAATCTAAAATCGACAATCCAAATAAAAATCTAATTATAATGAAACAATTCAAGTTAAATCATCCATTGTTATAGTTTGGAAGTTGAAACTGCCATTTTGTTAGAAATATGCGTAACATTTAATCGCTATCAAACTGATATGGTTACAGCACAAATTAAATGAACTGAAAATACAAGTGTAATAACAATACATTTCAAACAAATGGCGAAATGGTAACAAATCCTTGCGATACATGGAGGACTACTATATTATACAGTGTATACGTTTAAACAAGGAGAGAATTTTATTGACGTTCTGAATGCTTGTTCGACAATGGTGTTGCCATTAACTAACCACTATGCTTGTACGAGGTGATCAAGGTATCCATTTATATTGCAGGAATTTCATTTTTTTTTATATTCTGGGCTTATAGCTTCCAGGTGTTTGGGCGTATATCTGTAAGGTATGTAAATCTATAACCATGTCTACACAAAATTCATTAATCACAGAAAAATAAGATAATATCTTGCATACATCCACCAAACACAAATGGCAAAACTACATTTATAAAAATAACATAAAATCTGTCCCTCTAACCATAAAAGTCATCAAATTCGTTTTCTTCTCGGGTGTTTTACTTCATCCCTCTCTCACCTCAAACACCTTAAATATTCAAGTAAAACCCTCCTATACTGACATTACAAAAGTTATTAAACATCAAAACAGTAAACTCACACATCTTCAAAAATCACACACACACACACACACACACACACACACACACACACACACACACACACACACATATATATATATATATATATATATATATATATATAAACCACAGAGGCCAATAGATGAATCCCTAAAACGGCGAGGGCAGGCTTACACCTTCATCTCATTTTCCTTCTTCTTCTTCTTCTTCTATAGTCTATAGTCACGATTCAGTAAATATGGGTGTGCTGCAATGCCATCCACTGCACTGTTTCGTGCATCGGGTCCCAAGCTAGGCGGATACTTTCCGTTAATGTTGTCTATGTTTCAATATTCACATGGAGTGTGTTAAATGAGATACAGGCGAACCTGCTCTCTCCGCTTTGGGGTCTTACTCTTTGCCCTCTTCGGGTTGTTTACAAATGTATTGTTTGTGAGTTATTTGTAATTTTTGGTTGTGATAAAAAAGTTTGTGATGTGTTATGTCTGGCCATAGAGAAGAAAAGTTGTTTTGAAAATGAACGTGGTTTGGGGAAGGTGAAGCGTTTTCCGTGGATTTATGTTTGAGTTCTAAAGACATTTTATGCACAGAGAGGGATAAAAACCAAGAAGAATGCAGTTTGATATGTGTAGGAATGTGTTTGTAGTTTATCTATGTAGTGTTGCTATTAGTGTTGGTTTTTGTTTATGGTCCTGTGTAGTGTATTGTAGAATTTAAATGTGTTTTATGTGTCATTTAAGTAGATGTAAGCTGTAACGTATTGATCCTATTAGTGAATTCACTTCGGCAGACCATATAAATATGGCGACACATACTTTTATACAGAAAATAGTATGGGGTATGTGCATGTTTTAAGTGTGTGTGTCTCTTACAAGAGATAAAATGATGTACAAGAGAAGGGAGAAGATGAAACCAAGGGACGGCCAGACTTAACGTTCCAATCCAATGGACTAATCGGTATCAACAGTATCAGAAGCCTTCTCGTCAAACATACATACTGCAGAGTGAGATGGAATAGAATATGGGCATCTGATGCACAATCTAAAGATTAAAAATTGTTCTCCATCGGCCCCATAGCCCCGAGACTGAAAATTGTATAATTAAAATTTCCATCCCCGCCGGGTATAAAACCCGGATTCGCTTATCAGGAGGCAATATTACCATCTCAGCATGTTATATTAATTTATTTTTAATTAATCATAAAATAATGATTAATGATGAAACTGGTCGTGGTAATGAAAATCGAATCCATAATTTGTTTTGACGTCTAAGGAACAACAAGGGAAAAAACTAACATATTGATCAAACTGTGATTTGAACTCTGGACTTCCTGAATAATAATCTAAAATACTAGGCCAATACTTTCGATAAAATATGTCTTCATGTTCTACTTATCTCTTTATCTCTTGGTTTTTAGATCACCAAGCCTATGAGATCGTATAACTTCAAAGAACTAATGAATTAAGACAATTAATGTTTATGTAACTCACTCTTCTTCTTAATTCAATATATCCCTTTCTAGTACCCTTACGTGCCTTTCAGGGACACAAGCTGTCGGAAGGATATTTTGAACTCTGGATCTATTCTTTTTGACCATCAAGGACACATGAGGATCTCTCGCTGGTTGAGTCTGTATTCAAAAGCATTCCTCGACTCCATTTATTTGGATTAATTTTTTCACATGCTTTTTCTATCTCATTCTATTATCTGCTGTATATTTTATTAATTACATTTATATTATTAAATGTACTCCAAAAGACCCTGTTTTCTAAATTATTGAATCTTGCTTATCCAACCAAGGAATCAGAATTCGCATTTATGCAGTTTCAATGTCCTATTCCTTACGATCCCCAAATCTCTATATATCGTTTAAAAATATGTATGAATTCATCTGCCTTTTAGGTTTTGTAAAATGGAATTATTTCTTATAAATTTCAAATCAATGCATTGTAAACATTTTTTTTCTATCTCCTATATGTTTGAATTCAAAATCAGCTCAATTATCTGGTCACCAATAGCTAATTTACATATTTTATTTATTATCTTATAAAGAAAGTACTTCGTTCTCAAATATTCATACTTATTATCTTCTCTTAAAATAAAAGTATCACTACAATTAAATCAGCGAATTTCTACTTTATACACAAGACTGAAAGATCTGCTCGCCTTCCACTCTCGCTTCGCTTTCTCCTAAATTGCAGTTATCTTCCTATTTTTGTGTAGAAATTGCCCAGACAATAATATACGATGAGTGAATAAAATCGATAATTACAGGCATTATAATTATTATCTTATAAATTACTCCATTCTTATGTTAAATGCATTTAATATTGATTATATTGTTTTAGGTCAACTTATTTGATCGGTATTGAAGAAGTAAATGTGAAAATTGAAAACATTTATTGTTGTTTAAACTTGACATGGAGTCATGCATTCAGGCCACACAAGCAGAGGAAAATTCAAGGAGAAAGATATTGTGGTCGGAAGACAATTTGGAATCCAATACGTCACTTCCTGTCTGTAACAAAAAAGCATCGCCACTTGAAAGGAAGTGAATGAAATGTCGAAGCACAGATGGCAGCACAATCGGTTTTCTTTCACAAGTCCGTCAACTCAACATAACACTAAAACCAGTTATAAAATATGTCAACACAGCATGAATAGATAAACTTATGTAAAATATGCATTTGAACAAGAAAATAGGGTTTCGACTAATAAATGAAGCGATAAACATAAGAATGAATATTTGGGAAATCTATTTTTGTTAATCTGAAGTAGGAAGTAATAATTATGAAAAAATCTACAGTTGTACTTTCCTGCAGACAATATCACTATTTTAGTTTGTAAAATAGAATTCAGGGTACAGTGAGATAACGATAAATGCTTAACAATGAAGTATTTTTCTAAAATTAAAATTGTCGATTACTTTACCAATGCTTAAAGATTTATTTTTTTTAAGTTTATCAAGAATTAGACTAATTTTTTTAAGTGTTTATTTTATTATGAATGAATTGATTTATTTTATTGAATGAGAAGTAGGCCTATGTGTTATTAATTCAAGTAGGGAGAAAGACTTCTATGAAAGAAGGCTCAAAAAAATGAAAGAAAGAAAAATACTTCTGAAATAATAAATAGAATTATTCCTCATCGTAATCCTTTTGTGACAAACTTAGTGTGGAGTACAATCCTCAATATCAATAGATCAACATTACAAGTTTCCTGGATGATTGTTTTTTTCAGAAATTTTCCTCACCTGCAAGACAAATATCAGGAAACTAAGGTCCAAACTGTCACCGAACATCACTGGCCATCAATATCATCATTAGAGCATATTCATTGAGTTTAGGATTAAGGCCTCTCATGGCGAATCATTACCATCATCGTCACCTATCATACATAATCGGGGCAGCGTAACTCCGCCTTCCAGGCGCCCCAACCTCAGAAGTGGGTTACAATAACGCCTTGCCAGGAGAGAATAGCATAACGTCTAAATGGCAACGTGGTGTCATTGCAAAAAAAATCAATAACAAATGCGTTGAGCTCGTTTAGACGTTTTACAGTGATAGAGTGATTACTTCGTATACGCGAGGTCAAGGATTCGAACAGCGGTCGAATGTTTTTTCTCTCTCTCTCTCTCTCTCTCTCTCTCTCTCTCTCGCATTTGATGTCCTTTTTAAAGATAAAACCCTGTTGTTTATATTAAATCATTTATTGCACTACATCTGAGGGCTATTATGAATCTGGACTTAGTCAATATAAGAGAATGTCATATTTGGAGGTGATATACAAAAGATAGACGAACATGAAATAAAATATCAAACATTTATATCTTTCTAACTACAAAAATACAAGCACAATTCCAATATACTTGAAAATAGAAAAGTATAAATTTCACTATTTTATGCATTCAATGTGAGCAACATGTGTTACAAGACACATATCAAAACGGTGGCTCATTTCTTGCCATACACGATTCAACTAGTTACCGAATTCACAGATTCAACAATTCGATGTCGCAGATTTTCAAGAGTGTGAGGCTTATGGGGGATAAAAACACGGTCTTTTACGTTTCCCCACAGATAAAATCAGACGGGGTTAGGTCTGGTGACCTGGGAGGCCACCGGCAATTAACTTAATCTTCTGCTTCTCCTCTTTCAATCCAACAGCCTTGAATGGCGTTATTCAGGTAACGTCGGAAGCGGTTGGAGAAATTCGGCCATGATCGGAACTTCAAACGTTTCTCTTTCCAGAAACGTTGGAATTGTGTTCTTATTGTTTGTAGTTTGGAAGAAATAAATATTTGAAGTATGTTCCTTCTTTCTGAATAGTCCTATGTATAAAAAAGTAGTGGAACAAATAGCTCATTCACATACTGCTTCCGACAGAAACAGCACGTATTCGCGCCGCATGGTGTCCACGAGATTCTGGTAAAATTCTTGATCCAATGCCACCACTTTACATGTATCAACAACTCTATTCCATAATTCGTTTTAGCTTAAGTAGGTCCTGCGCATTTGGAACGTAAAGTTGCCTTCACTCTCGACCACACGCATTCTATCGGGTTCACATCAGGCGATACAGAAGGGTGATCCAAGAGATGGATATCACGCCTCTCCAAAAACCATCTTTAAACCTGAAGAGCATGGTGGACCGGATGGTTATCCTATGGAACACAAGCATTCCTTGAGGAAATTGCTCCCGAGCGGAAGGAACTATAGTCTAAAATAAACAACCTAAAACAGAATTTTAGAAAGAAACAGCAACAGATACTTACCCTCTCTTTCGCACAGGGGCTGCTTTGCGGAGTCGATAACATTCGTATAATACCTTCCATGTCCAGAAGACAATGACAATGTTACCCCAAATTCCAGGCAAACGAAGCAGGAGCCGTCTCAAGTTATTCCTCAGACAGTAATACGTTCTCCAAAATATTGAAATAAGTTGCCGTGTTGAACCGTGGATACGTTATAGGAATATTGCCACATCTAACAACATCCACTCCCAACATGGCGCTCGGATTCATATAACGAGCGTCATATTCGTAGTCATCGGTGTGACATACACGGGCAGGACCGTCGTTGGTACTCGAGACGGTACTACTTCATCGGATAAAATTAGATTGAAACTCTAGCTAATGCTAGATGATCCACCTAACCTTCCTAGGAGATCGACGGAACCTTATACCAAGGCTAATGAGGAGTATCTTGACGGTTGCTGTGGAGCTTGGAGAGTTGGATCTAATTATTAATTGAGGTGAAGTTAGAAATGGCTAACGTCTAACTTCCATAATTAAATTCGCGTCCTCCTCCGGGAAGAAATTCGTCACCTTCCAGGAATTACATGATTAATTTTTTCTTCCCCTAGGCAAAACCGACTGCCCCACATATTTGCCGTAGACGCTGGAACTCCAAGCTCTCTTATTGCTTGGCAATGGAAAGCCGGTGCGAATGAATCTTGTGAACTGCAAACGTAGATCTTGCCTGTGCACCATCTTTAGCGATTATGATGAGAATAGATAAAGCAGGGAAATATGTCTAATTTATATTTATTTTTTAACATCCTAGAGATGTCGCCACATTGTTGTGTCTGTAATGCCATTTACGAAAACAGGATATGGAACATTATTCTGCATTCTTCATTAAGAAATAATGTATTTAAATTGAGCATCTGCAAAATTGTGTAATTAATTCACAGTCGTATTTTTTTAAACATGTCATAGGCCTACCGAATTGCATAATATGAGAATGGTATTATAGCCATTAGTCTGCCTTTTCTCTATAGGCAGTAAAGCGACCTTTAATGTTGGGTGATTTTGGACTATGTGGCCGTGGTCCATTACTGGTGTTCCTATCAGACCTTTTCCCGACTCATTCACAGTCAAGCCTCCGACCAGGAAACAACACTTAGAAGTACTCGCCACTGAAGATGCCCTCCGCAGTTGAGGGAGAACGTCTGGTAGGAACACCAGTAATGGACCACGGCCACAAAGTCCGGAATCACTTAATATTATGATTACCGGCCGTGAAAGCCTGCATTTAACTAACAAACCGACTTTGTCAGATAGTGATTTTTTTTTTCTGTTTCAAGTTTACTGTTTTATATTCATTATATTATGCTAAATATACAGAGTGTCCCATTCAAACCTCCCACACTTTAATTAATCATAACTAACAAAGTATGCGAAATTATGAAATGAGGCCGGTATTAAACGAAACAGAAACTCAAAGAATTTTCATTGCCACACAGTAAAACACCTCTATATGTGCACCATTAGTAGCACGAATAAATCAAGTCTGTATTCGATTTAGTGCCACGTTCTGTCCAACATGTCCATTGGTACTGTTGCAATTGTGTCAAGAATACGGGTTGGTAAATCATGAAGATCTTGTACTGGAGTCGCAAACACATGGTCTTTTACATGCCAGAAAACAGTTTGTGCTAATTGCTGAGGAGTCGCCATTTTGTTTTATGACATTATTATCCAACATGCGACAGATGATTTAACTGCAACAATGAAAACAGAAATTCTTTGAGTTTCTTTTTCTTTTAATACGAACCTCATTTCATAATTCCGCATACTTTGAGAGTTGTGATTAATTAAAATGTGGGAGGTTTGAATGGAACAACGGGTAATGTGTAAACGAAGTCTTTTGCTGAACGAACGTTATTATAATTTCCTATATATAGGCCTATATATAATATATTGAGAAATATGTTTATTCTTCTTCTTCCTCCTTCCAAGTATTAGGCCAAGGCCTGTTACGATCCTATAGAAAATGTTCCCTCCAGCGTTTCATAGGACTGCCCAGTGATCTTCGTCCTCTTGGTATATAATTATAAACAGCTTTGGGGATCCGATTTGAACTCATTCTTTCAAGATGGTGTTTCCAATTTAGTTGGTACTGTTTAATATATTCCAAAATTGGCATAGTCTTCAATTCTTTTAAGATATCGGTGTTCCTTTTCCGATCCCATCTGGTGTAACCCGCTGTTCTGCGCATGAATCTCATTTCACAAGCCGCTATTCTGCTTTCATGTTGTTTTCTTAGTGTCCATGCTTCACTACCATAGGTCAACACTGGTCTAGCCAAAGTGTTATATAAACGTAATCTGGTGTTTTTTTGTACAAGGGATGGTTTCATAACTTGATTAATAATTCCTAAACTTTTATTATAACTAGTAACTTTTTCAGGGATATCCTTTTCATCCCAGATAGAGAGATAATATCCAAGATATTTAAATTGATTAGATCTCTCTAAAATATGTTTATTAAGGAGACCAATGCAGTTCAGTATTTATTATGCTTATTTCTTTAACCATCTATGCCATCGTAAATTTAATAACTCAGGCTATATTTTTTTACCTTCTTATCCAAGTAAAAATTATGAGCAATATTTTAATGGGACGTAGTTATGCATCATCCGGCTAAGCGCCATTAAAATTGATATTTTTATGTCATCTGTTGCATTGGCTCATGGAGTAAGTGTACGCACGCTTTTAGTGCCAAGTCTTTAAATATAGCCTTATTATTAAAAAAACATATAAACGCCATCGGTCCTATCAGGCTCTAAGTTTTGCAACAAACAGCTATGAAAGCAGATCTTTATACATACTAATATAAATTTTGCAACATGCAACTACGCGCCAGATTGTTGAGACATAACTTTTCAAACAAAGAAAATAACTTTCAATATCCAATATTCTTTGTTTGGCGCTAAAATAAATAGTGAAGATTGACTTAAACTTTAAACATTTTTTTCTCGAAACTTAGGTAATAGCGCATAGTCGGTTGATGTATAACGTCGTCCAGTTTGTTTCATATATGTTCAATTTAATAAGTCATTTCGAAAATGGATCATCTACAATCTTTCTGAAATTCACTTCCTTCGTTAATTCCATGTTTTACATATTTACTTCCATCGTTTTGGCGTGAGAACAGATCAACTACACTATTTATTCCTTTACATTTTCTGACTTTATTCGTCAGCAATTTCAGATTCAATGCTTTATCCTGAACATGTTGAATCTGTTTTTTTTTTCTCTCCTGTAAAATTTGATCAGCTGTAGATGATCCCTTTTCAAAATGACTGATTCAATTAATTCCTAAACATTACATTCTTCAGAGCCTCAGCATAGTGAACCAAATAAGCGAATTTAAGCTACCGGTACTTAAATATTGCGTAGTTTTGTGAACACTGCGCAGTGCGGAAGACGTTCAAGAATTCGTTTCTGAGCGGTTATGTACCTTTTCTACATAGAATTGGCCTATTTAAAGACGTGGAACTTCCTCAGTAATGATTTTACAACACGAAGATAAAGTGTACGTATTATTGATTGTTTGGTATTTTCGAAAGTGCCAGGTGTTCTGAGATAACATCACAGCTGCAGCACTACGGACAACCAATTAATTACACTATAATGTTGTCAGACCCACGACGTCGATTGTCTTTGTACAGAAACAGACTGATTAACACAGGACGTCAACACTAACCGACCTAAATCATGACGTCACGATGCATGTAAACCCTGAAACTCCTAATTCGTTCACATTATATACTTCTATTGTCGATGTGTATGCATTTTGGTGTAGGACTACATAAGAAAGGTTGTTCATCCTGGACTCCTCTATGTTAAACCTAGTATGCGAACTTATATTTAATCATGTTTAATGAAAATATGAACGAAAAATTATGTTAAATTTCAGTCAAAATAAATGTTTATAAATCATAAGTAAACTTCATTACACTGCCATAACAAAAGAAATGAGGATATAAGAAAGGAACTAAATATTTTAAAACTTAGAGACTGAATAATTAAATATAAGAACGCCTGGATAGAATGTCAGAAGAAAGATTTCCAAAATTGTTAGCAAATTTTAAACCACACGGAAGGGTAAATGTTGGACGCCCACACAGAAGATGGTCTGAACAATTGTAACAATTCTAGCTTTAATGAAACCGGAACGAGCCAACTGGCTTAATCCATGAATTATGATGAAGAAATGAAGTTTACGAACAAATTAAGAAGGAAAAAACTTGAACTTAAGCCAAAATTATCTCACTATAAGCTTTAAGATGCCCATGGGATAGTGGTAGGTTAAGACTTCCATCCTCGTACACAATTGACACGAGATATTAAGAGAGTTTTCAGCCCTGCGTGACGGCCATCTTTACCACTAGAATAACCGTCTGACTCATTCCTATTACATGCTGAGTCGAAACCAGGATCATGGTGCGTCCAGGGAGTTTAGGGAAGTTTAAAAATCCGTACCCAATCCACACCTGAGACTCTGAACTTCCGCCTTGTAGCGAACTGCCTTAACAACTACGCTACGGCGAGCCTCGCATTTTAATAGAGGATCTGAAGGCAATCCAGATCATATTAATCTCTTCAGTCCTGAAGGGAATTATTTTTGTGTTTAACGTTTATAAAGCAGAAAGCAACATTAACTTTGAAAGCAAAATATGTTCTCGGACTCAAAATTAATTCAAGATCAATATTTTTTATAATTATTTACATACCATAGTAATTATATACCAAAAGGGAGAAGATTGTTGGGAAGACCATTAAAGAGATGGAAGACCAATTCGACCTATAATGAGGTCGGAAAAGGCCATTGGGCTTAATCCTTGTTGTTGATGATGAGTAATTATATTGTAGCCATACCATTAATATTTGTTTTTATTGTAACTTAGTTGTAACTAACTAAGCGGCACTATCAATCCCAAAATTCATCACTGCCCGTACATAAGCTCTCCATAGATACCCATCAAGAACTAATGTTTTTCAGTCATTCCCTGTTTTGCCCATTCATCTGTCTGTGGTCTCTCTCTCTCTCTTCGATATAAAATTTTTCCTTAGAACTTTATTCTCTTCTTCTTCTTCTTGTAAGCCCATGTTTCCCTTAACAGAGATTTAGGGGCTCTCCCCCTACAGGGAAGAATTTCAACCATACTAATTTAGTTACACTTGTTTTCGTACAGATGTCATTTGAGTGGTCCGTGGTCAGCGTTCCGCCTCATACTGACATCTAGGAAGCCAAGGTAGTAATAGGACGGGAAAATTAGGTAAATTTTACTTAGAGGCCTTTTCATTCAGGCTTAAGGATCTTTTACGAACCTGAAAATCTTCAGACTCGGGGACTTGCTTCTTGGATTTTTCCATTCTAAAAAATCCATCGACCCCGGCCGGGTTTGAACCCGCGACCCTCGGGACCAGAGGCAAGGAGCATAACCACTAGTCCACCGCGGCCGATTAGAACTTTATTCTCAAATACCTATATTATTATTCCTCTCTTATTGGAAGAAACCATGTTTCAAATATATGTACCTGAAATAATCAATTGTGTGTATTTTTAGTTTAACTTTTTTTAAAGTATTTGGGATGCACGAGTTCTGTGGTATGCAAGACCTGAATGCCTTAACTCTGCAAGATAAAATAAAACTATAATAATAATAATAATAATAATAATAATAATAATAATAATAATAATAATAACAATAATAATAACAATAATAATAACAATAATAATGACAATAATAATGACAATAATAATGACAATAATAATGACAATAATATTGACAATAATAATGACAATAATAATGACAAGAATAATGACAATAATAATGACAATAATAATGACAATAATAATGACAATAATAATGACTTCTTGTTTGAAATGGTAAGGACACCTCATAGGAATGGAAGAAGAGAGAATACCAAAGAAGATCCTTAATTGAAAAGTTAATGGAAGAAGTGGAAGAGGCAGGCCTAGAGAACGATGAATGGATGGAGTGAAGAGAAGTATGGAAACTAGAGATTTGAGGAAAGAAGATGCTTTAGACAGGAACCTCTGGCGACAAGTCACTTTGGGCTGAAGGAGAAAACTGTATTGTGGAATATTCCTAAATAAAAAACAATAACAATAATAACAACAATAATAATATTAATAATAACAATAATAAAACAATATTATTATTAATATTTTTATTGTCATTATTATTAAACAAGCACACTTTACTGGAGAAATCCATTTAATTCCAGTAGATTAGTAGTTATTGCTCGTCTCTGAATTTCAAGGTTCCCTGTGCTAATTCGTCTTCTTCTTATCCTCCTATTTTCTCTTCTGTCAATACAGCTTTGGGACTGCATCAGTTCTCTTCCTCGACTCTACGCTTTTTTCCATTTCCTTCACTTCTGCAACTTCTCTCTCTTTACTTCTTGCTATATCCTTGATACCTTCCGTTACCTTTCCACGGCACTGTGCTCCATTTCTTTTATCTTCTATCCATGGTTATATTATCTGCTTAGGTTTTCACTCCTCTTTTGTTCTCACTTCTTGTACCACCTGCACTGTCTTCTCTTAATATTTCTACAATTGACATCTGACTTAAAAGTATCCCTGATCATTCCGTTATTTGTTCTATTCTTCTTTAGTCTTCCTTATTACCCTTCGTTTAACGAGTTATGTTTCTTATTTCTTGACTCTAACTGGTTTAATTTTCATTACGATGCAATTTTACTTCTATTTTCTTTATGTTCCATGTTGAACCTTTGCATTTATAGAAATTCCATGTGGTCAACACCTTCCAGGATTTACAGAGACATGACCTGTCGAGAGAGAAGTTTTACAACTCTCGTTCACATACATTTCGTTGGACCACACAAAAAAAGACTTCGAGAGTCTCCCGGATGAGTGATCAGTTTCAATGCCAGAGCCATCTTCGAGACAACACGAGCGTTTAAGACAAGACATTCATACATACACTTTAAACAAGAGGAATATAATGGGGCAACTATAATGGTCAATTGGTGTTCGGGAACAATTCGGACCCCAACCTTATTCGACATTTTCGATAACAAGTGCGGTAAAACCCTGGAAGAACCTCAATCAGGAAAGCTATCCTGACCGGGAATGGAGCCCGGGCCCCTTATACGGTTGTGAAAACCTGACTTTGGGGAGACAAAATAAAGCTGCGAGTGTAATGAGGTAAATCAATGGCACATCATAGAATTTTATATTAGAACTTCAAGAAACACCTTAAAAATGTCCATCCTTTCAGTTCCATATTTTAATTACTCCCTAATAGCCTGAACAGTTAAAGAGCGTCGATAAATAAAATACTACATACCTACCTACCTACCTACCTACCTACCTACTTACACCTATAGGTAAATATACTTGGACAGATCACGAATTACTAGAAAATAATTATAATCAAGCTCTTCAAGGATTAAAATATATTTTAAGTTCAGTGTGGAGGATATTCCGATGCACTCGAAAATTCGAACAAAATGCGATATGAGGCGGTAAAAAAGCAAAGGGGTATAAATGCAAGTTTTTTGCAGCATTGAGAAAAAACATGTTTAAAGTTGAAATTGTTTACATAAATCACAGGTAATTGAAAATTACAACAATCATTATTTATCTACTACTAATGCTAATAAACATCACGAGAAGAGACCGATTCAGGAACGAGGACATCCGCAAGATAATGGGACTGAAAGAGTAGCAACATCAGCAAATCAGCAATGGGGTATAAATGGAAATGGGGGGTCATGTGCTCCGCATGAACCTAAATGTGGACTTATGCAGTGACAATGTTGGAACCCAGACTAGGGAAAAGAAAAGTTGGAAACAAAAAAAAAAAAAGCGCTGGAATGAAATGTTTAAGTGTCATCTAGGAAAATTGTGGACTAGAATAGCGCAAGACAGACAAAAGTGGAAGCAATTCATAAAAATGTGGAAGTGATAATCCCATGGGGTTAGCTAACCCGGGGATGTAACGTAAGCCACCCTGCAGTCGCAGGAGGCCCTTACCCGAAATGGGAGGTTATGTGCTAATTCTTAATGCATACAGTTATTTTCCTTTGCCACCAAATAAAATTTTGCTTCAAGAATATAATTATACATCAAACTCATTGGAAAATTAAAAACAATCACTGGAGAAGAACAAGAGGAAGACCAGCCAAGAGATGGATAGACAGTGAATGCATATCCAATACGTCTTCCTCCGAGGAGTGATTTTGGAAATAAACAGGATGAAAATCCTACAAATTAAGTTTAAGTATAAGAAGTCTTTGCTTCTAACCGTCTCATATATGGTATGATTTTGCACTTTAAAGCATTTATGAATTAAAATAAAAAAGATATCTTATAAAACTTAAAGCTTTTATTTCTTTTCATTTAAATTAAATATTTATTCTACCTGGAATTGTAATTTTGTACATTTCACATTGCTTGCGTTCAAGAATCTGAAGACTAAAGTAAAAACATGGTCTACAAGATTTTTTCTTCTTTCTTTTTGTTTTCTTGTGGTCTGCTTCTTAGGAATTTCATATCAGACGTTTAGCAACTATACAAAGACGAGGAGTTAGGGGAGTCTTGTGTTATTCTTTTCCACTTAAATGCAAAATCTTCAGGTCACTTCTATCCTTTTCATTTATTTTCAAGAGTTTTATGTTTTTTAATAGCATTCAAAACTAATACTGCATACTTTTTTTTCCTAGAAATTTAATAAATCAGACGACAAAGTCATTCGAAAGATACACCCACATGATTCTAACATTTATTTAATTTTGACACAATTAAACATCTTAGGAAGAACTGGGCAAAATTATAATTGAATTAATCAACAATACCGTATATTACTAGCACAACGTAAGAGCGTTCGTGAACAATTCACAGTTATTATAATTTGGGAAAGGATTTTTACGTACTAAATGTTAAGATTGCAACACAGATAGTACAATGTTTAAGTAGATAGAATGTTATTGTTCTCCTAATGTAAGAACAGCATGCGTGATGTCAAGGTAATATTGCTAGATCCCACAATAAGCATAAATGAGCTGAAAGTCTAAATTCGTTATTTGAGTTATCCATAAAAGAATACCCGCCGTGCGCTGCTATGATTGCCCGGGAATCTACTTATGCCGATCTTCTTGGCATCAATGAAAGACAAATGGTAACGCGGAAAATAAGGACAACACTCATTCATGAATAAATAAGTTATATGTTATCAAAATGCAATACCATTAATTCTTAATAATTATATATAAATTAATTAGTGTATAATGCTATTGTGTTATTATTTAATTGTAATGTTATTGTGTTTTCTTTATGTAATTGTAATGCTATTGCTTTTTTTGTTGTTTATTTTTCTTTACAATAGTATCAATTATTACTTTATTGTAACGGACTGTCAACAGCACGTACGGCTTACTGTCCGTGCGACCCATATTGTAAATAATATTGTAAATATCTTACTTTTGTCTAATAAAGTCCTACTACTACTACTACTGTGAGCTATCCTTAAGATAAATTTATGCTGTCGCGAACTTTTCTGTAGAGTATATTGAGATATTCAATTCTGTGTACATTCATTTTATGTATTTGTTATGAATTACGCAGCGTAAGCCATTTAAGGGTAAAAAAGGGACTTTTTCACGTTTTTCACTGTAAAGGGTGTTTTTAAGGTTGTAGGAGTTGAGTATCTCAACTTTCTTATAGCGAATGTTCATCCCGGGAATCTACTGAACATTTTGCATAAAAACCCATCACAATCGGATCAACGGTATGGTCACGCAACAAACAAACAAATATTTTTATATATTATATATTATTGTTGAAAATCATATTATGCTTCTCTCTAATGGTGAGATTGTTGGAGAGACCTGGATGAATATTAAAGGAATCCTTGTTACGGTTGCAGATACGATATCGTATTAGGAAGAATGGATCAGTTTACAATTGATCATTTGTTGAAGAATGTGAAAACGTTAGAGATTAAATATAAATTTTATTATCTATCTCATTGAAACGAATATGTATAAATCCAATGGTCATCAAAGTTATACACAAGGATTCGTCTAAAGATATGGATTACAGATATGTTTTAATAATAATAAATATACTGTTTTTTTTCTCTCTCTCATGAAATACGAACGAAATAGCATCACGTTTTTTTTACTACCAACACACAGTAAAATTTAGTAGTTTTGTAATATTATGAATGCAATTAGGCAGAGACTATATGTACACGGTGTATTTCGTAGTTACAATGAAAACACACACACACACGCTGAAGTATGTTGAATGATAAGAGACACGTTCACAGCGCATGGACTTTACATTAAGAGTTGGAAAAAGAGAAAGCGGGGCTGTCCCGGCTAATGTGTGGGGATTAAACCCGCCTGTTATCGTTGTAGTCTCTGTTTTGAACAGTGCAAATAGTGTGCATAGCTGAGTTCCAACAAATTAACAAGTTTGCGCGCGAGATACTAGACTTTTCTGCTAATAAATATACGTGTTGTTGTCTATGTATTATTGTAAAAATATAAGTAATCCGTCTGATAACAAGGGACGTAGGTAGCATAAGAAAGAGGTGGGAAAATAATATTAACCATTATTTAAGGGAGGTAAATTATACAGAAAATAGTTGTAGAACATAAGCTCAGGATAGGTATATATGGAGAGGTTATGTCCCCGCAGCCAAAAACATCCTTTCAATTTCTTTCTGCACCTCGTTATTGCTAGTCATTTAATCTAGTTTTAGTTACCTAGAAAAAAATGGTTCTTGGGCATTTCCTTGCAGCGGTGCCATAAAATGTAGTTACTAAACTTATGTTGATATTGTCCTTCTCAAAATAGCAATAAAATAATCGTAAATTGATTATCATTGTAGAAAATATAACCAGAGGTTACATAACTGGATAGGATTTAGCGGCAGAAGGTAATTATTTATATTTTATCCATGTGGAATTGCTTAAATTTTTATTTAATTTCCTACCTAATGTTTCTGCCATTTTCAGTGGCCTTCTTCATCTATCCATCCATCCATCCATAGTAATTCTACCCGAAGGCAGGTCCTTCACTGCAATCATTGCATTTTCATGCTATGCTTGCAGTTTTCCTAGGGAATTGTAGGTGTGGTAGCTTTCCGTTGCTTTCCACACCGGTGAAGGATGATGATGATGATGATGATGATGATAAGGATGATGATGATAATGGTGGCCTTATGATTTCGGGGACCGTTTGGGCCTTAAAGTTTTTCCTCACATTTGTCTTACAGATGAGGAAAAACCCCGATAAAAACCTCACCCAGAAAAACTGCCCCGACCGGGAATCGAACCCGGCCCGCTGCGTGACAAGGCAGCACGCTACCTCGAGACCACAGCGGTGGACGCCTTCTTCATATAATATGTAATTTGAACCAGCCGTTATCTTCTACAAAAATATACTTCGGCTATGAAATGTTGTCATTATTTACAGTAATAAGACCAGTATAGCCTACGAGAATGAAACAGACTCATATTCTTGTAACACATGTAATTCAATGTGTGTCCTACAGGTGACACGACTTATGTATATTTATGATGAAATTAATGAGAGGATAAATAAGGACAACTCTGCAATATTAAACTAATAGTATATTAGAATGAGAGGTTGGGAAGAGGTTTTTACAGGTACGAGGAAATTATTAAAAACCAAGCGATAGCAAGGTTTTTAATTTCCGAGATTCTGTATAACACTTCACAAACATGTGTTATACATTATGTTTTGCACGACGGTGTTTTAAAATAATAGGTCTAAATAATAGTAAATTTTTTTTTTTTAATATTTGCGTTCATTGCAAACAACTGACTGGCGGTTTAACAGTGTGGCAAATGTATACACGCTAAATGCCGAAAATAATTTAGTTGAGACTCAGCAGGCCGTGACACCAATCAATATAAAATGGCGACGCGTACAAATTTATTGTTTTATATTGTTTCATATCAGGTTCAGTTTATTTAAAATGCAGTGATTTGTTTGGTATAATGTGTATTAACACTACATTTTTATATAATTTTGTATATACATTGCACGTAGTATATATAAATTACACTGGATTTACTTCCCGCCCTAGGTAGGAAATTTGTAATATTACAGTATATTTATTTAGTTTTTTTACGTTGGCAATCCCGAAATTTAGGAAATTGAACTTTGAATCACGGTCGTCATTCCTGTAAGCACGACAGCACGTACTATCGTGGAAAAATAATGTTTTGTGGGATCATAATGTAAGTTCTAAACCAAAAGTAACATTTTAATGCAATAATGAATACAATGTTATATGGTACACAAACATGGTAATTAAAAAGTAGAACTGTAAGTGAATTAAGTTCTGAAGAAATGAATTTTTGGAGGCGATCAGCTGGAGTTTCTAGAAGAGATAAAAAAAGAAATACTGTTAATTAAGCAAAAGATTAACGTTTTCTCCCCAAAGGCTAGACCTTGTCGTGGTGGAGGGACTCAGTACCTAATGACCCGGACGACTAGATAGGAAGTCTGGTTTTTAACTAGCTTGCTATCTAGTAAGAGAAGAAGGGAAGCGAACTAGCTCCAACGCGGGAACCTCAACGGCTTCAGAAGCGGAAGAAGAATATTGTTCTCAACGATAAAGAAGGCGGAAGAGGAAACCTGCAAGACAAGGGGTAGATGGGACTCCAAAGCTTTGGTTAGCTACCCGTCTAGGAGAATTAAACTTCGAAATAAATCCCCGATCCACTAGGGAATGTGGTTGTATGTCTGGGTTGGTAACCCGACCGTGTAAAAAATTTCCAAACTCATGCCTCTCACAGTGTTCAATGTAGGAAGGCCTGTGAAGATATGGACAGAACAACAGTGAGGCGGAACAGGCATTTTGCCTAGCCCGTGAAGTGAAGAAGATGAAGATGAATGTTCAAATTTCAATTGTGGATTTTATTAAAAAAAAAAGCAAATAAAATGGATTGGACATATAAAAAGAATGACAGAAGACAGATTTCCATGAAGAATACTAGAATAGGTGTCACTTGGTAGAAGAAAAATAGGACGGTCATATTTTACGTGGATTGATGGTGTTTTGAGCAGGATGAGAGAAAAAAGGATTGGAAGATGGAGACTGAAATGACAGATGTGGTGGAGAATGACAGTAGATTAATTGGGTGCAGGAGGATGTGAAACAACTTGCTATATATATTATTATTAAACAAAAAACAGGGCATTACAAATTAATATAAATAAAAAATACGATATTTTACAATCAGTATTATTGAACAATATCTTACAGTGATGAATGACAAACATGTCATCAAGAAATTTATACACCTAGGATGAATCTTAAAAAAATAAGGTAGATCACAATCAGAAATAGAAAAAAAAATAGCAGATGGTCGAAGAGTAATTGGCATTCTGAACTCAGTTTTATGGAGTACAATAGTATATTACGATGCAAGGTTGGGAATTGGTGTTTAAAAAATCGAGGAAAATGTTTAAAACCGAGTGATAGTGAAGTTTTTAATTTCCGAGATTCTGTAAAACACTTCACAAACATGCGTTGTACATTAGTTTTTGCGCGCTGGTGTTTTCAATATAATAAAGCGTAGAAAAATAATAACATATGTTGAAAATATGTGCGTTCATTATAAACAATTGAGTAACGTTAACAGTGTGGGCAATAAAAAATTAATTAAAAGTACAGGAGGCCGTGAGAGACCATTATTATTTATAAAATGACCGCAAGTACGTATTTATTGTTTTATATTGTTTCAAATAAAGTTCACTACATTTAAAATGCAGTGACTTGTTTCGTATTTTTCGTATATACATTGTACGTAGTATATATAGAGGGCAGTGGTTTTACTTCCCGCACGTGGATGTATTTGTAATATTACAGTATAGTTATTTAGGTTGGCAATCCCGAAATGTAGGAAGTTGAACTTTCAATCATGGTCGCCATTGCTGTAAGTAAGACAAAACGTACTAACGCGCAAAAACATATTTTACAGAACAAAGAAATTTGTCTGCAAGTGTATCTTAGAGAATATTACGTTGTGTGGATCAGAAACATGGACAATTATAAGGTGCCAAGCTGAGAAGATATTAACAACAGAGATGGATTATAGGGGAAGCTGATTTATAGCAAAATGTAAAATTGAAGGGTTTTGTAGAATAAATGACAATCTTCATTTTTTAATCGGCTTTTATTACAATATAAGATTGATACCATCTTCTATTCATCATGTCTTAATCATTGAAATCTCATGTTTGGAGTCATTCTTTAACAGATATGCGAGATATTTTTTGTAAGGAAATTCACAGACTTAGGCACTGTTAAAGCAGTAAGCCGTTGTTACATATTTTAATACAAAACATTTTGTTTAGTCCCAGACATTGGGGCACTTTTATCAGTATTGAGACATTTTCAGCTTCAATGTTCTTAACACAACAACACATCAACAGAATAACTTCACTTGAAATAGATTTTTGGAGAAGAGCTGCAAGAAAATCTCGACTGGAAAAAATTAGAAATACGAAATTAGAAAATGGTTGATGCAGTAAGAAATATAATGGATGCGATTGAACACAGAAGGATAAAATACTATGGACACGTACGAAGAATGCAGGATGGAAGACTACCAAAGGCCGTCTATGCATGGGAAATTGAAAGAAGGAACAGAAAGGGAAGATCAAGAACAACCTTGAAGAACAACATTCAAAATTCAATGAAGAAATTTGGTGTAACAGATGAAGACACAGAGGACAGAGAACGATGGAGAACTTTAATTAAGGGAAATTTATTAATGTTTGTTGCAATATGATAGTTTATAAGTCCGTAATCATTTGTATTTATTTATTTTTTTTTAATTCATGTTAATTACCAAGATTGGTTGGAGAAAACCTTCAATGATGATGACATTTTCAAAATGAATGATGAATGTTTTTAACAGAATTGTTGACGCCTCATGTTAGCTGCCTTGAGTGGTTAGCGAGATATGTCGGTGTTGGCTAACCTGAGTCTTCTCATGGATTGAACGGCGTTGTCTACGCATCATTCTTGTTGTGTGTGTAGCTCATAGAGAGCAGTCATGTTTTGTGGCGCGCTCGGTGTGAGTAATTTATGAGAGAACTGAACACGACGTGAGCACGTGGTAACCTTAATGTATATTATTACTTATCTAGTTAAAATATAGTCTTATTTTCATATGTTTAATCCTTTGTGTCACAGTAAATAAACTCCTAAATATACAGTCCACTTCAGAGAGAAGAACTTTATAACTACTTACAGGTTTAGAAATAAAGTTCCGTGAACAATTAACCTGTATGTGTAGTAAGTATATATCAACTCTGCTACATATTTTTGGTCATCTGGGCCGGATATAACAGTCGCCTTGTGAAAAGTCGTAATATTGTGACACAATAGGTATTACTTACGTGAAGAACTATATTAAACAAAGAACAGTGAAAGCGTTACCACGTGGTATTGCCGTGATCAACTAGTGGACCGCGACCCCCTTGCAGAACTTCGAGCTTCGAGAAGTCTAGTTCCAGTGCAAGGAAATATCATTTTGATAGTGAATTGTCTTAGAGTGAGCTATCCTTTGATATCAACGGTGCTGTGACCTTCTAGTAGCGTGGTGGCACATTCCAGAGTACCACAGATGTCTGGTCGATTGGAAATCTTAGTAGAGGCCTGGAAGCTAAGTAACTATTGCATGCTTGTATCTCCTATCTTAGAGTTGATATCCCACCTCATTCCATAAACCTAGACTTGATATTTGAGAACAAATTGACTAAATTAATCTGAATTAGTATCGAGTCGAGCTGACATGATATTTCAAATTGCCATATTATTTGTGTGATTTATATATATTTTAATTATTTTATAAAAGATTTGCTGTGTTACATTGTTCGGTAATTGGTTATTTATCAAAATGTCATTTGAAAGTGAGACAAAGGCTATCCAAAAGCGAGGCATTCTTAAAAGAATGCCTTACTAATGTGGAAAATTATATTAATAGTGAAACCATATCACTAAACACATTAGTAGCTAGACAAAATAAACTAGGAGATATTTGGGAACAGTTTGAGGCAGTTAAGAATTTCTTAGAGCTTGAAGTAGATTCAAAGCCAGGTCAGGATCATGCAAGGGATCATGAGGATTTTGAAAATGAATATTATGAGTTGTGTGGCAAGGTTCAGGATTTAATAGAAAGTCTTCAAAGACCCACAGATAGTCATGGTTTTGATGATTCACGTGAATCTAGTAGATCGAGTTGTGGTTTTAAGTTACCGGCTATTCAGATTCCCCATTTCCAAGGAGAATTGACTGAATACCTCTCGTTTAAGAATACCTTTGAGTCCCTTGTAATTAACAATACTAACTTAGATAATGTTCAAAGGCTTCATTATTTATTATCGTCACTTGAAGGCGAACCTAGGCAATTACTCAGTAATTTAGCGATAACTGAAGGCAATTTTGGTACGGCCTGGAAGTTAATTCAGCAAAGGTACGACAACAGACGCATGATATTGTCGCAGCATATTAAGTGCTTACTCAGCTTACCTTCTTGTAGTACAGGTACTGCTGCAGAGTATAGGAAAGTACTTAACCAAGTAATGGGCAATATTAATGCCATAGAGAATCTTCAGAGTGATGTTCTGTTATCAGATCTAATGTTGCAGGAAATTATATCGAGTAAAATGAAAAGTATTCATAGATCAGAGTGGGAAGCTAAACATGGTGCTACGGATATCCCTAGTCTAGTCGATTTTATGGAATTTTTGGAGAGAAAAGCTCAAACCTTGGAGCTCAGTGAATGTAAAAACATTGTAGTAAATGAGAAACCAGATGTAAAGCCTAAAGTCAAATCTTTCCATATTGCTAATGACAACAAATCAAGATATTGCCATAATTGCAAATCAAATAAACATAATTTACCAGATTGTGAGGAATTCAACCAATTAACAGTAGATGAAAGAGTACATTTAGTTGGTCAGATTAGATTATGTTATAATTGCTTTTCAAAGGGGCATACAACGAGATTTTGTAAAGAGAAACATTGTTCCAAATGTCAACGCAAACACAACACTCTAATACATTTTGAAAGAAAGCCTAATGTTGAGCATCCAGCTATTGTGTCTCCCACTGCTATGAAGATAACTTCCGGGCTAGGCTCAAACGTACTTCTTAGCACTGCCTGGGTTAATGTGAAAGATAAATTAGGGCGGTTAGTTAAGGTTAGAGCGTTACTGGACTCTGCCAGCCAGTTATCTTTTATGACTACAAATCTGTTGAGCAAGTTAGGTCTTGCAACCCAATCGTGCAAACTTCCTATTGTAGGTATTGGAGACTCAGATGTCTCTCCAGTCAGTCTTACTTGTAAGGTGCAATTGTTGTCCAGAGTGTCTAACTATAGGTTGAACTTGAATTGTGCTGTCGTAGATAATATCACATCTCAATGTCCCGCCACCGAGATTGATCATTCAAACTGGAATATTCCGTCTAACATTGTGTTGAGTGATCCAAACTTTAATAAACCTGCCACGATTGAACTTCTTCTCGGCGCAGACGTGTACCATGATATTGTTTGTTCTGAGACGTTGAGAAGGAAGGGATACCCCACGTTGATCAAAACAGAGTTTGGTTACATATTTTCAGGTGCCTTTCCTGAAATTTGTATTAAGAAAAGAGTAGATCCTCGTTCGGTAAACTTTATGAAACTTGATTCTCTGGATAAAAAACTGTAAAGGTTCTGGCAGCTAGACGAACTGCAAAACCCTGTTCTTAGTCCAGAAGAGAAAGCGTGTGAACAACATTTCGTTAAAAACGTCCAAAGAGATGAATCTGGTCGTTTTATTATGAAGTTACCCATACGTCTTGATGTTCCTTCGGTCGCTGAATATAAGCATACGGCTATTAAGAGATTTAAGCACATTGAGAGTAAGCTTGATAAACATTCTCAATTAAAAGAACACTATGTCGGATTTATGAGAGAGTACAGCGATCTAGGACACATGGAGCTTGCACCACCCTTAGAAGGAAACAAGAGTACTTTCTACTTACCGCATCATTGCGTAATTAAAGAGTCTAGTACAACGACCAACAATGAATCGCCACCTAGAGTGGACTCAGAATTGAAGACACAAATTCGGGTACTGATGACTAAGGTACAAGTGCCTGAATTTGAGAAGTATTCTTCATTTCTCAAACTGAAACGAGTACATGGATATGTACTGAGATTTATCCATAATACTCGTAATAGAGAGAAATTATATTCCGGTTCCTTGTCTTCAATCGAGTTGAAACAAACGGAACTAATGGTGGTGAATCGCATTCAAGCCATTGAATACAAGAGGGAAATCCACGAGTTAACTTCCAGGAATCAAGTAGATTCTTCAAGTGACTTGAGATCACTTAACCCATTCCTGGATAAAAATGGACTTCTCAGAGTTGGTGGCCGTCTTGAGAATTCTCAGTTGACATTTGATGAGAAGCATCCAATCATATTACCAGCTAAAAATGTTGTGACTAAACTGTTAGTGAAGCATGAACATGAGATGTTACTTCACTCCGGTGCTCAAGCAGTTCTGTGTTCACTGCGCACCCGTTATTGGATACCTCGTGGTAGAAATACTATTCGTGGGGTAATTAGGTCCTGCTACAAATGTTTCAGAGTTAAACCACCTCGAACTAGTCAGATGATGGGACAACTTCCTGAGTATAGAGTAGGGCAAAGTCTTCCCTTTGTTAAGGTAGGTTTGGACTACGGAGGTCCAATTGTAATAAAGGGAGACAACCCAAGATCTTAGGTGAAATTCAAGGCTTACATAGCACTTTTTGTATGTTTAGTAACTAAGGCTATCCATTTAGAAGTTGTCAGGAGCCTTACTACTAAGGACTTCATTGCTGCCCTCTATAGATTTGTTGCCCGCAGAGGACGCCCTTGTCTCATATTGAGTGATAATGGTTCAAATTTTGTTGGGGCCAATAACGAGTTATTAATTTTTGTAAAGAAACATGCGAATGTTATTACCGAGAACATAGCAAATATGAACATTGAATGGACATTTATTCCTCCTTCTAGTCCCCATTTTGGTGGACTTTGGGAGGCAGGAATAAAATCGGTTAAATCCCTTATGAAAAAGACTATAGGTAAAACTATTCTTAGTTTTGAAGAATTGTGTACTTTGTTGTGTCAGATCGAGTCTGTACTAAATTCTAGACCTATCTGCACCACGCCCAGTGAATCCCATGAAGAAATGTACCTAACTCCAAGTCACTTCCTGGTAGGTAGACTATTAACTAGTACTATTCCTCCTGATATAGCCAACTGTCCCCTTTCCTACGATGCAAGGTGGAAGGTAGTTCAGGCTCTCTACAGGTCTTTCTGGCAACAGTGGTCCAGACAATACCTGCAGTCGCTTCAGCAAAGGAGGAAATGGATGTCTGCCGGGAGATGGTGCCCAGCTGTCGGTGATCTTGTGATCCTTCGGGACGAAAACTTACCACCGCTGGTGTGGAAAACTGGTGTGATCCAACAGCTTCACCCTGGGATCGACGGTGTGGTACGAGTGGTCACCATTAGGACTAAAACTGGATTATTTCGACGAGCCATTGTGAAACTTGTCCCCTTACCCAGTTTGTGTTGAGAGATTCACCGATGTGTTAAATCGTGAGATCTCTCAAAGGGGGGAGTATGTTGACGCCTCAGGTTAGCTGCCTTGAGTGGTTAGCGAGATATGTCAGTGTTGGCTAACCTGAGTCTTCTCATGGATTGAACGGCGTTGTCTACGCATCATTCTTGTTGTGTGTGTAGCTCATAGAGAGCAGTCGTGTTTTGTGGTGCGCTCGGTGTGAGTAATTTATGAGAGAACTGAACACGACGTGAGCACGTGGTAACCTTAATGTATATTATTACTTATCTAGTTAAAATATAGTCTTATTTTCATATGTTTAATCCTTTGTGTCACAGTAAATAAACTCCTAAATATACAGTCCACTTCAGAGAGAAGAACTTTATAACTACTTACAGGTTTAGAAATAAAGTTCCGTGAACAATTAACCTGTATGTGTAGTAAGTATATATCAACTCTGCTACAAGAATTTCACAGCACATACCAAGAACTTTGAAATGTATATTTTTGCACTACAGGCTGCTAAAGACAACAATATTATTTATAAAGATCCACACTCTTTCTTGCAAAAGGTAACAATTAGGTACTCATTTTAATTCTAGTGTGTTCTTTGTTATAAGCATAGGACCATAAAATGTCTCAAAACTGATACAACAGCTCAGCACTAATAATAAATATCTTTAAGGATGTATAAAATATGACACCATACAATTTATTCTATTTTTCCTTACTTTAACCTTTCCCTTTGTAGGAACATTTTGGGCGACTCACGCTACCTGGATATAGAGCGACACGACCTATCATGTCACTCTGATTCACCTCATTCTTGGCCTATCTACTAGGCGCTTTCCCTCTAGTTTTCTTATAACGAGTTTCCACACCTTTCTTTCATTCCCTATTCATGCCACATGACCTACCCATCGAAGTCTACTAGAGTTACCGTAACTGTTCTTATTACATATTACTTCCAAAACAAATAATGTAGTTCACTGTTATGTAGTCTCCTCAGTTCCCTCTCTGTTCGTTTCTCTTTGGTCCTAAAATTTTCGTAAGTACTTACTTCTCAAATACTCGTAACCTCTTATCCTCCCTTAAAATAATAGTCCGTGTTTCGCATCCATATAACTGGAATAATGACAGTTTTATATATTTTCAATTTAACTTTTTTTTTAAATTTATCTAAAAGCACATAAAATAAAAAAATATGTTCCGTCGTAAATTTAAAAACTATGTAAATATGTAGGAAAGTTAGATGTAGCCTATAGAAGTAGAGAAACAATGCGACAGCGGTAAGTTTTATATCACATATTCTCAAAAAAGTACATAATAATCAAAGTATATCTTTATGGGATAACTAAATAACTTACAACTATTTAATAACTGAAACACAAGAAAATGGTTTGAAAATGTCGGTAGAATGAAAGAAGAAATAGTGACTAATAAAATGTTCATAGGCCTATACAGGGTGTTGCAAAAAACACCGATAACGGAGGTGAGGTAGTATATTGAGACATATTGATAATTTTTAATAAGTTATCCATGTCCAGAAATGATGCGTTTTCACACGATGACTAGATAATTATGTCTCAAGATCGGCGTTAGTTCGACGGATTTGAAGACATTACTTGACAACACTTCAGGGGTACGAAACCTGTGATACGTGACTTCGCAACGGAATGTGGCTGCAACATGACGGAGCTCCAGCTCACTTCGATGCCAATGCGAGGAGACATTTGGTTACCATGTTGAGAAGAATAGTCCCATGGCCTCCGAGGTTATCTGATCTTAACCCTTTCGAATACTTTTTATGGGGGACATGAAACTGTCTGTTTATCAGGCTCCAGTAGATTCACATATAGATCTTAAAACCCGAATCCACGCTGATGCAGAAATAACTAAAACGAGGCCAGGCGTATTTGAACGTGTGCGCCAATCACTACACAGCTGATGTTCGCTCTGTAATGAGATGGGAGGTGGATATTTTTAAACGTTGATATGACTGTGACAGTACTGTCAAGTATTGAGTCTTGAAATCCAACTAACGGAACTCTGGAGACATAATTAACTAGCCATAGTGTGAAAACGCATGAACGTAACTCTTGAGAAGTTAGCTACTCATAGTGTGAAAATGCATAATTTCCGGACATGGGTACCTCATTAAAATCATTAACATATCTCAATATACCACCTCTCCTCCGTTTTCGGTGTTTTCTTGCAACACCCTATATAACCCACAATGACACACAAGCCGAGGACAAGCTGAATAATAAAGCCAACAACTATAGAAGCTGAAGAGATCAAAATTGTTCTAAATAATGATATATGATGACCTTTATAGAACGTCTATATTTGTAAGAATAAAAGCGTTTTTAAAAGTGCGAGTGACCTGGGTTTGAAAAACTTATCAGTGGGTCAAAGGGATGTGAGAAAGGAAACGCTTTACGTTGCGTGTCTGGTTGTTTAAAAAAACGCACAGTTCTAAGTTAAAACTCCGTGATTTTAAACGCAGATAGATAAGGAAGAGATGTTTGGTGGCTTTAAGTTGGCCAACTTGATTTATCACGGCTCGAGGCGGAATTTGATTGTCATGTTATTTGCTGTTTTCCCCAGAGGTTTGCGCCACTATGCATTCATCTTTTTTTTTTTCTGCTGTCCGACACGACATTCCCTCGTTTTTTATAATACTGGTCTCACCCCAACCATTTTTATTAGAGAAATTTTAATGCAACTTTAATATTTATTTTACTTGTTAATTTGATTATTTTTTATACTATTTGGCCCAACTTTTGATTTTTGTTAAATTATAATTAAATTATATTCAACATATACGCATTTAAAATATAAAAACACGCTATCACTTTTACATTTGCGGTAAAATATCTAAGATATCTTATGATTCCTTTAAAAATCAGAGTAATGTTGGAAATGGAAGAACAAATTTAACATCTCTCTTTAGCAGCTAGGATAACACTGACCAACAAAAAAGAAACTTTTTTTTGTCTCAGAAAGAAAAATATGTGATTCTGATTGTACTGTTTCTCTTGAAGTCAAATATGATATCGGTTTTTCTCCATCGCGCAAGGTTTCCGAAAGACAGGCATTTATAATTTCAAACACTTTCATATTTTCCACATTCGTAAATACACAATATTCGAACATTCGGACTCACTTAGAAAGTAAGAAATTACGATTTTCTGCTATATTTCGCCTGTGGAGCATCCCTCTTGATGGTCCAACAATAATCGGCCAGCATATTAGGATTCCATTTGCCTTGATATCTCTTTTCATAGGTGACCCCATTTGAGTTAGCTCATTTTGGTTTATTTTATAACGGACAGATGGAAAAAAAATTATAAAATTAATTATTTAAATCCTTTAATTGAAATTGAATTAAAAAAAAACTGTGGGTGATGGAGAAATTCCGAATATATATTTGAAAACACGATAAAAAAACTGTATTAAGTACAACTATTGGTACTCATGAGACAAAAATCATGTTGACCAGTGTTATTAGATCCCAATTGAAATATGAGCGTGAAAGGGCTGAAAATTTTTATTCAGATGCTTCTTTATTCAGTCTGAAGTTTCTTTTACGTTCCGCAAATGTACAAAATGGGACATGCACCTTTAATTTCCTCTTGAAGGAATTCATACTGATGATTTTTAAGCCTTAAAAATCAATCGAGTTTATACAAGCGAACGTCGGATCTAGAGGTGAGTAGGAACTAGAAGGGAGTACTATACCATCAGAAGATGAATAAAAAAAAATGATAAGTTAGTTATAGGCTAAAGGAACGGAAATTGCGAGTTTGAGAATGAAGTTCCTAGGAAAATGTTTGGACCAGAGAGAGATGAACAAACAGGTAAATTGAGATGACTACTTAACAGTGAACTACATGGTTTTTATAGGAAGCCAGATATAATTAGAATAGTTAAGTTTCGTAGACTGCGATGGACAGAACAAGTGGCACGAATAGGGAATGAAATACATGCATGGAAGCTTCTTGTAGGAAAACCAGAAGGAAAACGCCCAGTTGGTAGTCCAAGAATGAGGTGGGAGAATAACATTAACTATGATTTGAGGGATGTAGATTATACAGGAAATAATATTGGAAAACATTAGCTCAGGATAGGATATATCGAGAGCTTATGTCCGCGCGGGCATGAATCTACAGGTTCGATAGTGACAGTGGGTGTTAGTTATAGGCTACATTTTCAAATAATTGACTGCATAATCCTCATCCTCATCCTCAAATTATGGTTAATATTATTAATCCATTTCATTCTTGGTCTATCTAGTGGGAGCTTTCCCTATGGTTTTCTTATAAGAAGTTTCTTCACCCCTCTTACAATTTTTCATTGATGCTTCGTAACCTGTTCATAGCAGATTACGAGACTAAACCCATGTTGTTGTTTTTATCCATCCATATTTCTGTGTCTTTCTTTGGTCCAAAACAAATTATCAAGCAATTCACTCTAAATACTTATAATTTTCTCTTCTTTCTTAAAGAATATCCTCTTGTAATTTGTAGTTTAACATTTTTGAGAGCCGTTGCGCAGTCTTCCTAATAAAGAGTAATTAGAATTGGAGGATGACCCAGAAATTATTATTCCTATTACTTATTACTTATTAATCCGATTTACCCCTTCTTTCAGATTGTCATTAAATACCTTCAAAGGAAAAATTAATCATTGATGAAAATAGAACACATTTATTTATTTACACATTTTCAATGTTTACACATCTTTCTGTGCCTAAAATTTCATTTTCCCTTCTCCGCTTGTCCCTATCTATTAACCCAGTGTCCTCCAGACCTCTTGTTTTCATCTCAGTTCTGATTTCGTGCATCCGTAAGTTTCGGGGTCTTACTTTCTTTCTACTTCCAGGTGGACATCATTCCAATATTTTTCTGGGCAATCTTTCTTCTTACATTCGTCTAACATGTATACACCAATTTAACTGCTTATATCTTGTATATCTATTATCGAATATTTAATATTTATTTTTTCTCAAATTACTTTATTAATTTGTTTATTTTTAATGTTCAATATCTTGCTCTTCTCCCCAAGAAATCCATTTCCACCGACGTAAGTTTTTGTTTTTTGTTACTTTAGCGAGGGTTCTATTGAAGTTTCGGAGCTTGGATTCATAGTTTGTTGGGTACGAATTTCTTATTTATCACTTGCTATTTCAAGACCCGAACTAACTGCATTTTCTCTACAGTACAAAAAGAAAATCTTCTGTTTCTTTCAATATTTTCAGAGTTGAAAGTATGTTTAATATTATTATGCGCCTCATTCCTATTTGTTATTCTTGTTTATAGAATCAAAAAAAAATAGGTTTAACATATTTTAGTGCCGTTTATGTTTTTAATGTGATTCATATATTTTATATCATCATCATCAGCATATACCATGCCTTATTTGAGTACTTTACGATTTAACAAAGATGGAGGAAAATGGAACATTATAGCACAGTGCGTTGTAATATTCACAAAAATGGACTCAATTTTTGCCAAAAAGTGAATAATACATAGCAAACATGATTAATAATTTTACATATGAACAATGAAGGGTAGTCAATAAACTTGTGTGATTGGAGGACACGTTCAAATACGCCTGGCTTCGTTTGAATTATTTCTGTAGCAGTGTGGATTCGGGCTATATGATCCACACATGCCTCTTCTGGAGTCTGGTATACAGACTGTTTCATGTCGCCTCTCAAAAAGTAATATCGGAGGCTATGGGACTGGTCCTCCACGACCTGGATACGTGATATCCAAATGTCTCAAGTAGTGTGGATAAAATTTCTACTACATATGTGTGGTATCGAGCTCAATTTATGTGTGCGTTGACCCTATGTCAAGTGTTGAGTCTTCAAATCCTTCGAACTAACACTGATCTTGAGACATAATTATCTAGTCATAGTGTGAAAACGCATCATTTCCGAACATAGGTAGCTTATTAAAAAATGATCGATATTTCTCAATATACTACCTTCACCTCCGTTGTTGGTGTTTTTTTTGTAACGCACTGCATATATTTTTAATGATGGAATTTTACATAGTTCATCATCATCATCAACAATCACGGACTAAGCTCATATGGCTTGTTCCAGTCTCATAGATTCTCTTCTTCGGTCTACCAATATTCCTGCGTCCTTTTGGTTTGTATTTAAGTATAGTTTTGGGAATGCGATCATCTTCCATTCTTTGGACATGTTCTTTCCATTTTTTTCTAGATTCTGTTATTCTATCTAAGAGTTTAAAGATATTTAGCTCATTTCTAATATCTTCACTTCTTCTCTTATCTAGAAGTTTGCAACCAGCCACACTTCTCAGAAATCTGATATCAGCTGCTTCTATGATCTTCTCTTCTCTTTTAGTTAAAACCCAAAATTCACTACCATACAATAGTAAGGGAACTGCCACTACTTTATAAAATTTTAGTTTTGTTTCTTTTCTTGTGCTTTTAAATATCCTTTTGATTGTTATTTTTTTTAATACCTGGGTTATGAAATCTCCTATTTTAAAAATGAAGATATATTTAACAAACTTAATAAATTTTACATAGTTTGAAATAAAATTATGTACATTGAGAGGATTGGAAATGAAAAAAAAATCAGTAAGCCCTCATTTTTAATCCATGTAACGTAAATAACAATTTAAGGAATTTGTCATGGAAGAAGTTTTATGTAAGTAATGGAGTGTATTTGGCAGTAACCTATATTAGCGATGAGTTATTGTGGACATATGTGTGTGGTTACAGCGCCCCGGGGTGAATAACGGCGGGGGTGCGAGGTCACGCAGTTTGTTCTGCAGGGGTGCAGAGATAACGCAAGATGTAGCGGACAGTTACATTCATATAATTGTTTTTATTGCAACGAACCCTCAAATTAACACAAATGAGAAACCACAAAATAAACATAAACGACATGTCCATAAAAATAACGCGCCTGCGCAATTTAATGCCAGTTACCATATTTCTCTCTTAGAGTTAGGTATTTTACAATTACAGCTTTGACATTTTTATGCTTGGGCAACAAACTAGAATATTTAAAAGTATGTGTTCTACAATGGCGTAACAGGTAAATGTTGGGGCAATGAGTAATGTTAGCCTCTCCTTTGTAACAAGTTACTAGACCTAGTTGATTTAGTTACAATATTTCCCTAAATCATGCATTAGCGTAGTTGGTTAAGGCAACATGCTACAATCCGTAAGGTTCAGGGCTCGAGTCCCGATGTAATCAAGATTTTTAAACTGACTCATACCTTCTGGTCACAAAATGACCCTAGGGACGACTCAGCTTCTAACGTAAATGAGTATTACACTCTTGTTCTGGGGGTAAATGGGCCGTCACGCAGGGCTGATAACGCGGCTGACATCAAGTGCCGATTGTCTAGAAAAAGTGAGAGCTTTAACCTCTTACAACCCTGTTATGAATACATAGAGTATTTTATATAGATATTTAATTATTTTATAGATTGTTTTAATTATTCAAGCAAAGTCTGTTGAAATAAAGTTTTAGACATGATAGAGTTCAGAACAAGTTTCCTTGCCTAACTGTAAATCTCTACATTTAGTTTATGGAATGTACTGCTGTTAGGGCTGTGGTATTTAGTATAGTTAGACAGTGGAAATAGGTCAAGTTGAGTATATAACCCTGGGGAAGTGAGGGTCTCGTGTCTGTCTGGCTGTGAGTGAAAACCAGAGGTGCCGGGTGAGTAAGCTACCATTTTTCTTAATGTGTGTTCTGGATTTTTGGAAGGGAATCAAGTACAATTAACTATTTTAACACTATATTTTCAAAACGGATGTATCAATTTTAAACATGTAGATTAGGGTAGATTTATTATCCCACATCTCCTGCTCAAACTCAAGGAAGTTAGATGTAAGGTTTTATAATATAAGCTAGATTAGGTATTTAGGGCTAGACACTTAGGTTTATTTGTAATTTATTCTCTAGAAATAAAATAGTTAAAATAAGAATTCATTTGTTTAATTCAAAACACGTAAGCGTATATAACTGTACATCCTCATACTAACGCTCGGCTAGTAAAACATGCTACTAGATTTTCCAAGTCCCGAAGGTCCTTTAAGCCTAAGAAAACCAGCGGTTCATAATAAACCCCAATGGTCTCCTATGGCATATAGTGGGAACACTTTACTTTTATTTCCGTAAAGCTGTCAAGAATGGTATGCGGTCAACATACCTACCCAATGAGACATCTAGCAGGCAACTAATGTATTACTAGGATGAAGAAGGTCGGTAAATTTTGCTTAGAGGTCACATTATTCAAGCTTAAGGTTCTTCTATGAGCCTTGACATTTTCAGACTCGAGACACAAGTCTTAAAGCCCCTCCCGGTGGTCTAAAAAAATCCAACGACCCCGGCCGGATTTGAATTCGCGACCCTTTGGATCAGAGGGCAAAGAACATAATCATTAGTCCACCGCGGCCGTCAATACAAGTAGTAAGAGTTAAAATTCATGATTTGTTATCTGATAGAAAGGAGACGAATTTCATAAAATTGATAATTTGTTGAAAACAGCCAACAGAAAATAGTACGTAGCTATAAATCTAACAAAAGTGAGTGGATTATTTTGTGGCTGATAAGGGAAGACTGTTGAAGAATCACTTGACAATGGCTCGATTTCATGACCTTGCCTAGTACAGAGTGATTCAGAGATATGGCTATACGTTTGATCGCATTTTCTGACAAAAATATTATTATTAAAGGAAATATGATGTTATCATTGGAAAGGGAATCCTTCAAATTACAACAGAACAAAACAAAACAAATCACTGCTCACGTGCAGCTTGGCAGGTTGATTTTTGTGGGCTAGCGTCGAACGCCTCCACAATTCTCTTCGTTGTTTCTGCATCCGTGCTAATGCGAGGCCTTCCAGGTGGTTTGATTCTCTTCATCCTTCCCGTTTCCAGCAGTCGTTTTCTCCATTTCCCCACAGTTGACGGCTGCAATGCTACGTTAAACTCACGTCTTCCCCATCTTGCGGCCTCACGATCATTAGCATACGTTATTTCCCATGCAGCAATTGTAATTTGCTGTTGCAGATTCAACGTCATTTTGACTAATGACGTAAGTTCTACACTGTTTTATTTTATTCCATTGTTGTAATTTGAATAATTGCCTTTCCAACGGTAATTTCATAGTTCCTGTAATGGTAATATTTTCATCACACAACGCGATCAGACGTATAGCCATATTTAGGATTCACCCCGTACACATATTGTACATTTACTTTCTTACAACTCAAAGAAAGCATACGTGATACTGACTTCGAGGTTATGTTCTAGACAAGAGATAATTTTAACCTTATTGACAGTGCAATATATGTTACATTTCCCAAGATATTACAAATACCTTTATTAATTAAAAACGTGCTATTGCAATATGTGTATTGCATGTTATATAGAAAGAGATTATTCAGATGATTATATATAATCTGTTTATATTTTACACAATGAATCATTTTGATTACTTTCTTGTCTGATTTTTTGTGTTTATTTATTTTTTCTAGTCTAGAGTGTCCAGTTGAAAGTCTTAATTCATTTCCAGTGTTCACTGTATGCCTAACACATATTAAGTACAAACCTATCTAAATTATATCAACTCATATAGGCTCTGCTGGTTTACTAGCTACTGTGCACGTCTCCACATCCGAGGTTCGTGAGTTCAAATCCATGTTTTTTTTGGATACAAAGCAAAATGATAAAATCAGAAAGTTTTGCAAGGAAAATAACAATTATTATAACATCAATAATAATAATAATAATAATAATAATAATAATAATAATAATAATAATAATCATGAACAAATTCGTTTTAGGCTATGTGGCCTGTACGGTAAACCTAGCGAAGATGGTCTTGATCTTTCCACCGATGTTTTGGTCTTCCTTGGTCCCTATGTCCAGTTGGGGTATATTGGAATGCCAATAATAATAATAATAATAATAATAATAATAATAATAATAATAATAATAATGATTTATTTAACCTGGCAAAGTTAAAGCGATATCTTCCACTCAATCAGCGAATAATAAAATCATAAAACATTACATACTTATAATTTTAAAATATTATTAAAATATAGAGCAAAGAAAGGACAAAGCGTATGTGACCTAATACTAACAAAATATGGAATCAAATGAAGTAAGAAAAGTTTCTAGATGAATATTTATAGGTGTATACAAAATGTTGAATGTAGTTGTTATGCAGTAGTGGGCCAACTTTCATTGCGTGGAATTTAAGGTATCAGTTAATTTGAATTTAAATAATGATAGGAAACGAGGATATTTTTTTTTTGGATAAAATCCGAATTCAAGTAAAAATCTATAACGAGACTTCCTTTGAGTAGGAAAATGAAACCGCATATTACCAGGCGTTTATTTATGGAACGTAAATAATTTCGAACTTGGAGAAAAAAAATGTCATTTTACAACATTTTTGAAAGTCGGTAGGAACAATTAAGCTGTTAAATAGCGTCTTTAAACGAAATACTATCTAATAAATTCTTTGATGAAAGGATCGATATTTTCTTTTCAGAGGCTTCTGTACTTGAACTAGAGCTTTCTTTTTTCTTTTACATGTTGCAAATCTACGACTCAGGACCCACGGTTTTAGATCCTTCCCTAGGATAAATTTGCGGCCTAAAAAAAAGCCATGCTCTCTAGACGGAGCTGTAAAACTTGGAACCAGAGGCAAGTATAGTAACCACCAGTCCACCAGGATTAAGTCTTTTCGTTCTCTGATAATGATAAACTGATTAATTTTTATTTAATTATATAAAATCTGTTTACAATTACATATAAGTTTTCACTTGTTCAGCAAAATATATATTATAAGGCCTACTTTATTATTATTATTATTATTACCATTATTATTATTACCATTATTATTATTACAATTATTATTACAATAATAATAATATTTCATCATCATCATCATAGTACATTCACGAATTTAGGCCATTTGTTGACCTGTATCGGCCTCAAGAGAAACACCATCCAGAAGTCTTTTGAGTGGACGTCCTGGTCTTCTTCTTCCTGCAGGTTGATATCTTAACATTTGTTTGGGTATTCTGTGATCTTCCATTCGATGAAACTGAAATATAATATTTATTATAATTATTAATATTAGTGCAAATGAAAATTGGTCTCTTAACCGTTCAGGCAGAGGGAAAATAGAAACTGCAGAAATGAAGTTCCTACGTTCAGTAGCGAGTGTGACAATTTTGGACAAGAAAATAAGTGAGGATATTAGGAAGGACTTAAATATTTTTAATTTAACAAATAGAATTGACAACATGAGAAACAACTGGTATGAATATGCCAAGAGAATGCCTACAGATAGAATCCCTCAGCTGTTACTAAGGTACAAACCAATAGGACATACAAATGTTGGGCGCCCATTTACTAGATGGGAGGATTCATTAAATCCCACTTGATGTGAAAACAGGTCAAAAGGCCTAATTTCATGAAGCAGAAGAAGAAGATTATTGTTATTATTATTGTCCATCTTTTCTCGGGTAAGGTTGTTGCTCGTTTGCAGTACTGGGTTTGATTTTAGGGGTTTTCTTCGCCTATAAATCAAATATCAAGAAACTTAAGGCCAAATGAACCCCAGGAGCTAGCACCTTGACGTGGTGGGGGGGCTTAGTACCCGATGAACCAGACGACTCTACTGGGGAAGATTGACTTAGGTTAATCTTGCTGGTGGGTAAGAGGCGAGGGGAACTAAGTATAGCTCACAACGAAGGAATGGCGTCTGTATCCATATTGGGCGGCCACATCTTCGTCAAGTCAAGTCTTCAACGGTCAACAGGGCGACAAGGAATAGCACAGCTAAACTTGTAGGGCTTGAAGAGCGGAAGAAGCAGCCCTCTCTTGGGGGGTGGATACCCAGAGGAGCATGTTTGGAGGCTCAGAGGAAGCAGCCCTTCCACCATCCTTGTCCTGCGAAGCGCTCGTAACGCTTCCAGGAGACATTTATCTTACTGAGAAGCTTCATGGAATCAGCCGGATTGTCATAAAAGGAACCGACCCAAGCAAGATAAAAGGATACGATTTGGAATAAAGGACATTTTGAAATTAGGAAATTGGAACGTAAGGGGAATAAATACAAAAGAAGAAGAATTAGAAAGAGAATTAAAGAAAAAAGAAATAAATATAGCAACAATAACAGAAACAAAAAAGAAACTAAAAGGAACAAAGGACTTACAACACTATACTATGTTGTATAGCGGAGTAGAACAGACAACAAGAGCGCAGTGTGGAGTAGCAATTTTAATAGATGAAAATGGAAGAACAAATTGAATAGCTATGAGTTTATAAATGAAAGAATCCTGATAGCCAGATTTAAAATTGAAAGAGGATATATGATGATAATTGCTGTGTATGCCCCAGAGGAAGGCAAGAAAGAAGAAACAAAAACATTTTATAAAACATTACAAACATTAGTTGATAAATATACAAAAGATCATCATTTAATAATAAGTGGAGACTTAAATGCCAGAGTAGGCAATGTCCCTATACCTAATGTAATAGGAAATAATGGAGAAATAACAATAAATGAAAATGGACAGGATTTGAGACAGTTTTCAGCCTATAATCAATTAAAAATAATGAATACCTATTTCCGAAAAAAGGACATACATAAATATACAAGAAGTGGATATAACTCAAGATCAATAATTGACTATTTAATCGTAAACAACAAGCTAGGAGCCTTGGTAAAAGATGTGAGAGTACATAGAGGCAGCGATATATACTCTGATCACTATCTCGTGATAAGCAAAATAAACATAATAGCTAAATGGCGGAAAAATAACATAAAGAACAAAAGAAACCAAGAAGAAGTATATAAAATATATTTATTACAAGATCAAAGTATTAGACAACATTATGAAAGCAGAATGAATAAATATATATCAGAGATAGCGACGTCAGAAGATATAAATATTGAATGGGAAAAAATATATCAAATGTAATACATAAAACAGCAAATGAGATATTAGGAAAGAAAAATAGAATAAGGAATAGGAAGGGCTTGAGAACTTGGAATGCGAATATACAAAATGCAGTGAATGAAAAACAAAAAGCATATCATACATACTTACGACTGAAAACAGAAGAATCTTATGAAGAATATAAATGAAAAGGAGAATTGCTAAAAGCATTATAAGAAAATCCCATCAGGAGTCATGGGATAAATTTATAAGCTCAGTAGAACATGATATGTATGGAAGACAAGAAATAGGTTATAAATTAGTGAAACATCTAAATCAGACTGAGAAAGATTCTGCCAGATTGAATATAATCCCAGAACAAGAATGGATCCAGCATTATGAAAAACTTTGGAAAAAGGAGGAAATTGAAGGAAAAGAGAACAATGAGGAAGAAATAAAAGTGGAAAATATTGATGTAATAGACATAAATGAATTAGAAATGGCTTTGAAAACCACTAAGAATAGGAAAGCAACAGGATTAGATAATATAAATATGGAATTAATCAAATATAGTGGAATATTGTGTAAACTACGAATACTTCATCTAATTAATATATGTTGGCAGACCTATGGGATTCCAACCACTTGGAAAACAGCAATTGTCAAGAATATATTCAAAAGAGGAGACCGGAGAAATTGCGAGAATTACAGAGGGATTAGCTTAATGAATACTGGCTACAAAATATATACGAAAATAATAAATAATAGATTGAGAAACATAACAGAAGTAATAATAAGTGAAAATCAAAGTGGATTCAGAAAGGGAAGGTCATGTATAGACAATGTCTTTACACTGAAACAACTCATAGAAAAGAGAAGAGAACATAACTTAGAAACTCACATAGGATTTATAGATTTGGATAAGGCCTTCGATCGAGTAAACAGACAAAAATTATGGGAAATATTACGAATGAAAGGATACCCGCTGTGCCTTGTAGAAACAATAAAGACATTATATGAAGACACAAATATAATTATAGATACCGGATTCAAAAGAACAGATGCAATCAAAACAAATACTGGATTACGACAAGGATGTAGTTTATCACCCACTTTGTTTAATATATATATAGACGATATTTTTAATAAATGGAAAGTTTTAGTAAATCCAGGAATAAGAATGGATAATAAAATGTGCATAAATAATCTTTTATTTGCTGACGATGTAATCATAATACAGAAAAATGAAGACGACTTACAGAAATCAATGCATGCATTAAATGAAATATGTAAATTATACGATCTAAAAATTTCTGTAAGGAAAACGAAGACCATGGCTTTTAGAGGAAGAGATCCAGTGAGAACCAAAATTATTTTAGAAAATCAAAGTATAGAACAGGTGTCTAGTTTCAAATATTTGGGCTGTGATGTTGGCTACAATGTGGAAAGAGATATTGACTCCAAAATAAATAAATTTCAGACGGTGTGTGGAACAATACAGAGAACATTCAAAAATAAAATTAGAAAAGAAACCAAGATAAAAATGTATAATGTTATGGCGGTTCCCACAATATTGTATGGATGTGAAACTTGGGCTCCAGTGAAAAGACAGAGGGATAGAATACAGACGGCAGAGATGCGGTTCCTAAGACAAGTAAAAGGATGTACAAGACTTGATAGAATAAGAAATGAGGATATAAGAGAAGAATTGAAAGTACAGCCTTTATTGGATAAAGTCACGAATTACAGACAGAAATGGATTGATCACATGGATGGAATGAGCAAGGAGAGATATCCATTGTTAGCCAGAAATTATCAAGCAAGAGGAAGGCGTGATGTTGGAAGACCTAGAAGACGTTGGGCTGATGCAATATGAAGTCGGAACGGGCAATTGCCTAATCCTTGGAGTGATGATGATGATGATGATGATGATGAACCCCAAACATCATCTGGCATCACTATCATCCATATTCATCTTAGCCTTGTTTACTATGACTGTAAGGGCGTATCATATCTAAAACTGTAAAGTTTTCTGAGAGGAGGCTCCGGCATTGAGCTGATCAGTTATTCAGGGAGGCCCACCATATCCTTATGTTCTAGAAGTTTCAAATAATTTTCGGACAGCTTGAGCCCCTATGAAGTCAGAGTAGCGTGCGATTTACAGGATTAAACGAGACAGTAAACTAAGATATATATATTATAACTGTATTTTTGACATTTGGCAATGAAGGCAAATATAATATGAAAGAAAAATGAATACTTGAGTCGGGATTTGAACCCGAGTCTATAAATTCTGTACGTTTAGCGCTCTAACCAACTGAGCTACTCAAATATCCAACAAAAACATACATTTTTCTTATATATGTAGTATTCTCAAACCACACAAGAGGTCGTGGGAAGACGTTCCAACTACCATCTAGCGGCCACCATAACAAGTAAGCAATTTTTTAAAGAGAATATTTACTTTATAGCAGTGACGCTTGTATATTTAGATGTTATAACCGTATTTTTGACATTTGGCAACGAAGGCCAATATAATATGAAAAGAAAAATGAATGCTTGAGTCGGGATTTGAACCCGAGTCTCTGAACTCGGTACGTTTAGCGCTCTAACCAACTGAGCTACTCAAGTATTCTAACACAACATAAATTTTTTTATATATGCAGTATTCTCAATTCACACAAGAGGTAGTGGGAAGACGTTCCATCTAGCGACCAGGTAAGCAATATATATATATATATATACAGAGAGAGATAGATAGATAGAGAGTTACAGCCTATTATTATATTTATAAATAAACATGAGAAATTCAGCAAAAGTCTCGTCATTTGGTTTAAACAATGTCTTTAGTTGTTTACTGGGACTGGGGTGGGCAGACTGCCCTTAACACTGCGACCTAAAAGATGGACCTATATTGAGCTATTCCAGCATTATGGAAATTACTGGAATCAAAGTCTACTCTACGGTGTAATCGTCTTCTAGGTCCGACACATCAGTTCTACTCCCATGACCCATAACGTAATTTCTGGGCTGGGCTCGTGGATGCGAGGGAGGACAATCCTCTGCTTTCTCTTCCGCCATTTTTATTATTCAGGCTCGGAGTCGTGATGTAATATCCCGGTAGGCTCACCCCACTATATTACCGAAATAAAATAGTTCCAACACCTATTGATTGACAAACTAGTTTGTTTTTTAATATGAGATGATGTGAAGAGTGATATGAAATGAGAAGTGAAATTATGTAAGGGAGAAGGAAGGGGGAATGGAGAGTATTGGTGGGATGAAATCTGGGAAACGGGAGATTCCCGAGAAAAAGCGAAGATTCCGGTAGGCCTATAAGCCACCACGAAAACCCATCAGAAATCTCTAGGATTCGAACCTGACATCCAAGTCGGTGAAGTGGTTTAAACAAGGCATGTTAAATTACAGTTATTTCTGTTGCAATACAGTATAACTGCATCCACCGCCCTAGTACAACAAGTTAATCAAAATATCTAGTGCCTAGGGAACCCTAGTTATGTTTGCTTTGTGAATTCAACATACCACTGTAGGCGCGATTGTCAGAATTTCTGAATGGTTTGGAATTTTGGATAGCAAGTGCACAAGTTTGCCGCACTTGTGGCTCGCTGCACAAAGTTTGAACATCAACCCCAAGGGGAGAAACTGACCGCTCTAACCACCCTACACAATAACTATCAACAAACACTGTGCACTAAATACTTAATGAGAATTCTAATATCTTTGCGAATTCCAGCCCCTTGTTTCCTACATTGCGAACTCTATAACAAAATCCATTTAGCGATTCTTGAGAGAAATTTGAGCTTCATTTATTCATTACTTCCCAGTAAAAACATCTCTGAATTCCTGTTTACATTCCACATCACCTTGCATTTATTTAATTCCTTAAATACAAATACTTTGTGTTTATATTTAAGAATTATGAAACAAAGGAATAATAATAATAATATATTATGCAAGAGATAAGAAAAGGAATGATTGAAAGAGGAATAAACGATATGGAATAGATGGTTATGGATAAGTGGAGATGATAGATTAAACTTCAACGCATAGAAGTACGAGTAAAATAAGAAACATAAATAATAATGACAATTTAACTCATGCCACAAATGCTAGTCAATGACCAATCACGTTTCAATGAATGTTGTTTTACAACCAATGACAGTCGTGTTTCACCTCGCCCTTTATCGATTTCTCTTTATCAGCTCCTGCTTTTGTGATAAACAAGCTCCTCCTTTTTAATGTTCTGAACAGGTCGAAGCATATTTTTCTCCAACAAATACATTGAATATAGCAAATAATGAAAATATTCCTTGATTTTACTGAGCTGTTTACTAAAAAATAAATGAATAACCCGTAATGTTGATTATGATATATAGTTTGATGTGTTTCATTATTTCTCCATTTGGGTGCACTCTTACAATATTGCGATCTTATTTGGCAATAAATAATATGATCAAGCAGCAGTGAATGAACGTAACCTCACATTTCTGATTTGTTTTCAAACATCGCCGTTTACATTAAATATATAAATATTTTAAAATAACTATAGTTAAACAATGATTTGTGAGTAAACAGCTTAATTTTATTCGTTAAATAGTCCTAACAAATGTCACTCTTGATTTCTAAATTCTCTAGATAAATTGGAAATCATTACTTATGATAATAATTTACATCACGATAATTCTACATTACAGTAGGAAAAGGATTTTGAGGTGCGGAACCTTTCCACAAATATAGCTGTTATCATACCAATAGTTGAATATATGTACTTGGGGGATGAAATAAAGCGAAATATACAAAATGTGTTGCACCGTTTCGTGAGATTACTACATTTCTCCCCCTTTTCCTTCTTTTTTTTATGCTTCAGCACCTTTTCCTCCACTCTTCTCTACTTATTTAAAAGATTGGGCAGAAAAATGTATTTTTTTTTCTTGAACAGTTTTTTAAAATCTCAATCAGAAGAATATTAAATAAATATTACAATTAATTTATGTAATGTATACCCCAGAAACTTTGGCAAATCTGAAATGTGAAGTCAACAATAGTAAATATTTTTTCTTTATACAATGTCCCAGATTGTCATTTCTACATTTCTGGTGTTTTCTCCTGACAATGGTGTAATTGTAATCCACTTCTGAAGTTGGGGCGCCTAGAAGGCGTAGTTATGTTACCCCGACGATATGTTGGGTGATAACGATAATGAAACACCAGGAGAGTTTTTAATCTAAACTTAACCTAAATTCTAGACCATGGGCAACCACTCCCTGTAAGAAAAAATTCCTATGGTTTGACAGGGAATCGAACCCGGGACCTCATGAACAGTAGTCAGAAACGCTGACCGTTAGCCAGCCTATGATACAATAAATATTAAAATATAATTTATTAAAAGCAGCAGTAATTTATTTAATAATAATAATATAATGCGCACAATCGAACTGGAAATTTGCACAATTGCACAGTAATAATTTATATCCTAGCAACAATGGCCAATATTCAGCTGTGAAGTCAAATTTAAATTTCAACAGTTTTGCTTTAACAGTTTAAATTAAGTTCAGTTAGTACTGGCAATAATTTAACAGTTTGTATCTACAGACTTGTCGTTGGCTGTGTTTTCTAGCCTGAACCACAACTTATTTTTTATTAGTATTAAAACTGGTGTTTGACAACAATAACATGGCGAATGCTAAGAAGGATAAGTTGTATCCACTTTCAGAGAATTCACAACGCAATTTATTGAAATGATTGCATCATTCTTCGATGTTCCATCTGCGATGTAAATATTGCAGTAAACTAAAGAACTAGGAATTACCTCTTATGGACTCTATAAATAAGAAACAAATTGGTGCAAAATGATGCGCATATTATATAAACTGAGTTCATTTAATTATTTTAAACCATAATTCAAGATTTTTTCGGGGTTTTTCCTCACCTGTGAGACAAATCGTTTGCTTAGGACCAGGTTGTTCTAACTCCGTTTTATCACCACAAAATTAAATTTTATGTGTTTAAATTGATACAGAAGAGGAGTTAGGACATCAGGATACAAAAAGTTTTTTTAAGTGGGATTAGAATAACTTGGTTTTATGCAGGCGAAATGTCAGGAATATTTAAGGCCCAGGCAGCCCCCAAATACCATTTGGCTATCACAATCATCAATACAATATTCATCTTGTTTAGTATGAGTGTGTTAGTAAATGGCGTCCTGGTTTTAAATGTTAGTGTTGTCTTTATGGTGGCCTGGTATTGAGTTTATTACTCATCCAGAGAGACAGTCCATATCCCTGTGTGTGTGTGTGTGTGTGTGTGATCTAGAGTTTGAAATCCTTTCACAACAAGTCGTATCTTGTAAGGCCAAGTTCGTATCTTGTAAAGCCAAGTCGCTTGGAGCACGTAAAAGTATTAATAATGGAACATATTAAACTAAGTTAAATAAAGAAAGAGAAAGACAGAGAGCGAGAAAGAAGGAGATAGAGAAATAAGGAGAGAGAGATGGAGGGAGAGAGAGAGTGATGGAGTGAGAGAGAGATGGAGGGAGAGAGAGAGATGGAGGGAGAGAGAGAGATGGAGGGAGAGAGAGAGATGGAGGGAGAGAGAGAGATGGAGGGAGAGAGAGAGATGGAGGGAGGGAGAGAGAGAGATGGAGGGAGAGAGAGAGATGGATGGGGAGAGAGATGGAGGGAGAGAGAGAGATGGAGGGAGGAGAGAGATGGATGAGAGAGAGTGGAGGAGAGAGAGATGGAGGGAGAGAGAGGATGGAGGGAGAGAGATGGAGGGAGAGAGAGATGGAGGGAGAGAGATGAAGGGAGAGGGAGAGAGAGAGGGAGGGAGAGGGACGGAGATAGAGGGAGGGACGGAGAGAGAGGGAGGGAGGGAGAGAGAGGGAGGGAGGGGGAGAGAGGGAGGGAGGGAGGGAGAGGGAGGGGGAGAGAGATGGGGAGAGGGAGAGAGAGAGAGAAGGGGGGAAAGGGAGAGATAGAGAGAGAGAATAGTTTAACCTTTTTTAAACGAGTTGGGGCGACAAGAGTTATTGTGCATTAAAGACGTTAGATATCACGTAAAGACATACTAAAAGACTGGGAATATTAAATGACAATGACCCTGAATAAATGTGTTTACGAATCGGTATTGCACACAGTTATATTTTAAATATATATATTTTTTTATCTCATAGGATTTGTTATATGAATTTAAGGGGATTTTCAACTCCCTTCGCACCCTATAGGCATTTATTCTGGATGATTGATCATAGAAATCAATAGACAGACAATTATTTTGTTCATCCATTGTATCTGAATTTTTTCCTGTCGGATTTTTTTACGCGGAGTTTTATGACGGAGTTTTATGCACTTCCGAACGGCCTCCAGTCGAATGTAATGTATGCAGTGTTTTGTTTTTGTTACTGCGGGATATCCAGCCAAAAAAGGGAGAAAAAACAAACAAATGAACCCGCTTCATGCCAAATTATTAATTTGCTATAAACAAGTGAATGTAAAAACTGCCAACACTTTTGAGTCTTGTTTACATATAACTTCATCATCATCATCATCATCTCTCCGTCCCTATCTTTTCCCTAATTTAACTTCTCCTTCCCTATTAGATCTACTTTTACATACCTCATACTAACCAGTTCTTATAGGGACACGATCTGTCTTTATGCTGTCTGTTAATGTATTTATTCTAAAAACCCTAATGAAGAAAAGCTTGAGAAAAATGCTATATTGGATTATGTACAATAAAACAACTTCAATTATACGACCACGAGAAAATGATGATTGAAGAACTACCGAAGTAACGGGAATCGCCCAGATTCGACCAAGATGAAAAGTTGACTTGGCAAACACGTCCAAGACATTTTATTGTGTGATTCACTTGCGGCCAGGGCTAGATGACTGAGCTTACCCAAATGTGCCCACCCACTCACCACTGCGTATATTTTATGTGGTAAAAGGCTCACTGAACACACACATATAGATCATTCCTTTGGCCTCAAAGTTGCTTATTTTGCTGTTAGTGATCGACGTATATATCATGGAGAGCTTTGGTGCGGTGAGTTAAAAGGGTAAATGTATTTCATCATCAACAACAAGGATTAAGCCCAATGGCCTGTTCCGATCTCATTATAGGTCGAATTGGTCCTTCCATCTCTTCAATGGTCCATCCGACATTCTTCTCCCTTATGGTTTATAATTATACATTCTTCTTGGTATGCGATGTTCATTCATTCGTAATACGTGCTGAAGATAAGCATTTTGATAATATTTTATTCTTTCACAGAGATTAAATATATTAAGTTCTGTTCTTATATCTTCCTTTTTCTTTTTATCTTTTTATCTATATACAGTATGTCGGTCTCAAATATAAAAACTAAGAAAATAATTCATTCTAAACTTCTATTTTTCAGTATTATATTTAAAAAGGTAACCAAAAAACTCATTCTAACCTATTATTTCTCAGCATTAAAAAAGTTAACAGATAACTCACCCTAATATGTTTTAATGACTATTTAACTCATGCCCCAAATGGGAGTCCATGATCAATCACGTTTCAATGATTTCTGTTTTACAACCAATCAGAGTCGTGTTTCACCGAATATTTATCAGTGTTATAATTACCATATTAAAGAAAGCTCCTCCTTACAATATTGCGTTCCTTTGGCAATAAATAGTACGATCTGGTTGCAGTGATAAACAAATGAAGCAGTAGAAGCGTACCTATTGTTTCTCATTTGTTTTCAAACATCGCCGTTTACATTAAATATATAAATATTTTAAAATAACTATAGTTAAATAATGATTTGTGAGTAAACAGCTTAATTTTATTCGTTAAATAGTCCTAACAAATGCCACTCTTGATTTCCAAATTCTCTAGATAAATTCACTCCTCACTTCGTGAGTCGTGAATTTATCGATAATTTGGAAATCACTCGTGGCATTACTTATGATAATTTTATGAGTTATATACTCATATGTAGTAACTTCTTCTTCTTCTTCCTTTCCAGGATTAGGTCAATTCGACCTGTTCCGGTCTCAAGTCCATCGTTTCCTTGGCCGTCCCAAAGATCTTTTTCCATGCGGTTTGTAGGTGTTGATCTTTTTGGGTAATCTCGTATTTTCCATTCTGTCTAAATGTTCTTTCCATTGGTATTTGTGCTCTTCTAGTTTACCAACTATTGAAAATATCTCCAGTTCATTTCATTGTGTAATCTATCCATGCGTGTACATGCTTTTACGGATCTTATAAATTTCATTTCAGTGGCTTGAATGTTTTTTTTTGTAAGTACCCAAGATTCAGATCCTTATAAAAGAACAGGAACAGCCATAATTTTATAAAACCTGAGCTGAATTTCTCTTCGAGTCTTTCGGAGGGTTCTTATGGTGCCAGCCATCATTTGATATGGGTTTAATTTATTATGTATATCCCAATCATAGTTATATGTTATATCTGAACCAAGATAGTTAAAGTGTGCTATCTGTTCTATTATTTCATTATTGATCACTATTTTTGCTCTGTCTGGCACTTTGCCCTGGAAAGCCATAATTTTAGTTTTTTAAGTTGAGTCTTTGAGATTATAATAGAGTCCTAATTCATTCAACATGTAAATGGCTCTTTGTAAATCATCCTCTGATTTCTGTATAATTACCAGATTTTGCATTTAAATTACTAAGAAATATAAATAAATCAGAGAAATATACAGCCAATATAAATGTTATTGAATCAAAAGTATGGGTTGAACATTATAAAAAGTTGTGGTTTAATGAGAATGAACAATCTCACACTCCAGTAAATAATACATTTGAAGGATGGGATTTAATCACATTGCATGAATTAGAAACATGGATAAGAAAATTGAAATGCAGAAAATCACCTGGGCCTGATAACATAAATGCGGAACTTTTGAAATACGGAGGTTTGTTATTAAAATTAAGATTATTACACATCTTTAATGTGTTGGATAAATAAATACATTCCCAAAACATGTAGTAACATATTTAAAAAAAACTTACAGGAGCCCCTAAGTCTGCAAAATAGCAATGAAAATAGCATTTGCATTGATAAAATAATTCAAGTAATTCCGGACCGCACGTCTACAATAACTTCAAAATACCAGAACCGCACCTCGACGGACGACTTAAACTTCATGGGCCGCACATTTATTAGAAATCGGACTATGGGCCGCACATGGGCTCCCCGGAAGGAACTCCTGGAATTAGTACCGCCCAAGATGTTGAAAAGAGGGAGACCAAATTATACTTCGATTCAGAGTATAAAACATCGAAGCAAAGAAGAATGGATGAAGGAAAATGTACTAATGTGGTAGACTGGAGATGACATTTAAATTCAATATTTAACATGTAGAACCGTGGGCACTGGATGATGTTTTTACATTTTAAAACCTGTTTTTGACAGATAACATAGAACGAAATAATATGCAAATGTTTATGTTACTTAACTGAAGGTGAATACGAATTTGTTTTGTCATTCCCGGTAGACTAGTGGATTCCTTGCTCCAGTTCAACTAATAGGCCTATGAACTGGTTTTCAAGTTGCGGATAGCAATATGATACGATAAGAATACAATTGCCAAAACTATCTTACTTACTGGCACTGTCGAATCCTTAAGTTCATTGCCGCGCAGACGTAAGCTCTCAATACATCCCTATCCTGAGCTAATGTTTTCAAATATTGTCTGTATAAACAACTTCCCTCAAATTATCGATAATGTTATTCTCCCACCTCATTCCTGGTCTGCCAACAGGGCGTTTTTCCCCTCTGGTTTTCCTACAAGAAGCTTCCATGCACCTCTTACATTCCTCATTCGTGCCACATGTCCTGCCCATCGCAGTCTACGAGACTTAACCGTTCTTAATATATCTGGCTTCCTATAAAGATCATGCAGCTCAGTATTTAGTAGTCTTCTCTATTCACCTGTCTGTACATCTCTTTTGGTCCACAAAAATTCCTAAGTACTTTATTCTTAAATACTCGTAATCTTTTCTTCTCTCTTAAAGTAAGAACCCTTGTTTCGCATCAATATAATAGCCTATAACTAGGAGAATAAGTGTTCTATATATTTTCAGTTTAACTTTTTTTTGACAGAAGTTGGGACAATAGTTCCTGTAGGAGCAAAATAATTGCCAGGCAGAAATTAATAATATCACTAAAGAACATTCTGTGAGATGCTATACACCTAAAACAATCGATAAATTTCACTCGTATTAGTTTGTAATAATCACATACAGGAATGAGTTGCACAAGGAAATTAAACATAGGTTCAATTCTGGAAATGCGTGTTTTTATGCATTACAGAGACTCTTGACTTCCCAACTCATTTCGAAAACGTTGAACTGAAAATATATAAAACTATTATTCTACCAATTATATTATATGGATGCGAAACATGGGCTCTTACTTTAAGGGAGGAAAGGAGATTACGAGTGTTTGAGAATAAAGTTCTTAGGAAAAATTTTGGACCAAAGAGAGATGAACAGACAGGTGAATGGAGAAGAATGAATAACAGTGAATTACATGGTCTTTATAGGAAGCCAGATATAATGAGAACAGTTAAGTCTCGTAGACTGCGATGGGCAGGACATGTGGCACGAATGGGGAATGAAAGACTCCATGGAAGCTTCTTGTAGGAAAACCAGAGGGAAAACGCCCAGAGTGAGGTGGGAGAATAACATTAACTATGAATGAGGGAAGTAGATTATACAGGGGATGATTGAAAACACTGGCTGAGGATAGGGATATATAGAGAGCTTATATCCCCGCGGCCATGAACCTACGGGTTCGATATGCCAGTGAGTTAGAGTTAATTATGTTTGTAAAATTGTTCGTGAACAGGAAACAAGACTTCTGCGACAAGAAAAAAATATTCGAAGAAAATTACATACTTTTTTTAGAATACCCTCTAGAATCTGTATACAAAATATTTATTGCTCCAGTTTTAATTTAAATTGGCTTTACGTAAATTATATTTTCCATTACATTTATTTTGTACAATGTATCGTTTAATTTTCCTGAATAACTTTTTTTTCGAGCTTTTTAAGGAATTAGATAGTCCCTGCTCTTTCTTTTAGTTTTATTTGTGTGGAGGGAATTTTCGTGATCAGTGAAAATGGTGGGAGATAGTTAATGGTTTGGAGATTTTTGTGCTGAATTGGGCACAGCAGAGGGAATAGAATGGTCACAGGTGAGAGAATTAATTTGAAGAGGGTGAAAGTATTATCCGGAGATATCCCCGCACCTTCCTAATAGCCACCCTCCATCACTACCCACTATGTTTCCGAGCGCAGTTAACTGCTAAGCGCTTCTTGTTATTAAATGCACTGCGCTAGATCGTATTGGGTTTACATTATACAGCGCATAAGGCTTCATTGTATTATTTAAGTATGAAACACATCCAGTTTTTATTATAGAGGACCGAGAGAGGTTTATAATTACTGATTATATACTGTGTATGTGGTTTAAAATTTACCTTTATAGCGTATAACTGAGTGGTTGTGAAATACATTTTATTCTGAGATAAACCAGATTAAGTAAACTATTATATTAAAGTAAATGTAAACAGCATTACAATTATTTCAAATTTAGAACTGATATTTATTTCCGAATTACAGAATAATGCAAATTCGTGAAATCCAATTACAGTATGTGACTCTAATTTAAGGGATTATGACAGAAGAGAAGTAAAAAATAGCGCCCCAATGAAATAACTTTAAAATTAAAAATAAATACAATTATCATTATTAAAATTATTAAACTAAAGTTAATTGTATAAATATTTTAGTTGTTTAATATGTTAAATGCAATTATTTATTTTTGTATTATTTGTATTTATTTCAAAATATATTACTGAAAGATTATTTTAAATTTACAAATCTTGATTATAGAGATGAAATAATTTTATAAGACCTGTAATGTAAATGTAAGCAGTAATAAAATTATTTCAAATTTAGATTTTATATTTATTTTCGAATTTAAAAATAATGCAAATTCGAGAAAGCCGATACCAGCATGTGATTCTAGCTTAAGGGGTGATGGCTATGAAGAGAAGTAAAAAAAATAACCCATTATGAAACATTCTAATTACATGAAATAATATTTTTTTCTTGTTATGAACGTATTTAATTTTACAAACAATTCTTATTTGCATACACCTTTAATGATTCAGATGGCCGGCGAGGTTGAACATTTACATTTATAATGTAATTTAACTTAATTCATTTAATTTTGAATCCCGGAGTTGGAGGGGTAGTGGTGTACAAATTTAAATCGCTAGATTGTGCATCAGATTTCTTCATTTAATTGCAAACCCCTCCCAAGTATGCATATTGAGAAGGCATGTGCTATTCTTGAAAGCGGTTCATCCGTCACATGGGGGCGTTTAAGACTGGTGGCCCCCTTCATGATTTTCTATACGAGCAGGCTACATGCCGGCACCGGGTTTCACCTTCTCCCTTCATCATCATCATCCCTCACACAACACATTTTCCTCTTCAAAAACACAAAAAAGCACTCATCCAACATGTATCTCTGTATACAACACAAGAATGAATCATCTATGTTTCATTCTTCTATAATCGACGTATCTGGGAAATGATTCCTTCAGAAATTACGACTGTAGAGGTAGTTCGGTAGGTGCACATGACCCAAAACTAACTCCTATCGCCTTCTCCTGCCGCCCCAGCGAAATTGAGAGGCTCTAATTTAAGCATCGCAACGTGTCAACAATGCGTCACAGAATAGTAGTCCTTCAAAAACTACATTTTTTATGAATATTTTATATTAAAAAATCAAATTTCGAATTAAAGATTCAATCATATCTGCTTACAAAATATTGCATAATTATACAACAATAGGGCCTATATATTATGGCAACTTCCCCCTCCCCTATGGCGCTACAGACCTAAAAGGCCCATATTTTTTAATTTAAAATTCACTTTATCACTTATTTAAAAAGAAACAGAGAAAACCGTTCCTCAATATAGGTACGTAATGGTCAAATTTAAATTATTTAAAAATAATCGCGACCCGGTGGTTAAGATATTCGAACATTATATATATAAAGCTAAATATATCCTTAATTAACTATGAATCTTTAAGTAATGCCACATAATTGGAATGACATATTTTTTATTACAAGCTATATTTTTACTTTTTTTCCACATATGACTCTCCTTAAATGAAATAATAACGTCTAATTGTATTACGTTAAGTTGTGAAAAATGTAAATTATAAAAACAGTTTGCTGTAACATAAATCCCAATTAAAACATTTAATAAATGATGTTATGTAACTTAATATTTTAAATACAACTCCACCGCGATATTATTAAATTGTGAAGTTATATAATCTATTATACAATGTCTTCGAAACGTTTATCAGACTAGGAAAGGAACGATGGAGAACACGTACAAAAGCTTAGGACTACATTTTATACGAACAATTCTTGAATAAATAGCTAGTTTTATAATTCTATTAGTGCAATAAGATAAAATAATAAAAAATCAATTAATAATGAATTTAACATGTTAGCAATTAGTGATAAGTTTCTGCAGTTGAGACAAAAATTGAAATCATATTTGGACATAAAAGACGAAACTCGGATACAAAAAACAGCAATTATTTGCCGTGCTTCAAGGAGAATAAATTTAGAATACCGATAAACATGTAAATAGGACCGTAACATGCCTAAGCTCTCTCATACTTGATAGATAGAAAAATAATTACCAAACATATCTACCCATTCTTTATAGGGTTTTAGGAATTTTTACTAAAAGTTTTCCGTACAATATACAGTATAACATATTATATTGCCAATAAATTCTATTTTCCTTAGTTTATCGATTTTAGGTATTTCGTAACGCTTTGATAGACTGGCTTTCGAATTTTGCGAGCGGCAAGAATCGGGGTCTTACTTCATATGGTAGACAAGCAGCTGTCAACTCCCGAATCGGAAAGCACGCAAATAACTTTCTGCATGCGCCTATCCCTTTATTCCAGAAAGTTCAGTCTTCTACTCTAGAAAATTCTAGACTGGTTTCCAGATGGTTCTAACCATCACCTATAATAACAGATTGAGTGTCGAACCAGCCATTTGCAGTCGTGCCCGAATAGTGGACCGGTGAGGCGAAATCCAGAGCGAAAACAAGAAGATGATCTAAGGAAATCGCCAGCGAGTGCCGAGAACTGGGTGATAATAAACAGTGAAGCAAGAAACTCCATAAGCAGATAATTATTTTTGATGAATCAGTGAATTTATATTTAATAAATAAAGTGAATTTGGAAATTTTGTGTAAACATTTGTGGCGTTTATTTAAAGAAATTCCATCTGAATCCTATGAAAACGCCATCAGTAACAATATTATTAATCTAATCGCATGAATATTTTTGGTAACACAGAATCATGGAAGACCTTCATGAATCATTCTCAGTTCACTTACAAGACAACAGCAACATTGAAAATACGATACCTATATCATTCATTCAAATATTCACACTAAACAAAGCAGCAATGATGTTTGTGATGAGATATGTATATAGCATTAGTGCACTTCTTGAATGTTACACTTTCCTGATACGTATCTTACAGGTAAGCAATAGCATAATTAATAATAAAAATAACTAAATATTTAAGTGGAAAATTTAGAAATAGGCATACTACATAATATTTAGTCCCATAAGGAATGAGAATGGAAATGCAGGAAGCTTTACAATGAGATATTCCGAAATTAATATTTTTGTTCCAATATTGCCAGTGTTATTAAGTTTGTGATACTGACATGGCTGGACTTGTTGCTAGAATAGGTGAAAGTAGAAATATTTACAAAAATTGTATTTGGAAACCCGTGGAGAGAAGACCATTAGAAAGGCCTAGGAGTAGGAGTGGGTTTATATTCGGATGGGAAATGAATATCGGAGATATGATCTGGATAAAATTGGCTTGGGATAAGTAACAGAGAAGGACATTACTAAATGACGCATTAAACACATGGGTTCCATAACTGTTAGAGTTTGATTAAGCAAAAAAGTGGACTGAACATTATTTCTTACATACAGGAGGTTTCAGTAAAATCGTGCAAAAAGTGATGCTCTGCTGAACAATTTGAGGTAGAAAACCTGGGGTCTGCGATGTCCGCTTACGGGAGAACTCTGCTTGTCTGTCACATTCCTGTTCGTCATTACTTATTTACAGTGACGTACATATTTATATCTGTTGCATTATTTCGTTACATTTTCTTTCTTATTTACAACTAAGTTCATCTTTATATTTGCTTTCTTTGCAGGTATTATAGCTTACGACACAACAACGTTTACCTCCAGTCATAGCAGCACTGTTGCTGCGTCGCATAGGCATAGGTACTAACCATGTATACAGGATGTTTCAGAATAAGTATTACAGACTTCGAGGGGTTGAAGAGGGGAGTTAGCAGATAAAGTTTTGATGATAAACCCATGTCTGGAAACGTACCATTTCGATGTAAAATAAGTTTGAAGATCTAAACACAATAGGCTGAAGAATGGGCTTATCCGTGAACTGCGGCGAGAAAATTTGGGATTATCGATGCAATGGTTTAGAAACCAAACACAGAATATGGCACATGGCGCAAAATCTGTCGGACTCAACGCATGAATTTTCTGAGGGTGGTATGGGTGGACTTGATATTTATGCATGTTTATGCAAAACACGCCATACGCTCATGTGGGGACTCGTCGACTGGTTCTCTTCTACGTGCTGAAGGACGTGCTCTTCAAAGTTGAGAGTGCGGAGCGTCCGTGGAACACCGCAGTCAGCCTTTCTAGCTTGGAAGGTACCTGTTTCTCGCAGCCGTTGTTGAAGTCTGACGAAAATGGTATGTGCTTGAGTGCGGCAATGCGAAAATCGTTCTTCATAGATGCGTTGTATAGCTGAACCATTACGTCCAGCTT